>OX451739.1:1601047101-1601477693 GCA_948472305.1 Vicia faba
ACCACATTCGAGGCAACCAGTGAGGCGTACCCTAGGAGTGGCATGTGCTTTGTGTGTTGTTTTTCAGTTAAGGTTATCTTGTATGTTATTTGTGAGCTACGGATTGGTTTTATTTTTCATACATTCTTTCATGCATATTAGCAGTTAGGAATGCGGAAAATAAATTGCAGAAAGATAAATTTTACGCTATTACAAGGTGCGGGTCTATACATCGCCAAAAAAACAAAGACCCGTTTTGTAAAATAAAGTGCGAGAAAATTAAAGAAAGCAATAAAATCCTAATTACTATTACATCCTCTGTACAGATACAAAAATATAATCAAAAGAAATGAAAATGCGCGAATGGAAATTTAATCGGGAACGTCCTAAGGGTTTTGACCCTTTTAAGAAAAGAATTGAATTTTTTTGTCCTTTTTTTGTAATTAAATGGAATTAAAATTAATTATTTAATTTATTAAAAAGAAAAATGTTTTTTTTGTATTTTTATGTTTTTTTTTAAAGAAAATAAAATAAAAGAATTAAAATTAAAAGATAATAAAAACCTAAACCTAAATTTATTTTAGTTATTAAGAAAAAAGGTTAAAGTTGCCTAGTTAAAACTAATTCAATTTATTAGTATTTATTTACAAAAATAAAATGAAATTAATAATAATAATAATATTAGTTATTTTTTTGATTTTTATGAAAAAAAGTTAGTTATGTTAATTTAGTGATAATTAGAAAAATTAATTAATAAACAAACAGAATAGAAATATAAAACAAGAAGAAAGAAAAAAAGGGATGAACCAAAAAAAAAGGGGGTTAAGTGAAGCAATCTGGGCCCAATAGTGATCAATCCCTTTGCTGACTTTTGGAATTGCCTGCGCCTGTGTTGACTCATGAGCATGGCGCTCTTTCCCTTGTGACCATTGGATTTGCACTTGGAGACACTTGGCGCTTTGGATTTGTGAGGCGCATGATAAGCCTTCTTTGAAGCCTGCACACAAGTATGTAAGAAAAAATAATATGGAATTTTGAGGGGACCTGGGAATCGAACCCAGGTCCCAACGATTGCAAGCCACGTTCCTCTCCACTGAGCCAAGCGTTGTATCTTTTTATTATAGTGGGTAAAGAAAATAATATGAAAAACAACACGCATATGCTAAAACAAGAAAGCGCGCGTATTATATTTGAATGGGTCACCCACATTCTTCCACGTAATCATCTTCTTCGTTCCTGAAACAAAAAAAAACAAACAAATAACGGGGGTTTTAAACCCCCACAAATTGCCAATGTCTAAAATAGCGATTAGGCCCCTGAGCTATATAAAAATGGCGCGAGGTGTCCAACATGTTCGTCTCATCACGCTGGTTTCAACCATGTCTGTCTGGAGGTTTGATTTTACAGTATGTGCAAAGCCCCAATTCGAAAGCTCTGAAACCCTAGAACTTGACAATGGCAACTTTCATTTTAGAACACCATAATCAAATTAAACTATATCAAAAGCTTCATAAAGATGATTGCAATCCAAAACAATAATCAAAATGTGTTAATGATGCGTAAAAAATGAATTTCGATTATGGAAAAGTTTGTTCAAACCGTGGTTCTGTTTGGCCGTTTCCTTGAGTGTTAGGGCGCGTTCTTGGCTGCAAATCGTTCCTGGCAATGCTGGCAATGTGTTAGAGGCAAGAAAAGTGCTTGAATTATGCTGGAATATGGATTTCAGTTTATGACTTTTCTTTGGAATTTTGGAATTTGGTTATGCTGTTTTAGAGGTTTCTAGGTCGTGAATTTGATTGGAGAGGCTTGCATATGTATGCTTGAATGAGAATCAGTCCCCTTTAGGAGCTTTTAACCATTGTCATTAAGCTTTTGATTTCCTCATAACCACCATTAAAGAAACTTGCCATTTTTGTTCAAAATTTGAATTTCATGCTTGAAATGGACTTTACACGAATTTGGCATGTGTATTATGATGCATCAAGGTCATTCAAAAAACAAGATATCACTTAATTAGTTTTTTTGATTTTTATTTGAATTTTATGGATTTAAAATGAATTAAATAAATAAAATTAAATAAAAATAGAAAAAATAAATGTTTAATCTTGAATTTAATCATGGGACACGTGGGTGGCATGGCAAGGCTGAACCAAGTGGAAAAAAGTGGGCCCTTTTGTCAAAAATTGAAGTTTCAAGGATAGTTGACTTTTGCCATTTCACAAAAATTTCCCAACTTCTCCAATGCACATCTTGCTCAATTTTGATCATATGAACATGTTCTTGGACATTTTAGAAAGGTCTTGAAGTCCTCTAACCAACTCCTTTGGTCCCATGTCATTTTGATTTACCAATCTCAAGTTATGGTCTTTGACTTAAAGTGCCTTTTTGTTGACTTTTGAAAATGACCTATAATGTTGAAATTGATAACTTTTCGTGAGAGCATTTCTTGGACTTGGAATGTGAAGATGAGTTGTAGGAAATGTCATCCCCTTTAAAATGAGCATTGGATGGGATTTTTATGATGAACCATGAAAAAGTTATGCCTTGGTCAAGTTACAGTTGACTTTTCAGCTGTCCAAAAATGGAAACTTTTGCATCTTGATGATTTTTGAGCCATTCTTGTGGAATCATGATCAAGACTTGATCAAATGATGATTGTGGCTTCAAAATAAGATGTTGACCAAAAATTTTGACTTTTGACTGCCAAATGACCATTTTGCCCCTGTAGTTGATTGTGAAGCAATTTAGGGTTTTTGACTGTGCAACTTGACCTTGTGAGCCTTGAAACTTGACATGTAGGTGATTGACAATGTGTATGAGCATATGTGACTTGATTGAGCTCTTGAAAACCTCAACTTCTTTGAAGGAACCAAAACCCTAATTTGACTGGCTTAGGAGGGTGGTTGACTGTGCAACTCTTGAGTAGACTTGAGCACATTGAGATGATGCTTGTCAAAACTTTGAAGAATATGGGAGGGCAAATTTTGGGGTATAACAGTTGCCCCTGTTCAATCTTCTTAGACCTGAGGATGTAGATTGGCTTGTGTGCCTTTCGTGATCCGAGGGTGGAAGATGATTGAACACTAGAGTGCCCAGAAATTTGCACTCACATAGTAGAGTATCAGCAATGTGATGGCGGGAATGGGCTTACAGATGCCATTTGGAGAGATGGTGAATAGGAGGATGGGCTTATAGATGCCATCTGGAGATGTGATAAAGCCTTGTCGGGAATGGGCTTATAGATGCCATTTGGAACTGTAATGGATAATTGTAGAGATGGGCTTAAAGATGCCATCGGGGGTGTTGATCGCGTAAGAGATTCCTTAGCGAGAACTTGTGTACTTGAGAAAGATAATTTCCTGGCCTGTTACAAGTGTTGATCTTCACACAGTTGCTCACAGACATGCCCTGGCTAGATACAGGTATCGAATTGGGAACTTCAAAAAGGTTGCTTACAGACGTGCCCTGGCTGGATACAGGTATCGAATCTACAAACCATCATCTACAGATATGCCATGGCTAGATACAGGAATCGAATCTGGAATTAGTCGTCAACAGATATGCCCTGGCTGGATACAGGAATCGAATCTTCAAACTCTTCAGACGTGCCCTGGCTGGATACAAGAATCGAATCTGGAATTAGTCATCAACAGATATGCCCTGGCTGGATACAGGAATCGAATCTTCAAACTCTTCAGACGTGCCCTGGCTGGATACAGGAATCGAATCTGGAATTAGTCGTCAACAGATATGCCCTGGCTGGATACAGGAATCGAATCTTCAAACTCTTCATACGTGCCCTGGCTAGATACAGGAATCGAATCTGGAATTAGTCGTCAACAAATATGCCCTGGCTGGATACAGGAATCGAAACTTCAAACTCTTCAGACGTGCCCTAGCTGGATACAGGAATCGAATCTGGAATTAGTCGTCAACAGATATGCCCTGGCTAGATACAGGAATCGAATCTTCAAACTCTTCAGATATGCCCTGGCTAGATACAGGAATCGAATCTGGAATTAGTCTTCGGCAGATATGCCCTGGCTGGATACAGGAATCGAATCTTCAAACTCTTCAGACGTGCCCTGGCTGGATACAGGAATCGAATCTGGAATTAGTCGTCAACAGATATGCCCTGGTTGGATACAGGAATCGAATCTTCAAACTCTTCAGACGTGCCCTGGCTGGATACAGGAATCGAATCTGGAATTAGTCGTCAACAAATATGCCATGGCTGGATACAGGAATCGAATCTTCAAACTCTTCAGACGTGCCCTGGATGGATACAGGAATCGAATCTGGAATTAGTCGTCAACAGATATGCCCTGGCTGGATACAGGAATCGAATCTTCAAACTCTTCAAATATGCCCTGGCTAGATACAGGAATCAAATCTGGAATTAGTCGTCAACAGATATGCCCTGGCTGGATACAGGAATCGAATCTTCAAACTCTTTAGACGTGCCCTGGCTGGATACAGGAATGGAATCTGGAATTAGTCGTCAACAGATATGCCCTGGCTGGATACAGGAATCGAATCTTCAAACTCTTCAGACGTACCCTGGCTGGATACAGGAATCGAATCTGGAATTAGTCGTCAACAGATATGCCTTGGCTGGATACAGGAATCGAATCTTCAAACTCTTCAGACGTGCCCTAGCTGGATACAAGAATCAAATCTAGAATTAGTCGTCAACAGATATGCCCTGGCTGGATACAGGTATCGAATCTTCAAACCCTTCAGACGTGCCCTTGCTGGATACAAGAATCGAATCTGGGATTATGACGGTTGATAGTAATTATCTTTGGATTGACCTTTTTCCTGAAAAGGCAAAACATCAGTTGTATGCAATGTCATGATGTATGAAATGCATGATGTCATGATGTTCTCACAATAAATGAGATTGTGTGATTATGATGCGTATATGCATGCATCATGGTGTATGATAATGTAATGTTTATGAATGTATTTTTGTCTAGGAAAATAAATCCTTGACGAATGCCGGGAGCTTGAATCCTGGGCTGATGTTGAAGAGTGAAGTTCTTCGTTTCCGCTGGGGATGATGGTTGCAAGAATAAACCGGTAGGAGAAGATGACCCCGGTTGGGGAATAAACTTGTTGGAGAGATTACTCTGCGGGGAATACTCTGTGGGAAGAGATACTTCACTGAGGTTGATGATAACTCCGCTGGGGATACCATTGATGAGTTATGTTGGAAGATTTGATGAACTCTGCTGGGGGATAGGAAGAACTTCACCGAGGAGAATCTTTCTGTGGTAATTAGCTGAGGATAACCCAGTTATAAGCTCTGGTGGAGAATAAACCTTGAATAGAGTCGGGGAGACGCGTTCGTGCTCTGCAGGGGATAAGCTTCCAGAATCTACTAGGGATAAGCTTCCAGAATCTACTGGGGAAATTGATTCAACTCTCCTGGGGAAACTTTGGACTGCACTGGGGAGTGGCTCCACTAGGGTGTCTTGTATTCCGCCGGGGAACAATCTTAGATTAAGACTGTCGGGGATGCTTGTAGAGGAACATTTGTATACTCCACTGGGGAATATTGAGATTTGCTGGGGGTACCCAACTTCCTTAAGGCTGACAGTAGGCTAACTCTGCTTGGGGAGAGTATTGCTGACTTGCTGGAGATACTGTGCCTTTTCAGGGCTGATTGGGAGACTAATTTTGCTCGGGGGAGAGTATTGCTGAGTCTTGTCTTTACTCTGCGGGGAGTGGAGGTATCCGGGTTACATTCTTCAGCTGAACTTACCTTAGTACCTTGGTAGACAGAGCAACTAGATTGCTTAGACAACTCATTATTGCCCCTGTTTCTAATGTCACCTGTAATTAATCCTTTGTTTCGTATGCAAATATTTATGAGTTAGCAATTAGTGTCAAGTGCATATATCAAAAATGAACATTGGACGTTCTTCGCAAGACAAAACAGAAAAAGGAAAAACAATTGGCAATTTGTCTGGAAAAGTGAATTTGTATTGATTTTTGAATTTGCCTGTAAATAGGCGTTTATGTACAAGAGGCTGACGTCCTAGTAAGAGAACGCCGCCGAACAACATAGAGTTTATACAATTTTGAAAAAGGAAAACAAAACAGCTATGTGAAAAGTCCCACTAGGTTCCAACTCTGCTATCGTCTTTATGTCTTCAAGCGTCTCATCACTTTGTTGCTCAGTTGAAGATGAAGCTGACTGATCGATGCCGTCTGAACCTGATAGTTGATGCGAATTCTGGATGCAAGGTGATCCAATGAGACATAGTATTACACTTTAATCCCTAACTTTTGCCTGGACCGCCCTTTCGGGTTTTCAGTCCACCGGGATACCCATTTTTGCCCAAGCCTCCTTTTCAGGTTTTCGACTTGCCGGGTGTACAGATTTTTTTCATTTCATCCTTTATTTTTGCCTGAACCCTTTTGGTTCGCCGGGAAGCCCTTATTTTTGCCTAGGTGTGTCAACCTAGCGGGTCTTTTATCATGCGTAGTATCTTTTTACTATGTCTGCATTGGCGGGGTGAGGAAGGTCGTCACCATCCATGGTGGTTAGAATCATGGCTCCTCCTGAGAAGACATGTTTAACCACAAATGGCCCTTCGTACGTAGGGGTCCATTTGCCCCTGGGATCACTTTGAGAAAGAATGATGCGTTTGATTACCAGGTCTCCGACTTGATACTCTTGTCGTTTGACTTTTTTGTTAAAGGCCCTGATCATCCGTTTTTGGTACGTCTGACCATGACAAATAGCGGTGAGCCTCTTTTTATCGATTAGATTTAATTGATCAAGCCGGGTCTGGATCCAATCATCTTCGCTCAAACCTGCATCCTTCATTATCCGGAGAGAGGGTATCTGGACATCAATAGGAAAGAATGCCTCCATGCCATAGACCAAGGAAAAGGGAGTTGCCCCTGTTGACGTATGTGCTGAGGTACGGTACCCATGAAGAGCAAACGGTAACATCTCGTGCCAATCTTTATAGGTCACTGTCATCTTCTGCACAATTTTCTTGATATTCTTATTTGCCGCTTCGACAGCCCCATTCATCTTCGGTCGGTAGGGAGAAGAGTTGTGGTGCTGTATCTTGAATTGCTCGCAGAGCTCAGTGATCATCTTGTTGTTAAGATTGGTACCATTGTCCGTAATGATCCTCTCAGGTATGCCGTATCGATAGATCAGGTTGTGCCGAATGAACCGTGCCACGACGTTCTTGGTTACGGTAGCGTAGGAAGCTGCTTCAACCCACTTTGTAAAGTAATCAATTGCTACTAAGATGAAGCGATGCCCGTTGGATGCCGTAGGTCTGATTTCGCCGATCATATCGATGCCCCACATTGCAAAAGGCCAAGGTGCTGTCAAGACATTCAGAGGCACTGGAGGAACGTGCACCTTATCAGCATATATCTGGCATTTATGACATGTCCGAGAATGTTGGTAACAGTCAGCTTCCATTGTGGACCAGAAATATCCTGCCCGAAGGATTTTCTTTGCCATAGTATGTCCACTGGAGTGTGTTCCGAAGGTACCTTCATGTAGTTCTGCCATGATCTTTTCTGCTTCAGTCTTATCCACACAACGCAGTAGGGTTGAATCATGGTTTCGCTTGTAAAGAATGTCGTTGCTGAGGAAGAACTTTGCCGCGAACCTCCTCAGAAACTTCTTGTCATTAACAGATGCACCCTCGGGGTATTTGTTGAGCTTCCAAGTACCTCTTCACTTCATGATACCAAGGTTTTTCAATTACCTCTTCAGCCTCAAGGTCACAACAATGTGTAGGTTCATCCAGTTTCCAGATAATGATCCGGGGAGCCTCGTTATCCCATTTGACTTTGAACATAGAAGACATCATAGCTAGCGCGTCCGCCAACTGATTCTCCTCTCTTGGGAAGTGTTCAAAAGTTATCTCTTCGAAATGGGGGATCAACGTCAACACATACTCCTTGTAAGGAATAAGATTTGGGTGTTTCGTATCCCACTCGCCTTTGATCTGATTGATCACGAGAGAGGAATCTCCGAAGACACTCAGAAACTTGATCCTTAAGTCAATTGCAGCTTGAAGACCCATGATGCATGCCTCATACTCCGCCATGTTGTTGGTGCAGTTGAAACATAGCCGGACAGTGAGTGGAGTATGAGTGCCTTTGGGGGATATGATCACAACGCCAATGCCATTACCCAAAGCGTTCGAGGCTCCGTCAAAGTGCATAGACCATCGGGATCCTTCCTCCGGTCCTTCATCCGGTCCAGGTACTTCACAATCAGTCACTACCATGATATTCTCGTCTGGAAATTCAAAGTTCATAGATTGGTAGTCGTCCACTGCCTGGTGTGCCAAGTGGTCTTCCAATACACTTCCCTTGATTGCTTTTTGAGTCGTGTACTGGATGTCGTATTCTATCAAGATCATTTGCCATCTTGCTATTCTTCCAGACAAAGCAGGCTTTTCGAATATGTACTTGATCGGATCCATTTTTGAAATCAACAGAGTAGTGTGAGTCAACATATACTGTCTCAGCCGGCGAATAGCCCATACCAAAGTGCAGCAAGTTTTCTCGAGCAGTGAGTATCGGGTCTCACAGTCGGTAAACTTTTTGCTAAGGTAATAAATAGCATGCTCTTTTCGGCCAGACTCGTCATGCTGCCCCAGCACACACCCCATTGAGTTGTCAAGTACTGTCAAGTATAGTATTAAAGGTCTCCCTTCAACTGGTGGCATAAGAATGGGTGGTTCTTGGAGATACTCTTTGATTCTGTCGAAAGCGGCCTAACATTCATCGTTCCAACATACTACTTGATCTTTCTTCAGTAGCTTGAAGATTGATTCACAGGTAGCAGTTAGGTGCGAGATGAATCGGGCGATATAATTCAGCCGTCCTAGAAAGCCTATGACTTCTTTCTCTGTCTTGGGAGCTGGCATCTCTTGTATGGCTTTCACTTTGGCAGGGTCCACTTGAATACCTTTGTCATTCATGACGAAGCCTAATAGTTTTCCAGATCTTACCCCGAAGGTGCACTTGTTCGGGTTCAACCTCAGCTTGTACAACTTCAGACGGTCAAACAGTTTCTGTAGATGGTCAAGGTGTTCCTCCTCAGTTTGGGACCTTGCAATCATATCGTCGACATATACTTATATCTCGTGATGGATCATGTCATGAAACAAAGCAACCATGGCACGTTGGTAAGTTGCCCCAGCATTTTTCAATCCAAAAGGCATGACTTTGTAGCAAAAGGTGCCCCACTGAGTAACAAAAGTGGTCTTCTCCATGTCTTCGGGAGCCATCTTGATTTGATTATATCCGGAGAAACCGTCCATGAAGGAGAACACCTTATGTTGAGCAGTATTGTCAACCAGAACATCGATATGAGGCAGAGGGAAATCATCTTTAGGGCTTGCCCTATTCAAATCCCTGTAATCAACACACATTCTGACCTTACCATCTTTCTTTGGCACTGGAACCACATTAGCAACCCACTGAGGGTAAGAAGTCACTGCAAGAAAACCGGTGTCAAATTGTTTCATAACCTCAGCTTTGATTTTCTCAGACATCTCTGGACGCATACGGCATACCTTCTATTTAACCGGAGGGCAATCTTCCTTGGTAGGTAGGTGATGAACCACAATGTCGGTATCCAACCCAGGCATGTCTTCGTAAGACCAGGCAAAGATTTCCACATAGTCATGCAGCATTTGAATCAACCGTTGTTTCACACTGAGCTCTAGATTGGCACCAATCTTGACTTCCTTTCTGTCTGTCTCAGTACCTAGATTTATCGTTTCCACTGGCTCTTCATGTGGCTGAATGGCCCTCTCTTCCTGGAGTAACAGTCTTGCAAGCTCACCAGGCACTTCGCAATCATCTTCACCTTCGTCTTCGGCTAAGTTGATCGGATTTTCGAAGTCATAACTGGCAGTAGCAGAGTCGTTACCAGTGGGATCCAGAGTGGATTGAAACCTGTATGGGTGAGTGTGTGTAAATATAGCTGTTTTGCAATATATAAAGAAAGAAAGGGAGCACAAGATTTGAAATGTAAAAAACGTACAATGCTTTTATTCATGATATATGGAAGTGACACACAAAAGCCCTCACAAATGAAGCCACGGTGCCCCGGGTAAGACACCGGGCCATAAAGTTTAGTAATATTGTTCGTTACAAATTCAAAACAAAGAAGTTCATTACTGAGTGACAAAAGTAACAGGCATGGAGTCTTTGGCAGTCCAGTTGCTTGGTCCATCTTCGGTCGTTGGGTAGATCCAGCTGTCGAATTCAGATTCTTCCACTTCGTCTTCATCCCCAATAGCATTTACCCCATGGTTAGGCATGGGAGCAGTCACCACATTAGGCTTCTCGGGCGCCTCGAACTGTACCTCTTTAGCATCAATAAGGTCCTGAACCTTATTTCTCAGAGCCCAACAATCATCTGTGTTATGCCCCGGGCTATCAGAGTGATAAGCGCAATGGGCGTTGGGGTTGTACTTCGGAGATGCTGTGTTTACCACCTTCGGAGCTTCCTTGACAATTACCAGGCTGGTTGACAGCAGTTGCGGTAATATCTGAGAGAGGGTCATGCTGAGCCGAGTATACTGTCTTTTGGGCCTCTCAACTCTTGGCTGGTTATATTGTTGAGGAGCAGCAGCAGGCTTAGAAATTACCACCGCGTTGACAGCTTGGCGGCATTCTGGTTTATTCTGTCTTCTGGGACCATACACAACACTAGCTTCCTTCTTGAAGGGCTTCTTTTCAGTACTTGAGGAAGCACCTTTTTGTATCTTTCCCGATTTGATACCAGCTTCGATCCTTTCACCAGTCAGGATCAGGTCTGTAAACCCAGCAGAGGAATTACCAATGAGATGGTTGAAGAATGGACCAGATAGGGTCCCCAAGAACATGTCCACTAGTTCACGGTCAGTCAACGATGGTTGCACCCTGCCAGCCAGGTCTCTCCATTTCTGTGCGTACTCCTTAAAACCTTCACCCGTTCCCAATGACATACCCTGAGGTTGGGTACGCGTGGGAGCGAGGTCGGAATTGTACTGATACTGCTTGTAAAAAGCAGTAGCCAAGTCCTCCTAGTTACGAATGTTGGTTCCATCCAGCTGATAGAACCATTCGAGATGAGTCCCTGAAAGACTCTCCTGGAAGAAATGGGTCCATAAGTTCTTGTCTGCAGTGTAAGTCTGTATCTTCCTTACATAAGAGCGGAGGTGCAGTTTAGGACAGGAAGCCCCGTCGTACTTCACAAAGGCAGGTGCCTTGAACTTGTGTGGGATCACCACCCCAGAAGATAACCCTAAGTCTTCGAAATCCAACCCAGGCACACGTTGAATCTCCATTGCATTTAACCTGTCCTCCAGCTGTTTGTACCGGTCCTCAGCAGGAGGGTACTGTTCATCATTGAAGTCTGTCTCGGTGTCAGAGACCACAGGACTAGGAACCTCTCTCCCTTGGTGACTGCCTTCCCCAACAGATGGAGTAGTCCTCTCAGCTTCATTCTGCAGTGTATTCCCGAGTCTGCGTCCAGTGTTAAACAACACAGTCCTCTTCTTCTTCTTCTTCTTTTTCAGGAGCAAAGCCTTCAACTCCTATTGTCCCTGGGCCAAGTTCATGACCATCTCCTGAAACTGGGCGTTCTGGGCCTGGAGGGCCTTGATAGCTTGTTCATTGGATGATTCAGGATTCATGATGACTGAGTGCTGAAATAAACGGCGAAGAAGATTAAGCAACCTGTAGGAAAAGGGTACCTGTGATTCATATGATGAATGAAATGCGTATGAATTATGTTTTCAAAGACAATCGGGAATCAACTTTGTAGACAAAAGGAACACACTTTATTAGATTTAAACTTTGGAATTTGAATTGTTCAACAAATTGCCCTTAGGCGTTACAGGAATGAAAATACTGAAAAGGAAATAAAAGCTGTAAAGGAAACATCCAAAGCCCATCAGTGCTCCCATGGCCTCCTCTTCTCAGTACTGATATAGTCATTCATGATCCGCTCGTTCTCCAATTGCTTGGTCCGCTTCTGGATCTTCTGTTCCTGTTCGTTGAACTTTTCCTGATAATAATCCCGCTCTTCTTGTAGTTGCGCCCAAGACCTCTTTAGGGTATCAACATCAGTGGGTATCTGAGGAGGGAGTATGGTTGGAGGAACCCCGTCTCCATCAGGAATTTCAAGAATGATAGGCCTGACAGCTTCATATGGCATACCTAACTTCTGAGCACGGATGCGGACCCATCTGTAATAGGGTTCCATTGGTAGAGAAGTCTTCGGTCCCAACTCATGTGGGTCAGCTTTGTGAATTCTGTCCCAAGCTTTGATGAATCTACGGCGCAGTTCGTCACTATCTACCTGAAACTCAAAACTGATGTGAGGCACCAACATCTCATGAGGCCCTGCTCTTCTGGATCTTCCAAACTGACGGAGAGCTAAACATGGATTATAAGAGATTCCTCCCTGAGTACCAATTAATGGAGCATTAGGATATTCTCCGCAACGATCAATAACAGCCACCTCATCTAAACCTCTGAGAGTCCAAATGATGTCATTATCAGTGAGAGACATTAACCTATGAGCCCAACCTCTTCCTTCTTGGTTCTTCAGCACGAACTTGGGGAGGTGCGAAATAAACCACCTCACTAACAAAGGAGTACAACACCACAGGGTTCCTCGTCTTCGGGCATTACGAGCATAGAGTTGTTGCAGGATATCACCCAAGAGAGTGGGTACGGGGTTCCGAGACATGAAGATCCTTATGGCATTGATATTGACAAAGTTATCAGGATTTGGAAACAATACCAGACCATAGATTAAGAGAGCCAGAATGTCCTCGTACGCCCTGAAGTCTAAGTCATTCCAGAAACTGTTAGCTTTACCAATCAGAAACTTAGCCAAGAAGCCCTTAACTCCGCTTCTAGTCACCCAGTTGTCCATTACCTCCTTGTTGGTCAAAGGAAGGGCTGCAGCAATCTCCTCAAGCCTAAGAGTCTTTTCCCAACCAGTGAATGGGGTCTAATCCAAGATAGGGATACCAAGCAAATCAAAGAATTCTTCCAGGGTAGGGACCAGCTGAAATTCTTGAAAGGTGAAGCAATTGTACAAGGGATCATGAAACTGGGTCAAGACACTCATCAGTTGTTGGTCCCATTTTGAAGTGACTAAACCGAGAAGAGAACCATGCCTCTGGATGAAGGAAGCAGTGTTTAGAATTCTGTCAACCAACTCTTTAAGCAAATCAGGTGGGTGAACAAAATTGAGCCGGATAGTGTTCCTTCGCACAGGCATCATGATGTCCTACAAAACAGAGCAAAGGTGAAACCCTCTTGTCTTTGAAATAGGTCAGTCCTTATGCAGGATGCATGCAATGGTATGATGGTATGATATTATGATAAAGCACACCACAAATATTCACATAGGCAAACATGATAAGGCACACAAGTCACACAAGACAACCCTTAGGGTTTAGGCCAGCATGAAGTTCAGGTACTACCCTCTTTCAGTTTCGTTGGTTAAGACATGTCCTATCAAAAGTAACCGGGTTCTAGAGGATCCCAATATCACTGACTACCCTCAATCGGTCATAACTCCAGCGTCACAATCTTTTCTTGCGGCCAGAACCATCGCGAGAGTTTAGCCTCAATGGGTGTAGCATACTGCTACTGTTCTATGGCCAAGTTGGGTCACATTAGGGTTCTAAGGTCGGTTGGTGCTTAATGACTCCTCAGAAGACCCATATTCTCCTTGTTGCAACACAAGGGATATCGGTACAGACCAAGGTGCCACACCAACGTAGCCACTGCTTCACCCGTGTCGGTCTACGCCGGACAGGTCCCTCACAGCTTATGCTACCTAAAAGGGTATCCCCAGATCCGGGTTAGGATCTATGAAACTCCGATGCAAAGCCCACAAATATAAAGCAATCAAAGCAAAGCAATTTAAAACATAAGTATGATCTAATCCTAAGGTACACCTCACTTTTATATGTCCCCAGCAGAGTCGCCAGTTCTGTGATCGGTGGAAATAGAACTGACTGTTTTTAAGCTGGTTTCACGAAATTTTGCGGTAAGCAAGAGTCGCCCCCTTCTTTTATGTTCTCCAACATGGAAAGGACAAAAGCACAGCAAAATTCCTTATTCGAGAATGTTCTCGGTTCGGGAGGTAGATTTATAGAAAGGGAAGGTGTTAGCACCCTTTCTATCCGTGGTTATCCACGGGCTCTTAGGTACTTGCTCTTATGTTTTCAAAATTTGTTTGCTTTTCAAATGTGTGTGGGTTTTGAAAAAGTTTCGTTTGAAAAATTTCTAAGTAACTCTTGTATCAGTCCTCAAGAGTGTATGAAAAATTTGTTTGAAAACTTTTGAAAGTGTGAGTGCGAAAAGTTGTTTTTGTTTTGTTTTGAAAAGAGCAAGTACCCATGAGTCATCTACCTACCCTAAGGAATTAAGCTGTGTAAGAGTCCTTTAGATAGTGCTATCCCACCATTGAGAGGTAGGTAGCACCATGATTGGAGTTGTTCGGGTCAATTCGATTATCGGAACAGTGTGGTCACCGAAGCAACGGCAGGACACCTTAGAAGTAACCCTAATGTCCTAGATCCTTTTTTATCCGAGGCAACCGTTTCGAGGCAACTGGATCTTTTGGACAGAAGGGAGACCTCTAAGACACCCTATACTTGATGACCACCTTCGAAGGCAACGAGTGAAGCGTACCCTAGGAGTGGCATGTGCTTTGTGTGTTGTTTTTCAGTTAAGGTTATCTTGTATGTTATTTGTGAGCTACGGATTGGTTTTATTTTTCATACATTCTTTCATGCATATTAGCAGTTAGGAATGCGGAAAATAAATTGCAGAAAGATAAATTCTACGCTATTACAAGGCGCGGGTCTATACATCGCCAAAAAAAACAAAGACCCGTTTTGTAAAATAAAGTGCGAGAAAATTAAAGAAAGCAATAAAATCCTAATTACTATTACATCCTCTGTACAAATACAAAAATATAATCAAAAGAAATGAAAATGCGCGAATGGAAATTTAATCGGGAACGTCCTAAGGGTTTTGACCCTTTTAAGAAAAGAATTGAATTTTTTTTGTCCTTTTTTTGTGATTAAATGGAATTAAAACTAATTATTTAATTTATTAAAAAGAAAAATGTTTTTTTTTGTATTTTTATGTTTTTTTAATGAAAATAAAATAAAAGAATTAAAATTAAAAGTTAATAAAAACCTAAACCTAAATTTATTTTAGTTATTAAGAAAAAAGATTAAAGTTGCCTAATTAAAACTAATTCAATTTATTAGTATTTATTTACAAAAATAAAATGAAATTAATAATAATAATAATATTATTTCTTTTTTTGATTTTTATGAAAAAAAGTTAGTTATGTTAATTTAGTGATAATTAGAAAAATTAATTAATAAACAAACAAAATAGAAATATTAAACAAGAAGAAAGAAAAAAAAAGGGATGAACCAAAAAAAAGGGGGGTTAAGTGAAGCAATCTGGGCCCAATAGTGATCAAGCCCTTTGCTGACTTTTGGAATTGCTTGCGCCTGTGTTGACTCATGAGCATGGCGCTCCTTCCCTTGTGGCCATTGGATTTGCACTTGGAGACACTTGGCGCTTTGGATTTGTGAGGCGCATGATAAGCCTTCTTTGAAGCCTGCACACAAGTATGTAAGAAAAAATAATATTGGATTTTGAGGGGACCTGGGAATCGAACCCAGGTCCTAACGATTGCAAGCCACGTTCCTCTCCACTGAGCCAAGCGTTGTATCTTGTTATTATATTGGGTAAAGAAAATAATATGAAAAACAACATGCATATGCTAAAACAAGAAAGCGCGCGTATTATATTTGAATGGGCCACCCACATTCTTCCACGTAATCATCTTCTTCGTTCCTGAAACAAAAAAAAAACAAACAAATAACGGGGGTTTTAAACCCCCACAAAATGCCAATGTCTAAAATAGCGATTAGGCCCCTGAGCTATATAAAAAAGGCGCGAGGTGTCTAACATGTTCGTCTCATCACGCTGGTTTCAACCATGTGTGTCTGGAGGTTTGATTTTACAGTATGTGCAAAGCCTCAATTCGAAAGCTCTGAAACCCTAGAACTTGACAATGGTAACTTTCATTTTAGAACACCATAATCAAATTAAACTATATCAAAAGCTTCATAAAGATGTTTGCAATCCAAAACAATAATCAAAATGTGTTAATGATGCGTAAAAAATGAATTGCGATTATGGAAAGGTTTGTTCAAACTGTGGTTCTGTTTGGCCATTTCCTTGAGTGTTAGGGCGCGTTCTTGGCTGCAAATCGTTCCTGGCAATGCTGGCAATGTGTTAGAGGCAAGAAAAGTGCTTGAATTATGCTGGAATATGGATTTCAGTTTGTGACTTTTCTTTGGAATTTTGGAATTTGGTTATGCTGTTTTAGAGGTTTCTAGGTCGTGAATTTGATTGGAGAGGCTTGCATATGTATGCTTGAATGAGAATCAGTCCCCTTTAGGAGCTTTTAACCATTGCCATTAAGCTTTGGATTTCCTCATAACCACCATTAAAGAAACTTGCCATTTTTATTCAAAATTTGAATTTCATGCTTGATATGGACTTTACACGAATTTGGCATGTGTATTATGATGCATCAAGGTCATTCAAAACACAAGATATCACTTAATTAATTTTTTTGATTTTTATTTGAATTTTATGGATTTAAAATGAATTAAATCAATAAAATTAAATAAAAATAGAAAAAATAAATGTTTAATCTTGAATTTAATCATGGGACACGTGGGTGGCATGGCAAGGCTGAACCAAGTGGAAAAAAGTGGGCCCTTTTGTCAAAAATTGAAGTTTCAAGGATAGTTGACTTTTGCCATTTCACAAAAATTTCCCAACTTCTCCAATGCATATCTTGCTCAATTTTGATCATATGAACATGTTCTTGGACATTTTGGAAAGGACTTTGGTCCCATGTCATTTTGATTTACCAATCTCAAGTTACGGTCTTTGACTTAAAGTGCCTTTTTGTTGACTTTTGAAAATGACCTATAATATTGAAATTGATAACTTTTTGTGAGAGCATTTCTTGGACTTGGAATGTGAAGATGAATTGTAGGAAATGTCATCCCCTTCAAAATGAGCATTGGATGGGATTTTTCTGATGAACCATGTGTTTACAGTGATTTTTGGTAAACAACCGCTAGTCCTCCAAACTATCGAATAATCTTACTGACTGTTATTCAATCTCTCTAGTAACTCGCAGGATCGACTAGATTGATCCTAGGATGTGTTGGTCATTAGGGTAACTCTCATGATAGAACTGGTATTCATGGTTGGTATTTAGAATGCTGTGTAGGTGTTTAACTTAATTCGATTTCTCTATTAAAGATCTAAAGGCGTGATCAAGTAAATGTGCGCGAAACTAAATTGCATGAATAAAGTTAAATTGTAAAGACATGTAAAAACTGCATAAAAGACAAGTAAACGACTTCGAAGGATAAAAACATGTAATGTAAAAGATTCTCTGGAATGTAAAAGATTCGAAATATGAAGAAAGCGTTTAAATGCAAGAAAACAGTAAAATGACTTTAAGTGAAAAAGGTGTTCGAATGATAAAAGCTTGAAGATAAAGGCATGAAATGTACAACAGTTTCTGAAATGTAAAGTATTTGAAATGAAAAGAAAGCATTTAAATGTTAGGCATCAGTAAAAAGACTTCGAATGAAAACATTTTAAATGCAAAAGCTTTTGAATGGTATTGACATGAAGATAAAGGAAAATACTGGAAATGATAAAGAGTTTTCATTAAATCATAAACACTTGGTGTTATCATACGTACATTGCTCATGCATTCGTTTCCCTAGCCATGTGGTATTTTGAATGTTTACTGAGTTTTTTGTACAATAGATATGACACACGAAATCCTAATGCTAAGACTTCTATTTATACTACTTCGACCATAACGATCTTGCCATAAGATTCTTCCACGTTCAGAACATGCAGAGCAATGCCTCTCTCTTACTTCCACGCGTCTTCGAATGCTCCAGCGCATATATTTCAAATTTTGAACATCCCGCTTGCATTTGAATTTCAAATGTTTTGGCACTTCTTCGCTTCGAACGCATTTCTTGGACACAACCTTGTTAACATTTTGAGACTTCTTTGAATATATCCTCATAACTGTCACTCGAAGCTCCAAGTTTTGATATGCCCATTCGAAGCACTGCTTCTACCATTTCGAAACATGACATCTTGCTTTATTCCAATCGAAACGTCCAATTTGCTTCGCTTCTAATAATATCATCAAAATCTTCAGCCAATAAAATGCCCCTTTAAAATATGTATTTCGATTCCTTTGAGAAATACTTATTTTAAACATATACACAAGATTTTGATGCGACCTTCGAATCATCGTAACATTTATTGCATATGACTCCAGTCACGTCAATCAAAACGCTTTTCAGATTCCTTAACCGCCTTGAACCATTTCTCAGCATGGTGCAGTTACAAAACAATGATTATCATTTAATCACGCCTATTACCAATATTAACTTTACGCCACCTCTTTCTCAAACCAACCCACGACTACCACGTATCACAATCTTACTCAGTGGATGCTTAAACTTCCACATTATAAAAACCCATCAACTTAGTCTTTTCTTTTCTTCCCACTTTCTGAATCTTTTCTTCCTCTTTTCTCACCGAAACCCTAAACTTCCAACATTCTTCCAACAATGTCTTCTTCAACTTCATCTCAACTAAAAAAGGCTTCCAAAAAGAAAGGAAAGACCACAGGAACCACAATGGAAAGCAAGGTTGGCACCTACCAAGGTCAATCTGTTCTTGTTCCCCAGATGATCTCAAAAGAGAAAGAAATGCTTTATGCAAAGACCCTGAAATAGCGGATAGAATCATCGAAGGCACTAGGCTGCGAAGACTAACCCCAAACGATGATAAGGATGACTTCAAAGTTCTATTCTCAAAATATATCATGATATTCTCCAAGAGGCATAAGTTCGAAGAGACCATGGCGCCTTTTGCTTCAAGGACTCATGGACCTTCATGGTTCACAATGGCTCTCTCAGAAGCTGTCAAAAGCAAAGAAATTCAAGATGTATGGAGAGCCTTTTTGCTACCTAGACTAATCTCTTCAAGAATTACTCCTGCTAAGAATCAAATTTTCCTTTTTGCTTATCAACCCAACTTCGTTTCGAGACAATTTGGCTTGTGCCAACTGATTCCTGAACCCCTATTCCAAACGGAAAATGCCATCACCTCTGGGCGAACCTTCAAGGCACGAGAAGCCAAACTACAGCAGGAACAATACCAAGGCTTCGCCCATTTTGAACTAATAACTTTCGAACCTACACACCTTACAGCAAAGGGGTTTCTGAAATGGTGGACAAAGTTCTATAAGACTTATATGTTCGATACTCTTACTATTCAGCAAAAACTAACTGATGCATTCGATTTGTAGGTACCATTCAAGAAAGGTATGTTCACTCATGCCAAAGAGATTAAGGCTTTTCAAAATTATTTCGAAACTACTTATGATCCCACACACTTGGAATCCACTGTGCATCAAGCGACTGAGACCTTGAAGGAAAAATTCAAAGTAAAAGTTTATAAGTTAAAAATTCCTTCAGGGTTGTCACCTGAGGATAGGTATAGGTTGGCATTCGAAATGCATCCACCTAAATTTCCTAGATTACCTACCTCAGAACTGGCTCTGGCTTGGTTTCCTCCATACCCTTGGTGGTTCACTTGCAAAGAAATGTTCAAATATCTTCAAAAGAAACCAAAGCCATATGAGACTGTGACATGGGCTCGACATTGGCTCCATGATTTCCCAGGACATCTTCGCTATGACCTTTCTGCCATGTCAATTAAATCTGATCAAGGCACAGGTGCGAACGCTTGGGAAAATCCCAAATGTTTCTCATTTTCTATATTTTTAACTTTTGCCTTAATTGTTTCGATTTTCAGCCATCAGGATAAAGACTGTTGCTTCAAAGTCAAAAGAAGGGAGCGCCTCTCAGGCCTCTGTCGAAACCACTGATAATGTGACTCTATCCAAACCAACAACAATTGCTGCAACAACAACAACAACACCAGTAATAACCAGTGCTCCAACTCCACAGGTAATCACCCAGCCTTAATGTTTCAAATACACTAATGTTTCATGATTTGCATCTAACTCATTGTTTAAATCTTTTCAGACCAACAAACTTCCGCCAACCACTCCAAAGAAGCGAAAAACAAACACTACTGGGGAAGACCCCAAGGCTGGAGGGAATTTACCAGCTGCTTCGAAGAAGAAGCAGAAGAAGGAAATTTCCAAAAGTGTTGTACCAACTAGTGTCTCTGGACTCGATTCCAGGGATGCTGCTCCCTCATCTAAATCCAAAATTCCACCTTCGACCTCCAACGTAATGTTGGAACGCATAGCTAGCAACCTCTCTTCTGAGAGTCCACACGTAAATTGAACTTTAAATCTTTAACAAAATAATTTCTCATTACCTTGGTGCATGCTTTTAATATTCTTTTGCCTCTTGCAGGATATCTTGAATCCAGCTCTTACCACTTCGACCTCACCATCAAAAGCTGCTGCTCCGATCAACTCTTCTCCTCAAGGGGATTCCAACAATCTTGTACAGAACAAAGGTTCCTCCAATATGGCGGTTCTGGCTGGGGCTTCTGAGCAGTAAGATGATCAGAGTACTTCTCCTCCTCTAAAAGAAACAAATGAAGCAACACTTCATGAATCTGCAGAGACTTTACAAAGAACTTCTCTTCAAAAGTCCCCTCTTGAAACCCTTCAAGAGGATCCAAAGGACACTCACGCTGAAGGAGAGAAAGCTGATTCTGACCAAAGAAACGAAGAATCTGCAGAAGAAGAGTCTGAGGAGGAAGATGCCAATGATGGTTCGACTGCTGGGATTGAGTCAAATGCAAATAGCAGCGAGAACGAAGATATCGAAGTGGCGGATTTGGATGACGATGAAGAAGATAATGAGCACGAAACAAATGAAGGTGATGGTAACGCGACCAATAAACCTATGGAAGTCGAAATGGACATGACTCCCCTGCGTGTGGAACTCCCTCAACCGTCTCTGTCCCGAATGACTGACGAGGAGCTTGCTCTCCTGAGACGAAATGACCCTATTGGGTACATGAAGGCGAAGCTGGCTCAAAGGGATATTCCACCTGCTAGGGCTGGCACAAGTTCGACTAGCCATCCGTTGCCCACAGATGACAGAATTGTACTTCTTAACAGGATCAGGAGGACAATTCTTGATGTGGATTTGTTCGAAGTGCTCAAACAAGATAGCACAACTTGCTACACTATGAAGGAGTTGCTTACAAAAGTCAACCTCGCTACCTGCTCCTTGCCAGTTAGCTCTATCTTGTTCGATCTTCAATCTTTGCTGGACAACGTGACTGGGTACCTTCTCCAAGATGAATTTGCTTCCAGAAAGGTTCAAGAAAAACGAACTGCAATGGATGCTGCTTATGAGCATGCTTTGAAACTCTCTCAAGAAGCTGAGGATCAAGCCATGCATCTAAAGCAAGCAAAAACTGATTATGAGGCTCGAGCTAAGTCCATCCTTCTCTGGGAAAGGCAAATTCAGGAACTTCAACAGAAGGTTAAAGAGGCTCAAGAACAACAATTAGCCTACGAAACCAATACTGCTGGTAACCAATTCGAAGAGCTCCTCAACCAGGGGCTTGCAGAAATGGAAACTGCAGAACAACTCAAGGGAGAAGTGGCCACCTTAGAGGGAGCCAGACGTTTTGCTCAACAAAGGCTTGAGTCTTTTTGAAGTACCTTCAATAGATTGAAGAATAATTCCTATTTCTAAATCTCAGTGTTGATTTGATTAAAATTTGGTTTTTATTTTTATTTTTTTATATGTAATATTTGAACAACGCCATTTTGGCAACCCCGTATTGCCATTTTGGCATTTTTATGATATTCTGATTACGTTGTTACTATTCAAATCTCCTGCAGGCGTGGCTTATATTTCTTTAAATATTTCCCATTAACCTTTAGGATACGTTTATCATCCATCAGCTCTTCGATTTCATATGCAATGTTTGAGAATACCTTTATTATTATTCGAAAAGGCCCTTCCCAATGAGGTGACCATTTACCTAACGCTTTATTTTTCTTGTCCATGGGTAATATGACTTTCCAGACTAAGTCATTAATAGTGAATGCTTTCCTTTTCACCCTTTTGTTATATGTCCTGGCCACTCTTTCTTTTTGTCTCATCAAGATTTCTAATGCATGTAATCTAACTTCGTCCAATTCCACTAACTCATTCATCATCATCTCCCAATATAATGCAGCTGGAATTTCGTTTTGTCTTTGAATTCAAACTGATTGTAGATGAATTTCTACTGGCAGAACTGCATCATGACCAAATGTGAGTTGGAAATGCGTGGTGTTAGTAGCTTCTTTAGGAGATGTTCTACAGGCCCATAGTATTTGGTCCAAAGTTTTGTGCCAGTTCCTTGGCTTTTTACCAATATGTTTCTTAATTAATCCTATTATCACTTTATTAGCTGCTTCGACCTGACCATTTGCTTGAGCATAATATGGCGTTGATGTTAGTAATCTAAACCCCATTTCTTGAGCAAATTCTTGCATCTTTCTACCAGTAAACACATAGCCTTGGTTTGTGGTTATGCTCTCTGGCAATCTGAACCTATAGATAATTTGTTTCTGTATAAACTCAATAATAGCCTCTTGATCAGCAACTATTAATGGTATTGCTTCGATCCACTTGGTAAAATAATCTATTCCTACCAAGATATATTTCTGTCCTTTAGACGAAGCAGGATTTATTTCTCCTATTAAATCCAATGCCCATCCTCTAGATGGCCATGGTTTAATGATTGAATGTAACTCACTTGCAGGGGCATGTTGAATCCCTGCATGTTTCTGACACTCTTCGTAACCTTTAGCAAAGTCTATACGATCTTTGAGCATGCTGGACCAATACATGCCATATCTAAATAACAGCCATTTCATTTTATGACCTGCTTGATGTGCCCCACATGCCCCATTGTGGACTTCTGACAATGCTAAGTATGCCTCACTTTCTCCCAGGCACTTCAGTAATACGCCTTCTTGGGTCTTTTTGAACAATTTGTTTCCCATGAGGACATATGACAATGCTCTATATTTAATCTTCCTATCAGCACTCAGAGTTGGGTTTGTTAAATAACTCACCAGTGGACTTCGCCAATCTGCATCTGATAAAGTGTTTATGGCTAATATTTCGAATCCCTGTTTCTTAGCATAACCCAATTTCATACTCTCTAGATCTGATGGTGTGAATCTAGTAGCCATAACTCTACCCCTTAATTCAAATAAATCCTTAAAGTTTCTGGAAGAAACTTTATAACCTGAAGCCAACTGTGCTAAGTCATTTGCTTCTTGGTTTTCTATTCTTGGTATATGTTGAATATCCATGTATTCAAATTTCCTAAGTAGCCTGTTAACTATGACGAAGTATATCATCAGGTTTTCCTTTATGCATTTATACTCCTTTGTTATTTGCTTGACCACTAATTCTGAGTCTCCTTTAATTTCGACTCTAGTTGCCCCCAATTCCAACAAAGCTTCAAGTCCAATAATGAGCGCTTCATACTCAGCTTCATTGTTCGAGCAACGGGGACCATCTAATTTATACTTGAATTTTGTTGGAATTACTTCAGGAGAAATTAGAAGGACTCCAACACCACTTCCATTCCTGTGGGTCGAACCATCAAAGTATAATTTCCATGGTTGCATTTCGACGTAACTCATGACAGTCTGCTCAACCAATGAATGGTCCACAATAAAATCAGAAATCACTTGGCCTTTCACAGCTTTTAAAGGCATGAAAGTCAAAGAATATTCTGTTAAGGCTAAAGCCCATTTACCAACTCTGCTATGCATTATTGGTTTCGAAAGCATGTGTTTAATGACATCGAAATAAGATGAAACATAAACATCAACAGGATTTATATAATACTTGAGTTTCATACAAGAGAAGTACAAACAGAGACATAGCTTTTCTAAATTGCTATATCTGGTCTCTGCATCATTCAATACTCTACTTAAATAGTATATGGCTTTTTCGATGCCATTGCTATCTTCTTGTGCTAACATACTACCTATACTAACTTCAGAGGCAGATATGTACAATCTCATGGGCTTTCCCCATGAAGGTGGAGACAAGATGGGAGGCTGAGAGAGGTGTCTTTTTATCTTGTCAAATGCCTCCTGGTGAGCTTCGTTCCATTCGAAGGCTTGGCCTTGCTTTAAACGAAGCAACAGAGAGAAAGCTTGGGTTCTTCCACTCAGATTCGAAATGAACCTTCTAAGAAAGTTAATCTTCCCTAGCAAAGATTGCAGCTCCCTTTTTGACGTAGGTGCTTTCGTCTCCATTATGGCTTTGGTTTTATTCTGGTTGATCTCAATTCCTTTCTTGTGAACCATAAAGCCAAGGAAATCTCCAGCCTGCACAAAAAATGCACATTTAAGGGGATTCATCTTTAAGCCATGTTTTCTCATTCGTTCGAATGATTGGCTCAAATGATGCAAATGGGTTTCCGCAGACATAGATTTGATGACTATATCATCAATATACACCTGCATAAAGGTTTCAATGAAATCATGGAAATCGAATTCATTGCCCTTCGATAAGTTGCTCCAGTGTTTTTTAAACTAAAAGGCATCACCACCCATTCGTAGGTGCCTAAGGCTCCTGGGCAACGAAATGCTGTCTTGGCAACATCTTCTTCAGCAATAAAAATCTGATTATACCCAGAGTATCTATCTAACATACTCAAGTATTCGAATCCTGCAGCAGAGTCTACTAGCATTTCTTCCACAGGCATGGAGTACTCATCCTTAGGGGTTGCAGTGTTTAAATCCCTAAAATCTATGCAGATTCTCAAAGAACCATTTTTCTTAATAACAGGTACTATATTTGCTAACCATTCGACATACCTTGTGGTTCTGATGAATCTGCAACGCAGCAACCTTTCGATCTCAGCTTTAATCTTTGTGAGAACCGCTGGTGCGAATCTTCTAGGAGTTTGCTTGATGGGCTTCTTGCCATCTTTGATTGGAAGTGTGTGTTCGACTAACTCCCTCTTTAAACCAGGCATTTCGTCATAATCTCATGCGAAGCAATCTTTGTTTTTTTTGAGGACTTCGATCACTTCCTGCTTGAGGCCTGGGCTAAGTTTTGCACTGATGTAGGTTATTCTTTTCGTGTTTTCATCCCCTAAGTTCACTTCTTCTAGTGGATCCTGCGGCAACATTTTGGCACCTGAGTCTATGGGGTCCCTTTCGAAGCCTAAGGGTTCTTTATCATAGATGGAATCCAGCCTTTGATCTATCTCAAGTTCTTTAAAGGGTGAGCCTTTCGAGCCATCCCCACTTATTTCGTTCAACTTCATAGCCAGTTTATTCATTTCAGCCTCTAAGGCCGCCTTTGATTCGTTCTCAGCCATATAGGCCGAAATCCTTTCGAAAAAGGAGGACTCAGTCTTGAGTAAGGTTGTCGAAGTCCCAGCCTGCTGGCCGTCTTTGTATAATACTTTCGACTCCTTCGTCATTACTGATTATTCTTCTATCCCAGTATAGGCCATCATGGCGAAGGGTCATATAGTAGTGGGCGTTTTTGGTTTCGTTGATTTCATCATTTGGGACACAAGGAGCAATCTTTTCCAGATGTTTGTCATAATTCCTCTTGTCAACTAAATTGACTGTTGACATGAAGTAACTCTGGTCTGCTTCAATGTTTTCCACTATCCCATCTTCTCTCCATAGAACTAATCGCTGGTGCATTGACGAAGGAACTGCCCCTACGCCATGGATCCACTCCCTTCCCAGCAACAAGTTGTAGTTGGCCTTGGTTTCGATCACCATGAACATGGTGGGCCTACAGCTTCAGCCTATTGTCAAGTCCAATTGAACCACCCCCAGTGTTTTGCCTACTTTCCCTTCATAATTGGACAGAACCATGTTGTGGGGCTTGATGTCTCCTTGGCGTATTTCTAACCTTTTCAGCATGAAGTGGGGTATCAAGTTGACTGCAGCACCCCCATCCACTAGAACCTTATTCACGCCATGGGCACCAACCTTTGCCCGAATAAATAGTGGCTTAAGATGGTTCTTTATAGCTGGTTCTGGACGTTCGAAGAATGCATTCTGCTCCTCGACATCCCCATTGTCCATCACATAGTAGCACACAGGCCTATGCTTCATCAGGTCTATGGTATCTTCTTCCTCATATTCATCAATTTCAGTTTCCTATCCAAACTCACAGGGAAGCACAGATACCACGTTACAATTGAGGTTGAACGAAGACTCCCCCTCTGATTCGAAGTTATCCGTTATCATATCTTCGTCTTCTTCTGGACCTGGAGTGTATTCCTTTGGTTCATCTAGTTGTACTTCAGAAAAGAGCCTCCTATTAACTGGGGGTTTGTCTTCAGTTTGATTTTTTGGTGTTGGTTTGTTGGTGCTAGATTCACCTTGGTTCTTTGTCGGAGTTGCCCCTTTATTTGCCACAGCTTCCCTCCCAGCTTTTCGAATCCTTTGTTGCCTTCGCCACTGGGATCTTGACATGGGGTTTCTTCCTTTGTAGTTCTCTAATTTCACCTCTTCCCTCTTTGCTATGTTGAATTTCCTTCTATATGTCATAGCATGGCGTGTGTTTCGTTCAGTGTTTCTCCATCTGTCTTTGCCTTTGTCATTTCTGACTTGCAGCCATCTGTCTGTTGGCACTTCAGCAGGGAGTTTGAACGTCACTCTTCGAGCACCCTTGGGATGAAGACTATCAGGCCTTCGTTGTTTGTACTTGCTATCGAAACGTGGGCCCATTTGAACAGTTTCTTGATGGTTACAGCAAGGGGCGAAGGGGACTGTTTCGAAGGCTCTGGCCATGCTTTGATCATACACAGCAGAACACCTTGGGCATATCAAGCATTTGGTTGCCCCTTTGTAGCAGCGAAACACAAATTCCAGCAAACTTTCTCCAGCCTTAGGATAACACCTGAATAACTGGTTATCCTGGCGCCAGTTGTTGCCAGTACGCGCCCTCTGTACCCTCTCGAAGTTCGCAGCGATTCTCTGATTGCAGAGGATGCTGCACCTAGGGCATAGTATCATTCCCGTATCTCCCTTGTGGCACATCATGAGGTAATCCTTGAGACTAGTATCTCCAGCATGATTATCCTCCATTTTATACTTCTCTTTTTCTAAGTATCTTTCTACCTCCTCCATTTCAGAGCAAGGTCTCTCCATATCCACCATGTTTACCTTAACATCCTCCCCCTTAGCGTCATCATCTCCCCATCCTGTGGGTTTTATATCTTCAATGTGGACCTTTGAACTCTCTGGGGCAGAATATTTGACCAAATAGTCAAATTTTCCACTGGGTTCCCCTAAAGTGTCCCATATTTCTTTCTGAGGGGAGGTTGGTTTCGTGATTTGGACTTTCTCCAATTCCAGCCTCAGGCCTTCAGTGACCTGTGTCAACTCTTGGTTTTGGTTTTCCTGGCCTTCAGTAGCCTGGATTTCTTTTGCAACCGCTAAAGGTGCTGCTTCAGTCGAAGTCTCTGGTTGCTTGTGGACGTCTTCAGTGACCTCCTTATTGACTTCGACTATCACCCAACTTTCGTTTTTAGTACCTTTCTCTCCTATTGGGGCATCACTCTGGTCAGCTTCCACCATGTTAATTTCTCCAATGCATGCAGGCTCGGAGTAATTGGTGTCTGCGACGTCCAAAGGATCTTCGTCCACTTTCATTTTTGCTTTATCAACAAACTTCAGTCTGCCATCTTTAATTGCATTCTGAATTAGGTCCCTGAAAAGAAAACACTGTGAGGTTTTGTGGCCTAGGAAACTATGATATTTGCAAAATCCTCTTTTCTTTCTTTGATCCAAAGGAGGTATTTTGACATTTGATGGCACAATGAGTTGGCCATCTTTGACAAGTAAATCAAAAATCTCGTCACATTTAGTGACATCGAAGGTATAAACCTTCTTTGGGAATTTGTCACTTTTCTCATTTTCAACAATTTCTTTCCCTTTTGTGGGAACTAATAATTTGCAGGAGTAAGGTGGTGCCTGTTTTAATTCAGCGAGGTCGATTTCGAACTCTTCGAATTCGAATTCAGGGTAATCTTCTGCTTCCTCAGTTCCAACATAGGAGATCCTTTCCTTCTTGTTATTTTTAAAGACTCTGGCCTTTTCGGCCTTTAGCCTTTCGACCTGTCGAACCCTATCGGCTAATTGAGCCATATCCCTCAAATATTGAGTGTCTAGTTTCTTTCGAATAGAGTAATCCAAGTCGCCAGCGGCCATTTCGACTAACTCATGTTCAGGCACTACTGTGAAACATCTGGATTTCAAAATCCTGAACCTATTCAGATAATCATCTATGGGTTCAGTGAACTTTCTCTTGACACTGGCTAGTTCCTTCAGACTTATTTTTTATTGTCCCATGTAGAACTGTTCATGGAATAATCTCTCCAAAAGAGCCCAAGTATCAATGGGCCCAGGAGGAAAAGTGGTGAACCATGTGAAAGCGTTCTTAGTCAGGGAACTTGGGAAATATTTGATCCTGAGGTCTTCATTATTGGCAATATCTCCCGCTTCGGTTAGATACCTGGCTATATGTTCGACTGTTGACTCATTGGTATCCCCAGCAAACTTTGTAAACTTAGGGACTTTATATCCCCTTGGTAAATCAGTGTGCATTATGTAATCTAATATAGGGGAGGCATAATTTGGCCTTCTAATTCCTGTGTTGAGGCCATTCTGGGCCATGATTCTCTCTATCATGGTGGTTAAATTATTTTCTGCCAAGATGTTATCGTTTCGAATTCTATGAACGACTGCATCAGCTTCTTGATTTCGACCCACCATGACAACCCCTCTAGGTTTTTCTTCTCGAAACTCTGGGATTTCCAGCCTTTCGACCCTTGCCCCTGGTTCCATAATTTCCCTTTGTGGGCCTTGGATCATTGGGGCTTCTAGCCTTTGTACCCTTGCCCCCACATTAACTTCCTCTCTGGCTGGTCTATAGGTTGGGTCGTTAGCAACTTATTCTATAATAGGTACGTTCGCTCGAACTCCCGCCTGATTCTGCCTACGCCTCTCTGGGGGAGCAAAGAAATCTGCTATTCGACTCATGTTATCTGCGTTTTCTCTGTTTGTCACAGTCATATTTTGTACTATTGGTGCGAATATTTCCTGTATAGTTTGTGCTAATACCCCTATCATATTATGGTTACTGTCATCCATCAATTGCCTAAAGGCCAACTAGTTTTCTGTGGTTAAAATAGGCATTGCACTATAACCCACTGACCCTTGGTTATTTGTCATAAACTGATTTTCCCCAGACCCAGGCCCTAATTGTGGTGATGAATTCGATGTGGAATTGTGTAAGCCTGCCATAAAAGATGTTGGCATTCCATAAGAGGAATTTCTGGTTCTATTACCATCGAAACCGGGTGGTCTAGTTAGTGGGGTGGCGAAATGGGTTTGTGTCCCTGATGGTGGAACGAATCCCCCAGGATAACCAATGGTTCTAGTATTTCCTAGGATCTAACTATTAGTTGATATGCCACTTATTCCATTAGTGGCTATATTACTGGTAGAGGATGCAACAGACTGTGCATTCGAAGGGATCACATTAGATGTTCCCATCGAAGCGGACAAATTAGTTCCTGTTGTATGTGGGGCATTTTGTTCCCCTTGTTGATTGTCAGAATTAGACATCTTGTTCAAACGTTTTCCTCTGGATAAGGGTTGGTTGCTATTGGTTATTCTACCACTTCCAAGGTTCATAAAACAACAAACTTATCACTCAGAGGGTATTTTTACAATGGTTACGTCTCAACAATTTTTATTTTGTTCTAAATTCCGTAATGGCCAACGACTCGTCCCACCGGGTGTGCCAATTTGTTTACAGTGATTTCTGGTAAACAATCGCTAGTCCTCCAAACTATCGAATAATCTTACTGACTGTTATTCAATCTCCCTGGTAACTCGCAGGATCGACTAGATTGATCCTAGGATGTGTTGGTCATTAGGGTAACTCTCATGATAGAACTGGTATTCATGGTTGGTATTTAGAATGCTGTGTAGGTGTTTAACTTACTTCGATTTCTCTATTAAATATCTAAAGGCGTGATCAAGTAAATGTACGCGAAACTAAATTGCATGAATAAAGTTAAATTGTAAAGACATGTAAAAACTGCATAAAAGACAAGTAAACGACTTCGAAGGATAAAAACATGTAATGTAAAAGATTCTCTGGAATGTAAAAGATTCGAAATATGAAGAAAGCGTTTAAATGCAAGAAAACAGTAAAATGACTTTAAGTGAAAAAGGTGTTCGAATGATAAAAGCTTGAAGATAAAGGCATGAAATGTACAACAGTTTCTGAAATGTAAAGTATTTGAAATGAAAAGAAAGCATTTAAATGTAAGGCATCAGTAAAAAGACTTCGAATGAAAACATTTTAAATGCAAAAGCTTTTGAATGGTATTGACATGAAGATAAAGGAAAATACTGGAAATGATAAAGAGTTTTCATTAAATCATAAACACTTGGTGTTATCATACGTACATTGCTCGTGCATTCGTTTCCCTAGCCATGTGGTATTTTGAATGTTTACTGAGTTTTTTGTACAATAGATATGACACACGAAATACTAATGCTAAGACTTCTATTTATACTACTTCGACCATAACGGTCTTGCCATAAGATTCTGCCACGTTCAGAACATGCAGAGCAATGCCTCTTTCTTGCTTCCACGCGTCTTCGAATGCTCCAGCACATATATTTCAAATTTCAAACATCCCGCTTGCATTTGAATTTCAAATGTTTTGGCACTTCTTCGCTTCGAACGCATTTCTTGGACACATCCTTGTTAACATTTTGAGACTTCTTTGAATATATCCTCATAACTGTCACTCGAAGCTCCAAGTTTTGATATGCCCATTCGAAGCACTGCTTCTACCATTTCGAAACATGACATCTTGCTTTATTCCAATCGAAACGTCCAATTTGCTTCGCTTCTAATAATATCATCAAAATCTGCAGCCAACACCATGAAAAAGTTATGCCTTGGTCAAGTTACAGTTGACTTTTCAGCTGTCCAAAAATGGAAACTTTTGCATCTTGATGATTTTTGAGCCATTCTTGTGGAATCATGATTAAGACTTGATCAAATGATGATTGTGGCTTCAAAATAAGATGTTGACCAAAAAATTTGACTTTTGACTGCCAAATGACCATTTTGCCCCTGCAGTTGATTGTGAAGCAATTTAGGGTTTTTGACTGTGCAACTTAACCTTGTGAGCCTTAAAACTTGACATGTAGGTGCTTGACAATGTGTATGAGCATATGTGACTTGATTGAGCTCTTGAAAACCTCAACTTCTTTGAAGGAACCAAAACCCTAATTTGACTGGCTTAGGAGGGTGGTTGACTGTGCAACTCTTGAGTAGACTTGAGCACATTGAGATGATGCTTGTCAAAACTTTGAAGAATATGGGAGGGCAAATTTTGGGGTACAACACTGTCCAAAGCGAATATTGGATGTTGCTATCTTTTGTTTCCATCCAAAACCAGTATTGGATGTTGTGATCTTTTCTCTCATCTAAAGCCATTATTAGATGTTGAGTTTTCCATTAATCCAAAGCCAATATTGGATGTTGTGATCTTTTCTCTCGTCTAAATCCATTATTAGAAGTTGAGTTTTCCATTCATCCAAAGCCAATATTGGATGTTGTGATCTCTTCTCTCATATAAAGCCATTATTAGACGTTGAGTTTTCCATTCTTCCAAAGCCAAAATTGGATGTTGTAATCTTTTCTCTCGTCTAAAGCCATTATTGGACATTGAGTTCTCCCTTCATCCAAAGTCAATATTGGATGTCGTGTTTCTTTTTCATCCAGCGTCTTTCCTAGACGACTCTTATGTAGCTTAAGATATGGTCTCATCCCACATCTAATGTTCTTCTAGATGCTTCTGATTGTTTTTTCAAAGAGTTGCTCGCCTCATTCAATGCCATTCTTAGATGTCGTTTCTTGCCTCTCGGGTTTCTTCTCTTTTTTCCCATGTATTTCTGGTTACTCTTTGTTGCCCTGACAGATATCTAGAAATATCTTGTTGTTTCCCTAGCGTGTCTATCCACGTAATTTCATCTAAACTACCATAAGTTTCCAGTTTCAAGTCTTTCTATATTCCCACAGAGTCTGTCTCACCTCATACATCATTCAAAAAAATATATATCAAAAAATAGTCCATGCATTCATTCATAACATATGTTATCATCTCATCACATCAGGGATGAAATTTGGGTCTGTTTGTATTTAATTACTTTCCGCCTATCTGGCTAAAAGATAATTAAATAGGGGCAACTGTTGTACCTTAAATTTCGCTCCTAATTTTTCCAGTCACACTTTTATATCATATTTTGTCATTTTGTCACAATCATTAATAAATAGCTTCATTCATCACATTTTTATCCTATCTTCAAGTTTGTTCTTGTGTTGTTAACTAACTTCTAATCAAAATACAAAAAAGTATTTGTCTTTGTCTTTGTATATTTGTGTTTTGTAGGTACTGAGTCAAAGCGTCTGACAAATAGGGTTTTCCCGTATTAGTTTCCTAAAATATTTATTTACAAAGAAAAATAATTAAAAAATTTAATTTTTTACTGTACAATCAATTGCTCTTAGAGTGCAATCGATTGCATGTAGTGCATTTTGTGCAATTTTTGAAAAAAAACATTGATGCAATTGATTGCTCCTAGAGTGCAATTGATTGCATAAAGTGAAATTTTGAAAAAAATCAGCAATTTCAGGCTTGTCAATTTTGGATCCAATTTTTCTTCATTTTTGAAAGATATATCATTAATTCAAATTTTTGCTCCAATTTTTCTTCATTTTTGAAAGATATATCATTAATTTAAATTTTGGCTCCAAGAATTAACTACCAAGCCTAATTTCATTTCTCAAACCAAACTCCAAACCACCACTAATCCCAAGCCTAAACTCTATAAATAGAGCTCTCATTTCATTCAAATCTAAAGCTTTCGATAGCCAAATTCACCTTGCTAAAAAATCTCTCAATTCTCTCCATCTACCAAATTCACTCAAAGCTCCATTTTAAAAAAAAAAGTTAGTAAGCTTTTCATTGAAGCTTACTAATCTTTGAGATAAACCTTCATCCCATCAATTTTTCTTTATTAATTCTCTACATCCAAGCTTGGGAAATTGATTATTGGGGCTGAATTGAAGCAAATTCTTGAAGTTGTTTTGATAATTCTCTAGATCTACCTTTGGTAAGTTGGTTTTTTCATCTTTTACAGTGTTATCTCTTGTTGATCTTTGGGTTTGATTCATTGAGCATTTTGTTTTGTGATCTCATTGGTGCTATTTTCTCATAATTTGATGGAATTTTTGTGCTCAATTAAATCCATGATCATAAGGTGTTTGATGGAAAGTTTGAACAAGAATTTGGCCTTTTGAAATGTTGATTTTCTGTTTTTCACAGGGTGCAATCGATTGCATTCACAGTGCAATCGATTGTCACAGAAGAATTTTAGGTTTTTTGAAAAAAAGCACTAATGAAATCGATTGTTTCCAGAGTGCAATCGATTGTAACAAAGCCAAAATGCTTTTTCTGCCTTGTTTTGCGGCTGTTTTGATCCATCTTTCTTTTTCTACTCATTTCTTTTGATTCTTGATTTGGATTGCAATTTTAAATGTCCAATTTCTCTTTAAATTCAATGGAATTTGGGTGTAGATGAAGTTGGATAAATATTCATTGATTCAAATCTACCAAAGAGTGAATTATTTAATTCATTTTTGGTGATTTGGATCAATTAAATGTTTAGTACTTTAATCCATTGAGATGAGTGATTGAATTTAAAGTTGAAAGAAATTTGAGGTAGTGATCCAAATTAGCTTATCATTCCACCCCCTTTGCATCTTAACCCTTTCATTTTTTATTTGTGCTACATGTTAAGGGATAATGATCTCTATATCATTTATCCAAACATGAAGTACATAGATTGCTATTGACCGACCTCAAAATAGGTGCGACTTCTACATAAGTCCACTTACGAGTGCTTAACATAGCACTAAATTTTTTCCCGATTCGACAAAATGATCATTCGTGGCCCAAACCTATTTTTGCAAGCCCAAGTATGTTAATTTGATCCCTTTGATCCAATAACCTTGAGATTCATTGTTAGGAGGTTTGGTTCTACAAATCCTCCAATGGATCTTCATAAATTTTGGTCAACGCGGATCACTTAAATGTCATTGATCATTAAATGTTACCTTGAAGATTCTTAAATGGATACTTGACAAAAAGAAAATGCAACTTGTTGTTGACATGCTTTGGTTCTACCAATCCTCTAATGAGTTCCAAATACAAGTTTCAAGATGGTCATCCAACTAACCTTTAACTTCTAACAATTGACATTATTTTATGCTTTTATTTTATGCTTTTACTTTATAAACCATTTACTTTAAGCATTTGTATTTCATGCTATTTTCATTTTTGCTCACTTGAGCATTTACTTTATTATGTCATTTTTATTTTGCTCACTTGAGCTTTTCTTTTCCTTTTGAAGATACTTAATAATCAACATGAACCATAAAAAACATTAATGATACTTGGACTACTTGGTTACTATCCTTGGAATTATGGAGTATTGGACTTCTTGGACTTAGGAATAGAAACCTTGGCTTATGTTGGAGATCTTGTGACCTTAATTGATGTTTTGTCTAGAGTTCTTGGGGTTTACCCCAAGACATTGGGTTGTTTTTCTTGTGTGCAGGTTATTGTGATTATATACTGTCTATAATCTGGAATTCATCTGTATATAGTCGTTACTCTGCCCAACTTTTGTAAAGACGTAATGCAATTAAAGCTTGATTTTCTCAAGAGGTCTAGTATCATTGTTGCTTGGTTTCAATCCAAAGAATGGGAATTTTATCTTGACTCATAAAGTCAACTGTTAGCTTCTTGTGGGTTAGATGGTTATATCCCTAAGCTTTTACATTATGCTTTAAGATAGTCACTTCATCTCCTCCCCTTCTTTAATTTTCAAAATTTTCTCATCTTTTTCAAAAGCTTCTTGGTTTAAAAACTTGAACCGCTTTCATAATAAACCTCGACTTTGTCGAGTGCCTTTTCTTTTAAAACTTCCTTTCCTTAAATAAACTTCAATTCATGTAATCATACTTCGACATTTTTCAAAATTAACAAAAACACTTCAACTCATCCAAACTCTTTTGTACGCTCGAGCGCCTTTTACCCTTTAAAACTTTTTTCAATATGAGACATGATTCATTGATAGTCGAGCAACAGTCTCCTATCCCATGGTTATAAAAGTGTCTACTTTTCCACTTGAGTGCTAGAGGTGTTCTCAAACCCTCACTCTTGCTGACGCAGGGTCCATCTTTCTCACACCTTATGGGCGTTAGTCAATATTTCTCTCCTAACAATGACGACTTGTCTCTTCGTTTAAAATCAATCAACAGATAAGTCTTTTCTAGCCGAACTACGGTGCTCTGACTTTCCCATTGCATGAGGGAGTACATATGTGTGATCGGTGGATTTAGAACTGACTGTTTATCGCTGGTTCGCAAAATGTCGCGGTAAGCAAGAGTCGCCACCGTCTTTTATTTTCTCCAACATGGACAGGACAAAAGCACAGCAAAATTCCTTATGAGATAGTTTCTCGGTTCGGGAGGTAGATTTATAGAAAGGGAAGGTGTTAGCACCCTTTCTATCCATGGTTATCCATGGGCTCTTAGATACTTGCTCATTGTGTTTTCAAAAGTGTTTGCTTTTCAATTGTGAGTGGGTTTGAAAAAGTTTCGTTTGAAAGATTTCTAAGTGACTCTTGTATCTGTCCTCAAGAGTGTTTGAAAAACTGTTTTGAAATCTTTTTTGAAAGTGCCGGTGTGAAAAGGTTTTGATTTGTTTTTTTTAGAGAGCAAGTATCTATGAGTCATCTACCTACCCTAAGGAATTAGGATGTGTAAATGTCCTTAAGGTAATGCCATCCCACCATTGAGAGGTAGGTAGCACCACCGTTGGAGGTGTTCGGGTCAATTCGTTTGTAGGGACAGTGTGGTCACCAGAGCAACAGTAGGACACCTTAGAAGCTACCCTTATGCCATTGATCCTTTTTTAATTCGAGGCAACCATTTCGAGGCAATTGGATCATGGACATAAGGACTTACTAAAACGTCCTATACTCGACAACCATGTTTCGAAGGCAAGGCAACAGTGAGGCGTACCCTAGGAGTGGTGTGTTAATTGGTGTGTTGTTTTCATGTTTAGCAATTATCTTTGATCATGACATGGTGAGCTACGCATTGTTTTTAATTAGCCTTACATTCTTTCATGCAATTATAATTTAAAAGTGCGGAAATTTAAATGCAGAAAGTAAAATCCTACGCTATTACAAGGCGCGGGTCTATACATCGCCAAATTACAAAGACCCGTTTGATAAAAGATGCGGAAAGTAAAACCTAGTTACTATTACATGGCTTGAGCAGTTACATAATATTCACAAGAAAATAAAATAACGTGCGAAAAGAATAAAAATAGAATGTTCGAGGGCGTTGGACCCTTTTGAAATTAAATTGAATTAAAAGTTAATTAATTATTTAATAAAAGGAAAGAAATGTTTTTTAGGTTTTTGGTATTTAATAAAAATAAAGAATTTACAAGGAAACTCTAATTCTAGGTTGTTTTTAATTATTAATGAAAAATATTAAAGTTTAACCTAATTTACTAAATAATTAATGTACATGTTTATTTACAAAATATTTAGTAATTAATAATGATAATAATGATGAGAAAATTATTTATTTCAAAAAAGATGAAAAGGTTAAAAACCCTAATTCTACCTATTTTATTTATTTAAGAAAGGATTAAAATTGAAAACCTAATTTTACTAAATTAATGGTTTAAAGTTTATTTACAAAATAAATTAATGGTGAAATAATAATAATTAAATATATTGTATTTTTGATTTCTGATTTTTATATTATGAAGATTATTTTTGTGAATTAAATAAAACGGTTAAAACAATTAAAACAAATTAAAACAAATTAAAACAAATTAAAACAAAAAAAAAAGAAAAGAAAAGGAAGTTAGAAAATATAATACAAACATTGGGGGTGTCTGGCCCATATATGAGGTTTTTGGAGTATTTTTGGCCCATCAGAATTCAAGCCCTGTTGACTTTTCCAGTTTGAATGCATGTGGTTGATTGAGTGTACACGATGGACCTCCTTTTATAGCCTTCAGATGGATCATCATGAATATGTGGCAAGCCTGGGCGTGTGTGTGCATGGTAGGACGTTGAGAGCATGCTGCACATGAACACGTTACAACAAAAATTATTAAGTATATGGGGGGACCTGGGAATCGAACCCAGGTCCCAATACCTGCAGGACAACTCACCCACCAACTGAGCCAATGCGTTTCTTTGTTAACATAATGGATGGAAAATATAATATACAAAAAATGTTAGTTAGTGGTGTAAACAAAAAATTGCGCGCCAGTATTTGAATCCTCCACTCACGCTTGGACACCTATGCTTCTTCTTCATCTTTCTGCAAAAACACAAAACAAGTAGCGGGGGTTTTAAACCCCCGCTAAATGAAGCCTGAAAAAATAGTGATTAGAACATGGACAAATATAAAAAGGGCGCGAGGTCATGGTTCGTCTCGTATTGAGGTCACGAATTCAGTGGCATAGGTTTGGTGGGCTAATTTTTCCATATGAGGAAAGCCCCATTTTAGAGCTTCTGAAACCCTATAAAACGTTAATGGCAAATCTCGTTTCAAGCATTGTTAGGACAATTAAATGGTGCCATTCGCTTCAGAACATCATCGTTAGTGTAAATCAACAATTAAAAAACATGAATAATGCATGGAAATCAAGAATCGATTATGGACATATTCATGAAAAGTGTGACTCTGTTCTACCAATTCTTTGAGCGTGGAAACTGGAAAACGATTGCAATCGATTCCTAGCAATGTCAGGAATGTATTAGGATGCTTTTCAAGCCTTGAATCGTCCTGTAACTATGAATTCAGTTTTCAATTTTTGGTGGAAATTTTGCACTTTGGTTCTTAGCTTCTGAGCAGTCTTTCGTGTGTCCTGCATTAGGTTTGAGTTGTGCCTATGTATCTGAATGGAATTAGGTCAAAAAACCAAGCCCATAGTCCATGAATTAAAGTTTTGCATATTTGATTTTGTTCATATCTTTTCCAATATTTTTCCATGCAATTCTTTCCAAATATGGATGATATTGTCCCATTGAAATGGTGCACGAAATCTCTTGCATATATGGAAGATATTTGCTGCACAAAAAAGATTTAAAAACATGATTTGATATTTTTCTCATATTTAAAATTAATTAAATGAATAAATAAGAATAAAAATTCAATTAATTAATTAAAAATAAGAAAATAAATCCCTTTGAGCTTAATGGGTCGTGCATATGCTTTGGGTAATGATTCATGAAAGAAATTGAGGCCCATTAGCATTTTTGAAGCTTTTGAAGCAAAGTTGACTTTTCAAAATTCCCAAAAATTTCCCAACCTCTACAAGGCATATCTTGCTCCATTTTGAAGCTATGAACATGTTCTTGGACATTTTGGAAAGGTCTTGAAGTCCTCTAACCAATGCCTTTGGTCCCATGTCATTTTGATTTACCACTCTCAAGTTATGGTCTTTGACTTAAAGTGCCTTTTTGTTGACTTTTGAAAATGACCTATAATGTTGAAATTGATAACTTTTTGTAAGAGCATTTCTTGGACTTGAAGTGTGAAGATGAGTTATAGGAAATGTCATTCTCTTCAAAATGATCTTTGGATGGGATTTTTCTGATAAACCATGAAGAAGTTATGCCTTGGTCAATTTGCAGTTGACTTTTCACCTGTCCAAAAATAGAAACTTTTGCATCTTGAGACTTTTTGAGCCATGCTTTGAGAAATCATGATCAAGAATTGATCAAATGATGTTTGTGGCTTCAAAATAAGATGTTGATAAAAAATTTTGACTTTTGACTATCAAATGACCATTTTGCCCCTGCAGTTGACTGTGAAGCATTTAGGGTTTTTGACTGTGCAATTTGATGCTGTGAGTCTTGAAACTTGGCATATGGATGCTTGACAATGTATGTAGGCATGTGGGACTTGATTGGACCCTTGAAAACTTCAATTTCTTTGCCAGAGCCAAAACCCTAATTTTGACTGTGTTAGGAGGCAATTGGACTATGCAACCCTTGAGTGGTTTTTAATCATCTGGAGATTGATCTTGGCAAATCTTGAAGAATATGGGAGGGCAAATTTTGGGGTACAATAGTTGCCCCTGTTCAATCTTCTTAAACCTGAGGATGTAGATTGGCTAGCGTGCCTTTCGTAATCTGAAGGTGGAAGATGATTGAACACTAGAGTGCCCAGAAATTTGCACTCACATAGTAGAATGTCAGCAGTATGATGCAGGGAATGGGCTTACAAATGCCATTTGGAGACTGATGGATAGGAGGATGGGCTTATAGATGCCATCTGGAGCTGTTGGTATGTGGATGGGCTTATAGATGCCATCTAGGTGTCGATCGCGTAAGAGATTCCTTAGCGAGAACTTGCGTACCTGAGAAAGAAAAAAATAATTACCTGGCCTGTTACAGTAGTTGATCTTCAAACTCTTTATGTAGATGTGCCCTGGCTGGATACAGGAATCGAATCTTTAAACTCTTCAGACGTGCCCTGGAAAGATACAGGAATCGAGTCCGGAGAATAGTCGTCAACAGATACACCCTGGCAAGATACAGGAATCAGATATTCGAACTCTTCAGACATGCCCTGGAAAGATACAGGAATCGAGTCTGGAATATAGTCGTCAACAGATACACCCTGGCAAGATACAGGAATCGGATCTTCGAACTCTTCAGACGTGCCCTGGCAAGATACAGGAATCGAGTCTGGAATTAGTCATCAACAGATACACCCTAGCAAGATACAGGAATCAGATCTTCGAACTCTTCAGACGTGCCCTGGCAGGATACATGAATCAAGTATGGTAATGTTAGTCGTCAACAGATACACCCTGGCAAGATACAGGAATCGGATCTTCGAACTCTTCAGACGTGCCCTGGCAGGATACAGGAATCGAGTCTGGTAATGTTAGTCATCAACAGATACACCCTGGCAAGATACAGGAATCGGATCTTCGAACTCTTCAGACGTGCCCTGGCAAGATACAGGAGTCGAGTCTGGAAATGTTAGTCGTCAACAGATACACCATGGCAAGATACAGGAATCGGATCTTCGAACTCTTCAGACGTGCCCTGGCAAGATACAGGAATCGAGTCTGGAATTAGTCGTCAACAGATACACCCTGGCAAGATACAGGAATCGGATCTTCGAACTCTTCAGACGTGCCCTGGCAAGATACAGGAATCGAGTCTGGAAATGTTAGTCGTCAACAGATACACCCTGGCAAGATACAGGAATCGGATCTTCGAACTCTTCAGACGTGCCCTGGCAAGATACAGGAATCGAGTCTGGAATTAGTCGTCAACAGATACACCCTGGTAAGATACAGGAATCAGATCTTCGAACTCTTCAGACGTGCCCTGGCAAGATACAGGAATCGAGTCTGGAATATAGTCGTCAACAGATACACCCTGGCAAGATACAGGAATAAGATCTTCGAACTCTTCAGACGTGCCCTGGCAGGATAGAGGAATCGAGTCTGGTAATGTTAGTCGTCAGCAGATACACCCTGGCAAGATATAGGAATCGGATCTTCAAACTCTTCAGACGTGCCCTGGCAGGATACAGGAATCGAGTCTGGTAATGTTAGTCGTCAACAGATACACCCTGGCAAGATACAGGAATCACATCTTCGAACTCTTCAGACGTGCCCTGGCAAGATACAGGAATCGAGTCTGGAAATGTTAGTCGTCAACAGATACACCCTGGCAAGATACAGGAATCGGATCTTCGAACTCTTCAGACGTGCCCTGGCAAGATACAGGAATCGAGTCTGGAATTAGTCGTCAACAGATACACCCTGACAAGATACAGGAATCGGATCTTCGAACTCTTCAGACGTGCCCTGGCAAGATACAGGAATCGAGTCTGGAAATGTTAGTCGTCAACAGATACACCCTGGCAAGATACAAGAATCGGATCTTCGAACTCTTCAGACGTGCCCTAGCAAGATACAGGAATCGAGTCTGGAATATAGTCGTCAACAGATACACCCTGGCAGGATACAGGGATCGGATCTTCGAACTCTTCAGACGTGCCCTGGCAAGATACAAGAATCGAGTCTGGAATTAGTCGTCAACAGATACACCCTGGAAAGATACAGGAATCGGATCTGGAATCACGACTATTGATAGTAATTATCTTTGTGTTGACCTTTTTCCTGAAAAGACAAAACGTTAGTTGTATGCAATGTCATGATGTATGACATGCGTGATGTTCTCAGAATAAGTGAGATTGTATGTTCATGATGCGTATATGCATGCTATAATGTATGAAGATGCGATGTTTATGAATGCATTATTGTCTAGGAAAATAAATCCTTGATGGGTGCCAGGAAGTTAAATCCTGGGCTTGATGTTGAAGGATAGTGCTTTGTTTCCGCTGGGGATAATGGTTGCAAGAATACCGGTAGGAGAAGATGACTCCGTTGGGGAATAAACTTGGCGAATAGATTACTCTGCGGGGAATGCTCTGTGGGAAGAGGGGTACTTTGCTGAGGTTAATGATAACTCCGCTGGGGATACCATTGATAAGTTCTGTTGAAGGAATTGATGAACTCCTCTGGGGATAGGAAGACTTCGCCGAGGACGATCTTTCCGTTGCAATTGGCATAGGATAACCCAGTTATATCCTGGTAGGGAAATAACCTTCTGAATAAAGCCGGGGGAGCATTCGTGCTCTGCAGGGGATAAAATTTCCAGAATCTACTGGGGATAAGTTTCAAGACCTGCTGGGGAGATGGATTCCACTTTCCTGGGGAAACTTTTCAGATTGGACTCTCCTGGGGAAATTTTTGAGATATACTGGGGAAGTGGCTCCACTGAATGTATGGTATACCGCCGGGGAACAATCTTAGATCAAGACTGCCGGAGATTCTTGTTAGGAATGTTTGTATACTCTAAGGAATGTTGAGATCTGCTGGGGATACCCAACTTCCTTAAGGCTGATAGTAGGCTTACTCTGCTTGGGGAGAGTGTTGCTGACTTGCTGAAGATATTGTGCCTTTTCGGGGCTGATTGGAGACCAACTGCTTGGGGAGGATTGTTGAATCTTGGCTCGCTCTCTGGGGAATTAAGGCATCTTGATTGTTCTTCAGCCGAACCTACCTTAGTACCTTTGTGGACAGAGTAACTAGATCGCTTAGACAACTCATTACTGCCCCTGTTTCTGTGGGAGAAAAATGCCCGTGGAGGCGCTTGACTACTGTCGATAGACGAATCTTCTTTTGGTAAGCAAGTGACAAGATGTCGGGACATAGTCGTACGCTTTTGATCCCTAACTTTTTCCTGGACCGCCCGTTCGGGTTTTCAGTCCACCGGGATACCCATTTTTGCCCAAGCCGCCTTTTCAGGTTTTCGACTTGCCGGGTGTACAGATTTTTTTTTCATTTCATCCCTTATTTTTGCCCGAACCCTTTTGGTTCGCCGGGAAGCCCTTATTTTTGCCTAGGTGTGTCAACCTAGCGGGTCTCTGATTTTGCGTAGTATTTTTTCGACTATGTACGTGCTCTTAGGATACAGGAAGTTGTCACTGTTAGTAGTGCAGTGTTACCATACCACCAGAAGATCTTCGTTTGATCGTCCAATGCCCCAAATGATCCGGATGGAGATTTGCCCCAAGCTGGTTGGCCTTTTGAGAGATTCTCCGAATCTTGACTTAACTGCCCCAGATGATGGACGATGATCATGTCTGCCCCTTGGTTGGAAGAGCTTTTGTCCATTAGACATTCGTCGTACGAACTCTTATGTTGTTCAAACAAAAAGTCATATGCAAACAAAGTTATGTTAAAAATGCAAAGCTTATGTCTGTTTCGAAGTTTTCGGAAATGCGTCCCTTTTTTAGTAAAAACAAGTGAATTTTGTAAAACTGTGATGTCAACTCAAGACTTTACAGAGAGCCTTAAGGAGTCAGGATACCTTTGTAACAGTATGCTTTCGAACTAACCCATGCTTCAGCTAGGGCTTTTAAGGGTTATAACGTGCCCGGGTTCACGGTTTAAGAAACAAAGGATAAAGGCTCAAAGTATTTGTACCCACCCGTTCTTCGTGATGTTCTTCAAACCTAAACTCAGCTGATCGTGCGTTAGACCTTGTTTGAGTCTTTTGCTCTGATTTACCAGTGATGGTTCGGATGTTGACAGTTTATTTTGGATGGGCAGTCATTCTTTTTTGGTTGAGGGTTTGTAGGACCTCTTTCTTTTTTGATTTCGTTATCCCTGTTTTTTGCCTGAACTGTTTCTTTTGTGATTATAGTCAGCGGGATGTCCCAGTTTTGTAAGTCTCCTTCATAGGTTTTGACTTATTGGGCTTTTGTTATTTTTTCTTTGGTAATGACTGCCTGTCTTTATGATTGTTCGGAACCATCACTGTCTTTTTGTCTCGGAAGGACTTCTTTGATGTCATTTGTTGTGTATCTGGATCAGCTGAGAGAACTACCCTGCCCCAGGTTATGATTAAGGGTCTTAATTTTCGAAAAGAAAAACTCCTACTTCTTTGGCTCAGAGGGGTTGACGAGGGATTATCTTCCTTATTACTCCAGTGTTTAGGAATTGAAACAATGCCTGTACCTCATCAGCGGGGTCTGTTCAAAAGCATACTGTAAAGATAGCGGTATCGTTTTCGTCATCCTCCTCAAGAGGCTTAGAATTATCAATCGAGAGTTTGAACATCGCAAAAATGAAAGCAGTTTGAATATAGCGAATGCGAATATATTGATTCAAAACGGACATATGCGATGCATTAATGAAATAACAGCGTTTGATACGAATAAAATGTTTGAACAATCAAAATAAAATTACAACTTGAAAAGATCCTAATGAACAATACTCTTCTCGTCTCAGGACTTGTTACTTCAAGTGGTGAATCCGGTAGGGATGGTAGAAACATTCAGCCTGACCCACTTGGGAGAAATCCACTGCCCCTTCATTAATCAGGTCCTGGACTTTGTTCTTCAGAACCCAGCAGTCGGCAGTGTCATGTCCAGGACTATCAGAGTGATATGCACATCTTCTGTCGGGATGATAGTTAGGAGCAGAGATGTTGGGGTTCCGGGGAGGATCCCTAAGTGTAATCAGATTCAATCTCAACAGGTGTTGTAGAGCTTGAAACAACGGCATGTTGAGCTGGGTGAACTGCCTTCTGGACCTGCTTGGCTTACTTTGATCAACCTGTTGCTCTGGGCGAGGTTGATGCTGGGCTTGTGAAGTGGTAGCTATTTGGAGGGGTCTACTCTTCACCATGCCAGACTCTTGTCCTCTTGGAAGTTGATCAATGACCTGGTCCCAGACTTGGGCTGGTTGCTTCATGTCTTGATGAAACTGACTGATCATGGTCCTCAACTCTTCTTGCTCCAGAGCTATGCCTTGGATGAGAGCCATTTGCCCCAGCGTCTGGGTTCTCATTGTGTCTACTTCAGCTTGCAGACGTTTCAGCCGTTCGTCCTTGTCATCGTCGGGACTTTTCTTGGCCAAATTCCCCATGAGGAGTGTCCTTATCTCTTCCTGCCCCTTTGATAGGCTTAGGAAGATCTCCCTGAACTGAGTCTCTTGAGCTTGAAGACCCTGGTTATCTTGTTGGGAAGCCATTGCTGAAATAAACAGCGAAGAAGGTAAGTGACTTGTAACAAGGATACCTGTAATGCAATGATATGTATGATATACATATGCAATGTTTTCAAGGATCTCGCGGGGTAAACAAGAAATTTGTTAGAGTTGGGATCCGGTGGCTCGATTAAAGGAACTTCATGTTGTTGAGAGTCCTTCTTCAAGGGTCAAAGGCTCACCATATCCAGTGGGTCATAGCCCCTGACAACCTTGGCTAGAGGAAAATAAATCCCCTTTTCCCCTTGCTGGACAGTTAGTTCATCATGACCTGCATCACAGACCCTTGAGATCCTTGAAATGGATTAGTCCTTATGCAGGATGTATGCAATGGTATGATGGTATGATGTTATGCTATGCGTGGAGTGATATATGTAACCCTGTTATGAGTCCAGATTAAGGATTGTAAACAAAACATGTAAGAAGCTCAAGTGTCAGATAACAAGCATGCACATAGTCAAGTTGGAAGGCACACAAGTCACACAAGAGAGCCCTTAGATTTTAGGCCAGCATGAAGTTTGGGGCACTACCCTCTTTCAGTTTGTTGGTTAAGACCTGTCCTATCAGAAGTAACCGGGTTCTAGAGGATCCCAATATCACTGACTACCCTCAATCGGTCATAACTCCAACATCGCAATCTTTTCTTGCAGCCAGAACCATCGCGAGAGTTTAGCCTCAATGGGTGTAGCATACTGCTACTGTTCTATTGGCCAAGTTGGGTCATTTAAGGTTCTAAGGTCGGTTGGTGCTTAATGACTCCTCAGAAGACCCATATTCTCCTCGTTGCAACACAAGGGATATCGATACAGACCAAGGCACCACACCAACGTAGCCACTGTTTCACCCATGTCGGTCTACGCCGGACAGGTCCCTCACAACTTATGCTACCTAACAGGGTATCCCCAGATCCGGGTTAGGATCTATGTAACTCCGATGCAGCCCACAATAATAAAGCAAACAAGCACAACAATTGAAAACACAAGTGATCTTAGTCCTAAGGTACACCTCACTTTATAAGAGTCCCTAGCAGAGTCGCCAGTTCTGTGATCGATGGATTTAGAACTGACTGTTTATCGCTGGTTCGCGAAGTGTCGCGGTAAGCAAGAGTCGCCACCGTCTTTTATTTTCTCCAACATGGACAGGACAAAAGCACAGCAAAATTCCTTATGAGATAGTTTCTCGGTTCGGGAGGTAGATTTATAGAAAGGGAAGGTGTTAGCACCCTTTCTATCCATGGTTATCCATGGGCTCTTAGATACTTGCTCATTGTGTTTTCAAAAGTGTTTGCTTTTCAATTGTGAGTGGGTTTGAAAAAGTTTCGTTTGAAAGATTTCTAAGTGACTCTTGTATCTGTCCTCAAGAGTGTTTGAAAAACTGTTTTGAAATCTTTTTTGAAAGTGCCGGTGTGAAAAGGTTTTGATTTGTTTTTTTTAGAGAGCAAGTATCTATGAGTCATCTACCTACTCTAAGGAATTAGGCTGTGTAAATGTCCTTAAGGTAGTGTCATCCCACCATTGAGAGGTAGGTAGCACCACCGTTGGAGGTGTTCGGGTCAATTCGTTTGTAGGGACAGTGTGGTCACCAGAGCAACAGTAGGACACCTTAGAAGCTACCCTTATGCCATTGATCCTTTTTTAATCCGAGGCAACCGTTTCGAGGCAACTGGATCATGGACATAAGGACTTACTAAAACGTCCTATACTCGACGACCACGTTTCGAAGGCAAGGCAACAGTGAGGCGTACCCTAGGAGTGGTGTGTGAATTGGTGTGTTGTTTTCATGTTTAGCAATTATCTTTGATCATGACATGGTGAGCTACACATTGTTTTTAATTAGCCATACATTCTTTCATGCAATTATAATTTAAAAGTGCGGAAGTTTAAATGCGGAAAGTAAAATCCTACGCTATTACAAGGCGCGGGTCTATACATCGCCAAATTACAAAGACCCGTTTGATAAAAGATGCGGAAAGTAAAACCTAGTTACTATTACATGGCTTGAGCAGTTACATAATATTCACAAGAAAATAAAATAACGTGCGAAAAGAATAAAAATAGAATATTCGAGGGCGCTGGACCCTTTTGAAATTAAATTGAATTAAAAGTTAATTAATTATTTAATAAAAGGAAAGAAATGTTTTTTAGGTTTTTGGTATTTAATAAAAATAAAGAATTTACAAGGAAACCCTAATTCTAGGTTGTTTTTAATTATTAATGAAAAATATTAAAGTTTAACCTAATTTACTAAATAATTAATGTACATGTTTATTTACAAAATATTTAGTAATTAATAATGATAATAATGATGAGAAAATTATTTATTTAAAAAAAGATGAAAAGGTTAAAAACCCTAATTCTACCTATTTTATTTATTTAAGAAAGGATTAAAATTGAAAACCTAATTTTACTAAATTAATGGTTTAAAGTTTATTTACTAAATAAATTAATGGTGAAATAATAATAATTAAATATATTGTATTTTTGATTTCTGATTTTTATATTATGAAGATTATTTTTGTGAATTAAATAAAACGGTTAAAACAATTAAAACAAATTAAAACAAAAAAAAAAAGAAAAGAAATGGAAGTTAGAAAATATAATACAAACATTGGGGGTGTCTGGCCCATATAGGAGGTTTTTGGAGTATTTTTGGCCCATCAGAATTCAAGCCCTGTTGACTTTTCCAGTTTGAATGCATGTGGTTGACTGAGTGTACACGATGGACCTCCTTTTATAGCCTTCAGATGGATCATCATGAATATGTGGCAAGCCTGGGCGTGTGTGTGCATGGTAGGACGTTGAGAGCATGCTGCACATGAACACGTTACAACAAAAATTATTAAGTATATGGGGGGACCTGGGAATCGAACCCAGGTCCCAATACCTGCAGGACAGCTCACCCACCAACTGAGCCAACGCGTTTCTTTGTTAACATAATGCATGGAAAATATAATATACAAAAAATGTTAGTTAGTGGTGTAAACAAAAAATTGCGCGCCAGTATTTGAATCCTCCACTCACGCTTGGACACCTATGCTTCTTCTTCATCTTTCTGCAAAAACACAAAACAAGTAGCGGGGGTTTTAAACCCCCACTAAATGAAGCCTGAAAAAATAGCGATTAGAACATGGACAAATATAAAAAGGGCGCGAGGTCATGGTTCGTCTCGTCTTGAAGTCACGAATTCAGTGGCATAGGTTTGGTGGGATAATTTTTCCATATGAGGAAAGCCCCATTTTAGAGCTTCTGAAACCCTAGAAAACGTTAATGGCAAATCTCGTTTCAAACATTGTTAGGACAATTAAATGGTACCATTCGCTTCAGAACATCATTGTTAGTGTAAATCAACAATTAAAAAACATGAATAATGCATGGAAATCAAGAATCGATTATGGACATATTCATGAAAAGTGTGACTTTGTTCTACCAATTCTTTGAGCGTGGAAACTGGAAAACGATTGCAATCGATTCCTAGCAATGTCAGGAATGTATTAGGATGCTTTTCAAGCCTTGAGTCGTCCTGTAACTATGAATTCAGTTTTCAATTTTTGGTGGAAATTTTGCACTTTGGTTCTTAGCTTCTGAGCAGTCTTTCGTGTGTCCTGCATTAAGTTTGAGTTGTGCCTATGTATCTGAGTGGAATTAGGTCAAAAAACCAAGCCCATAGTCCATGAATTAAAGTTTTGCATATTTGATTTTGTTCATATCTTTTCCAATCTTTTTCCATGCAATTCTTGCCAAATATGGATGATATTGTCCCCTTGAAATGGTGCACGAAATCTCTTGCATATATGGAAGATATTTGCTGCACAAAAAAGATTTAAAAACATGATTTGATATTTTTCTCATACTTAAAACTAATTAAATGAATAAATAAGAATAAAAATTCAATTAATCAATTAAAAATAAGAAAATAAATCCCTTTGAGCTTAATGGGTCGTGCATATGCTTTGGGTAATGATTCATGAAAGAAATTGAGGCCCATTAGCATTTTTGAAGCTTTTGAAGCAAAGTTGACTTTTCAAAATTCCCAAAAATTTCCCAACTTCTACAAGGCATATCTTGCTCAATTTTGAAGCTATGAACATGTTCTTGGACATTTTGGAAAGTTCTTGAAGTCCTCTAACCAATTCCTTTGGTCCCATGTCATTTTGATTTACCACTCTCAAGTTATGGTCTTTGACTTAAAGTGCCTTTTTGTTGACTTTTGAAAATGACCTATAATGTTGAAATTGATAACTTTTTGTAAGAGCATTTCTTGGACTTGAAGTGTGAAGATGAGTTTTAGGAAATGTCATTCTATTCAAAATGAGCTTTGGATGGGATTTTTCTGATAAACCATGAAGAAGTTATGCCTTGGTCAATTTGCAGTTGACTGTTCAGCTGTCCAAAAATAGAAACTTTTGCATCTTGAGACTTTTTGAGCCATGCTTTGAGAAATCATGATCAAGAATTGATCAAATGATGTTTGTGACTTCAAAATAAGATGTTGATAAAAATTTTTGACTTTTGACTGTCAAATGACCATTTTGCCCCTGCAGTTGACTGTGAAGCATTTAGGGTTTTTGACTGTGCAATTTGGTGCTGTGAGTCTTGAAATTTGGCATATGGATGCTTGACAATGTATGTAGGCATGTGGGACTTGATTGGACCCTTGAAAACTTCAATTTCTTTTCCAGAGCCAAAACCCTAATTTTGACTGTGTTAGGAGGCAATTGGACTATGCAACCCTTGAGTGGTTTTGAATCATCTGGAGATTGATCTTGGCAAATCTTGAAGAATATGGGAGGGAAAATTTTGGGTTACAACAATATGCATTAAATGTTACGACCCAAAGCGAGCAACAAAAATAATAAAAAACATTTCATTTTCTTTTGTTTACAAATACTCATTCACTCTTTTCCTTTAGAAAGTAAACCTTTACATGACACTCCTTTTAAAAAGAAACCAAACAAAGTGGATCTTGTGGAATACCGTACATGCTGTTGCACCCTAAATTTTGGCCCTAACTTTTTAAGTCGCACTTTCATATCATATTTTGTCATTTGGTCTCAATCATTAACAAATAACTTCATTCATCACATTTGCATCATATCTTTAAGTTTGCTCTTGTGTTGTTGGCTAACTTCTAATCAAAATACAAAAATATTTGTCTCTGTCTTTGCATATTTGTGTTTTGTAGGTACCGAGTTGAAGCACATGGCAAATAAGGTTTTCCGGTATTATTTCCCTAAAATATCTATTTGCAAAGAAAAATAATTAAGTTTTTTTCATTTTTTTCACTGTACAATTGATTACTCCTAGATTGCAATCGATTGCACAAAGTGCATTTTGCGCAATTTTTGAAAAAATATACTGTGTAAATCAATTTGCAATGTAGTGCAATCGATTTGCACAAAGTGAAAATTTGAAATAATCAGCAATTTCAAGCTTGTCAAATTTTGCCTCCAATTTTCCTCTAATATTTGAAAGAATTATCATTAATTCAAATTTTGGCTCCAAGAAACAATTACCAAATTACCACTAATCCCAATCCAAAACTCTATAAATAGAGCGCTCATTTCATTCAAATCACAAGCTTTTGATAACCAAAATCACTTTGCTAAAAAATCTCTCAATTCTCTCCATCTACCAAATTCACTCAAAGCTCCATTTTCAAAAAAAAAATTAGTAAGCTTTGCTTTGAAGCTTACTAATCTTTGAGCTAAACATTCCCAAACACTTTTTGTTCATCAATTCTCTACATCCAAGCTTGGGCAATTGATTCTTGTGGTTGAATTGAAGCAAATTCTTGAAGTTGTGTTGATAATTCTCTAGATCTTCCTTTGGTAAGTTAGATTTTCCATCTTTCACAATGTGATCTCTTGTTGATCTTCAGGCTTGATTAATTGAGCATTATTTTGGTGATTCCAATGATGCTATTTTCTCATATTTTTGATGGAATTTCCATTATCAATTAGATCCATGATCATAAGGTATTTGATGGAAAGTTTGAACAAGTATTTGGCCTTTTGAAATGCTATTTTTCCTACTATAACAGTGTGCAATCGATTTTTGTCCTGGTGCAATCGATTGCACAAAAGCATTTCACGCAAAATTTTGAAAAAAAGCACTGTGCAAATCGATTTGCACTGTAGTGCAATCGATTTGCACAAAAACAGAATGCATTTTTTTCCATTGTTTTGGATCAGTTTTAATCCACAAATGATTTTCTACTCACTCCTTTTGATTGTTGGTTTGGGTTGCAATTTTAAATGTCCAATTCTCTTTAAATTCAATGGACTTTGTGGTGTAGATGAAGTTGGATAAATGTTCATTAATTCAAATCTACCAAAGAGTGAAATATTTAATTCACTTTTGGTGCTTTGGATTAATTATATGTTTAGTGCTTTAATCCATCTAGATGAATGATTGAATTTAAAGATGAAAGAATTTTGAGGTGGTGATCCAAATTAGCTTATCATTCCCTCCCTCTTCATCTTATCCCTTTTTTTTTTTAAATGTGCTACATATTAAGGGGTGATGATCTCTATATTATTTATCCAAACATTATGTACATAGATTGCTATTGACTAACCTCAAAATAGGTGCGACTTCTACATAAGCCCACTTACGATTGCTTAACATAGCGCTAAATTTTGTCCCGATTCGAATAAATGATCATTTGTGGCCCAAACCTATGGTTTCAAGCCCAAGTATGTTAATTTGATCTCTTTGATCCAATAACCTTGAGATTCTTTGTGTGGAGGCTTTGGTTCTACCAATCCTCTAATGGATCTACATCACTTTTGGTCAACGAGGATCACTTAAACATCATTGATCATTAAATGCTACTTTTGAGGATTCCAAAATGGATGATATTCTTGACAAAAATTAAATGCAACTTGTTGTATGGAGGCTTTGGTTCTACCAATCCTCTAATGAGTTCCAAATTCAAGTTTCAAGATGGTCATCCAACTAACCGCAAATTTCTAACAATTGACTTTATTTTATGCTTTTATTTTTATGCTTTATGTACCATTTACTTTAAGCATTTACATTTCATGCCATTTTCATTTTGCTCACTTGAGCATTTATTTTTATACCATTTTTATTTTTATTATTTGAGCATTTATTCTTATGTCATTTTTATTTTGCTCACTTGAGCTTTTCTTTTCTTTTGAAGACACTTAATAATCAACATGAACCATAAAAAAACATTAATGATACTTGGACTACTTGGTTACTTTCCTTGGCATTATGGAGTATTGGACTTCTTGGACTTAGGAATAGAAACCTTGGCTTGTATTGGAGACCTTGTGACCTTAATTAATATTTTTTCTAGAGTTCTTGAGGTTTACCTTAAGACATTGGGTTATTTGTTTGTTTTGTGTGTAAGTTATTGTGATTACATACTTTGTCTGTAATCTGGAGTTCATCTGTATACAATCGTTATTCTGCCAATTTTTTTTGAAGACTTAATACACTTGAAGCTTGGTTTTCTCAAGAGGTCTAGTATCTTTGCCTGCTTGGTTTCACTCTAGAGAATGGGAATTATATCTTGACTCATAATATCAAGTATTGACTTCTTGTTGGTTAGACGGTTCTTCTCCTTAGCTTTTACCTTATGCTTTAGGATAGTCCCTTCATCTCCTACCATCTTCTTCAATTTTCAAAACCTTCTCATCTCTTTCAAAATCTTCTTTGTTTACAAAATCGAATCACTTTCATATTAAATCTCGACTTTGTCGAGTTTCTTTTCTTTTAAAACTTCTTTTCTTTAAACAAACTTCAATTCATTTAATCATACTTTGACATCTTTCAAAATTAACAAATACACTTCAACTCATCCAAACTCTTTTGTGCGCTCGAGCACCTTTACCCTTAAAAACTTTTTTTCAAGGTGAGACATGATTCATTGATAGTCGAGCAAAATTCTCATATCCCTATGGTTATAAAGGTGTCGACTTTTCCACTTGAGTGCCAGAGGAGCTCTTAAACCCTCACTCTTGCTAACGCATGGTCCATCTTTCTTACACCTTATGGGCGTTAGTCGAGATTTCTCTTCTAATGATGACGACTTGTCTCCTTGTTTAAAATCAACCAACAAACAACTCTTTTCTAGCCGAACTACGATGCTCTGACTTTCCCATTGCACGAGGGAGTACATAGGTACTAAGTCTTACGAACCAAGACGAGCAACAAAAACAATAAAAAAACATTTCATTTTCTTTTGTTTACAAATACTAATTCATTCTTTTCCCTTTATCAAGTAAACATTTACATGACACTCCTTTTAAAAGAAACCAAACAAAGTGGATCCTACAGAGTACCATAGATACTTAGGGTGCTAACACCTTCCCTTTGCATAACCGACCCCCGTACCTCGATCTCTGATCTTTTTGGGTTTTGTTCGCTTTTTTCCCATTTCCCTTTGGAAACAATAAAGTGCGGTGGCGACTATATTGTGTTGAGATAAGTCAATTGATGGCTAAATATCAAATCTTTATCTCTACATTTCTTTTCCTATCATTACTGTCTCAATTTCGTTCTCTCTTAGTTCTAATTTACGCGTGCGACAAATACTTAGGGTGCTAATACCTTCCTTTTGCATAACTGATCCCCGTACCTCGATCTCTGATCTTTTTGAGTTTTGTTCACTTTTTTCCCATTTCCCTTTGGAAACAATAAAGTGAGGTTGCGATTTCATTATGTTGAGATAAGTCTATTGATGGCTTTAATCTCAAATCTTTACCGCTACATTTCTTTTCCTATCATCACTATCGCAATTTCGTTTCATATCTCTTCGCCTTCGACGACGGCGATTGTGTGTGCGACACCCAGCATACAAACCTGTTAGGAAATCCCATCTCCTTTATTATATTCTCCAAAGCACCCCAGTGGACCATATCATAGGCCTTCTGAAGATCTATTTGAAACATGCATCTAGGAGTACCTTTCTTCCTATCATATCCCTTTACAAGCTCATAAGCTAAATGAACATGATTATGAATATCTTGCCCAGCAACAAAGGCAACTTGAATCTTATTGATAATACCAGGCATAATATTCCTCATTCTAGCAGTGAGCACTTTTGAAATAATCTTGAGGAAGACAGTGCAACAAGAAATAGGCCTAATGTCTTTAATACTTTTAGAATTCTCACCTTTAGGAATAAGGGTTACCACTTTTTGTTGAAACCTTTATGAATCAAATCAGTCCTGAAAAACTCATTAACAACAACAATAACATCCAGCTTCATGATTTTCCATCAAATCTTGAAGATCTTGCACTGATGCCATCTACACCAGGGGATTTATTGTCACCTATATCTTTAAGGGCTTCTCCAATCTCCTTATTAGACACCTTGGTCACAAGAAACTCCTTTTGCTCCACATGGATTTTTTTATCCTCCCTCGTAGCCTCCACATCAATGTGTTTGACTCTTTTAACATTATCTCCCATCAGGCCATGATAAAAGTCCATAATCTCTCTAGGTGTGCAATATTATCTATTTCTGATGTTCAAGTATAGCGACTTAATCTTTTTTGTTCAACATATATGTAATATATAATAGTTTCTTACCTACCCTTTTTTTATTCTAACTTATTAGGTATAGCATATTTATTTGTCGTTTTTTGATTTCCAAATTTCTTAAATCTATGTCTAAATTAATTTAAATTAAAGAGTTTCAAAATAAAATATGCGCAAATTGAATATTTAGTAAATGTAAACTTATTTGTTTTTCTTTTAATTTCAAAACATACTACAATCCAATTATGAGTTTGCCACTTTCATGAATAAAAATTTAGGTATTTCTGTATAAATTTAATTTTGATAAAAGAAATATGATCATTGTCTTTTATTAATTTATTTATAAATTAGGGTTACATGTGATATTTTTGGTGAGAAAATTGAGAAAATTTCACAAGAAGTTGTACCTGACAAAAAACTAGATGTGTCAAATACTTTATCCTCAAGGAGGTTTCTTAATATGATTGTATCACATACTCCAACTTGCATAAACATTTGTGAAACTTGCACTCCATGCACACCAGTCCTCGTGTCAGGTCCCCCTCCAGAATCAGAAGTGTGGAAGTGCAAATGCAAGGATAAGTTATATAATCCAATTGATTAATGTGTATTAGTCTTTATGTTTCATGTAATATTATCAATTTACAATTAATAATTGAGATTCATCCCTATGATATTTAGAATTGTCTTTTCGATTATACTTATGGGTCTCCATACTTATGTATGTTTGAGTTATTGATTCGAATTTTATTTTATTCATCATGCTTTTCACTTTTTTTTGTTTAAAAGAGTTGAATAAATTTTATGAAACAAATTATGTATCGATTTGAATATTTATTAATTTAGAGTACACATTTTAATTTTATTTTTTTATAATACTGAATATAGTTAATGATTAATGAACAAAAGTTACAAAAGTTACAAGTACTATCAAATTAACTTCAAACCACAAAAAAAAGACATTGTTTTGAAATTTAATAATATATATGAAACTTAGATACAATAATTTCCTCCTTTTTCAACGAATACATTATTTAATTTGTATCTAAATTTTTTTAAATTAAATATTAATTCACATTTTATTAAAACATTATTTCAGGTAAGAAAATAAAAGCTCATATCAAAGTTTAATTCACAAAGATAAAAACTTTAAAATTTAAAAATATCATTCAATTAAAATATAATATAGGTTTTACAAATAATTTATTATATTAAAATAAATTTTAACTAATCGAAAAAATGTATGTTAAAAAATTTATTAAAAACTGTAATAATTTATGATCTCAGGAAAGCACATAAATTAATTTAAAAAAAAACTCAGGAAAGCACATAAATTAAATATGGACATCATTCTTACAAAAATGTTGTTTTTGTTTTAATCCCCATAAATATAGTATTTTAGTTTTTGTCCTTAAAAATATTTTGTTAATTATATCTTTGTCCTTTTTCTTTATTTTTAATCATGGAAATTTTCTCTATTTTAAATTTAATTCTAGTAACATGTAAAATAGTTTATTTTAGTCTATCCAATATTAACATCATAACCACTAAAATCAATTATTCTACAATTTACAAGGGCCAATGAAAATTTAAAATCAAGATTACATAGACTACAACAAAGGAATATTAACAAAAACTGAAAGAAATAACTTTCGCTTGGACACGAAAAATAAATAAAAACAAATATTTTATAAAAAAAAGTTATATTTAAAAATAGAAAATTACGTATTTAAACATTTATTTTTAAAAATAATTTAGTATCTTAGTGAAAATTTATATTATCCAAGAAAATAAAGGTTTAACTTAACGTTCATTTTACAAGAACAAAGACATATATTTTGAAATATCTTCATTTGTAAAATTAATTCCAGAACTTTGTTAGAGGCGAGTTTGTGTTTGGTTTTATTATATGGGACCCTAACATTGGATTGTTGGTCGCAATATGGTATACCTTTTCATTCTATTGTATATTATAACTTCATTACTTGTTAAATCTCTAAAAATGATCATAGAATTTTTTATTAGTGTCGTGATTTTCAAATATTTTATATTTCTAATAAAGTTTATTTTAAATAATTATTTAAAACATAGTATATTTTTCAATATAGGGTATAAAGTATTATACTCACCTTTAATTAAAATCTTGTCATTGGTTAAATTGCAATAAATTATGAAAATAGTGTTACGTGCACAACACGGCTCGGGTTTGCCAACACCGATATACTATGTTGTCCTTAGATTTTTGAATGGATGTATTGTCCGAGATTCAACACAACTCGTGTGGGAAAGCACGGCAAGACCGTGTTGGCCTCAAAAAATTTCTTGTCATGCCATGTTTAATAATAGAAGCCTAAAATGAAGCTTGTATGTTTTAATTTCTATAGTATAATTAAAACTACAAGTAAATTGTATTAACATTGTTGGGTATGATTGGAATTTTCTTGTAGATGATGCAGAGTAGACAACACTAGTAATTATGCGAAGAATCTTAATAAATTATATTATTGTTAAATAAAATAAGTAAACTAAAATCAAGATGTATAAGGCACCTTTGAAATAACTAAGGGTGTGATAATTGTGGTAAATACTTCTGATACAATGATGTATTCCAAAAAGTAAAAAATACTTGAAAGTGTAATGTCACTTTGTTGTTCAGCAAATATCGATAAAGTGATGATGTAAGGAACCAAGAGAAATGATATAGTGTGTTGTATCCTAAATTTCTCCCCTAATTTTTTCAGTCGCACTCTTATATCATATTTTGTCATTTGGTCACAATCATTAATAAATAGCTTCATTCATCACATTTGCATCCTATTTTTAAGTTTTCTCTTGTGTTGCTGACTAACTTCTAATCAAAATATAAAAAAAATATTTTTCTTTGTCTTTGTATATTTGTGTTTTGTAGGTACCGAGTCAAAGCATCTGACAAATAAGGTTTTCAGGCATTATTTTCCTATAATCTCTATTTGAAAAGAAAAATAATTAAAAATAATTCATTTTTTTCACTGTATAATCTGTTGCACAATGGGAAATTTTGAAAAAAATCAGCAATTTTAAGCTTGTCATTTTTTTGCTCTAATTTTTCATCATTTTTGAAAGATATATCATTAATTCAAATTTTGCCTCCAATTTTTCATTTTTTAAAAGATATATCATTAATTCAAATTTTGCCTCCAATTTTTCATATTTTAAAAGATATATAATTAATTCAAATTTTGGCTCCAAGTTTTCATTTTTTTTGAAAGAGATATTAATAATTCAAATTTTGGCTCCAACAAATAATTACCAAACTACCACTAATCCCAAGCCTAAACTCTATAAATAGAGCCTTCATTTCATTCAAATATCAAGCTTTTGATAGTCAAATCCATCTTGCTAAAAAATCTCTCAATTCTCTCCATCTACCAAATTCACTCAAAGCTCCATTTTCAAAAAAAGTTAGTAAACTTTGCATTGAAGCTTACTAATATTTGAGTTAAACCTTCATCCAAACACTTTTTCTTTGTCAATTCTCTACATTCAAGCTTGGGCAATTGAGTCTTGGGGCTGAATTGAAGGAAATTCTTGAAGTTGTTTTGATAATTCTCTAGATCTACATTTGGTAAGTTGGATTTTTCATCTTTCACAATGTGATCTCTTGTTGATCTTTGGATTTAATTCATTGAGCATTGCTTTATGATTCTATTGGTGCTATTTTCTCATAATTTGATGGAATTTTCATGCTCAATTAAATCCATGATCATAAGGTGTTTGATGAAAATTTTGAACAAGAATTTGGTCTTTTAAAATGCTGATTTCTAATTTTAACAGGGTGCAATTGATTGCTGTAACAACGCGATCGATTGTCATAGCAAAATTTCACGTTTTTTTGAAAAAAAACACTGATGTAATCGATTGCATCAGTAGTGCAATCGATTGTAACAGAATATAAATGCATTTTCTGCCTTGTTTTGGGGCTGTCTTGATCCATCTCTCTTTTTCTACTCACTCCTTTTGATTGTTGATTTGAATTGCAATTTTAAATATCCAATTTCTCTTTAAATTTAATGAACTTTGGGTGTATATGAAGTTGCATAATTGTTCATTAATTCAAATCTATCAAAAAGTGAATTATTTAATTCATTTTTGGTGCTTTAGATTAATGATATGTTTAGTACATTAATCCATCAACATGATTGATTGAATTTAAGAATTAAAGAAATTTAAGGTAGTGATCCAAATAAGCTTATCATTCCCCTCCCTCTTCATCTCATCCCTTTCTTTTTTATTTGTGCTACATGTTAAGAGATAATGATCTCTATATCATTTATCCAAACATGAAGTACATAGATTGCTATTGCCGGCCTCAAAATAGGTGTGACTTCTACATAAGTCCACTTATGATTGCTTAACATAGCGCTAAATTTTGTCTCGATTTGAGAAAATGATCATTCATGGCCCAAACCTATGTTTTCAAGCCCAAGTATGTTAATTTGATCCCTTTGATCCAATAACCTTGAGATTCATTGTTAGGGGGCTTTGGTTCTACCAATCCTCCAGTGGATCTTTATCAATTTTATTCAACGCAGATCACTTAAACATAATTGATTATTAAATGTTACTTTGAGGATTCTTAAATGGATGATATACTTGACAAAAAGCAAATACAACTTGCTATTGAGAGGCTTTGGTTCTACCAATCCTCTAATGAGTTCCAAATTCAAGTTTCAACATGGTCATCCAACTAACCACTAACTTCTAACAATTGACTTTATATTATGCTTTTATTTTATGCTCTTTACTTCATGTACCATTTACTTTAGCATTTACATTTCATGCTATTTTCATCTTTCCTCACTTGAGCATTTACTTTTATGCCATTTTTATTTTGCTCACTTGAGCTTTTCTTTTCCTTTTTAAGATACTTAATAATCAACATGAACCATAAAAAACATTAATGATACTTGGACTACTTGGTTACTATCCTTGGCATTATGGAGTATTGGACTTCTTGGATTTAGGAATAGAAACCTTGGCTTATGTTGGAGACCTAGTGATCTTAATTGATATTTTCTCTAGAGTTCTTGGGGTTCACCCCAAGACACTGGCTTGTTTGTTTGTTTTGTATGTGTTTTTTTAATTTCACACTTTGTCTGTAATCTAGAATTCATCTGTATACAGTCGTTACTCTGCCTAATTTTTGTGAAGACTTAATGCAATTAAAGCTTGGTTTTCTCAAGAGCTTTAGTATCCTTGCTTGGTTTCAATCCAAATAGTGGGAATTCTATCTTGAATCATAATGTCAAGTGTTGGCTTCTTGTTGGTTAGACGGTTCTCTTCATTAGCCTTTACTTTGTGCTTTAGGATAGTCCCTTCATCTCCTCCCCTTCTTTAATTTTCAAAACTCTCCCATCTTTTTCAAAATCTTATTTGTTTATAAACTCGAACCTCTTTCATAATAAACCTCGACTTTATCGAGTGCCTTTTATTTTAAAACTTCTTTTCTTGAAACAAACCTCAATTCACTTAATCATACTTCGACATCTTTCAAAATTAACAAAAAAACAATTCATTTCATTCAAACTCTTTTGTGCGCTCGAGCACCTTAACCCTTCAAAACTTTTTTCAAGATGAGACATGATTCATTGATATTCGAGATACATTATCCTTTCCCCATGGTTATTAAGGTGTCTACTTTTCAAATTGAGTGCTAAAAGCGTTCTCAAACCCTCACTCTTGTTGACGCAGGGTCCATCTTTTTCACACCTTGTGGGCGTTAGTCAAGATTTCTCTCCTAACAATGATGACTTGTCTCCTTGTTTAAAATCAACAAAAAAACAAGTATTTTTTAGCCGAACTACGATGCTCTGACTTTCTCATTGCACGACGGAGTACGTAGGCACTAAGTCTTACAACCCAAGGCGAGCAAAAAAATTAATAAAAAACATTTTCTTTTGTTTACAAATACACATTCATTCTTTTCCTTCGGCAAGTAAACCTTTACATGACACTCCTTTTAAAAGAAACCAAACAAAGTGGATTCTACGGAGTACCGTAGATGCTTAGGGTGCTAACACCTTCCCTTTACATAACCGACCCCGTACCTCAATCTCTGATCTTTTATTTCATTGTGGGTTTTGTTTGCTTTTTTCCCATTTACCTTTGGAAACAATAAAGTGCAGTGACGACTTCATTGTATGAGATAAATCAATTGATGGCTTAATCACAAATCTTTACAGTTACATTTCTTTTCCTGTCATCATTGTCGCAATTTCATTCTCTCTTAGTTTTGATTTGCGTGCGACAGAAGAAAGTTACGACCTTATTGGGGAAAGATCGACCTATTGTTGGTCCATTCCTAAGTGAGTCAATCCTAGCTTTGTTTGCTTCTTTTCTATGAATGTTTATATATTATTCTACTTGCTGCTTATTACTTCCCATTATTATATATATATATATATATATATATATATATATATATATATATATATATATATATATATATATATATATATATATATATATATATATATATATATATATGTTTGTTTGGATTTTCCTGGTTTTCAGGGGCTTGGTGATTTCTTATAAGTCTTCTACCCGGACTTTGGGCAAACTTAAGATAGGACGGGCGGTATAGACATTTTAACTTTGAGGGAGTAATCCCAAAAAAGGAGACATTAGATCCCCCACTTAGTGGAGGCCCCTTTGACTGTAGTGTTGTTTACCGAGTAATCGGGAAGACGTACTGCTTTCGACCTGGGATCCTGCTGAAGATCAGGACCGTAGATACCTAACCCATCTTGGCCTTTTAGGTGTAGTGCGGAAACCATGACGGAGTAATCCGAAAATGGTTGTCACGTGATGCTATGCTCAGATGAGTTTTTCCTAAGAATATTGCTAATTACTGAGTTAATCGGGATGTTGGTAATATCCGAAGGAAGGATGTAGAATCTGGGAGCCTCTTAGAACCTTGTTCGGTAAGTGATAACCATTAGTTCATACCTTATGGGTTGTACCCTTGACTCCAGGCTCGTGACTCAAAACCATGTGATCCTGTTACTGTGCAGTGCATTTCATAACATTGCATATCATCTGTATCCTCTGCATCATTCTGCATACATCTAGGTTGTTCAGGATCTTATTCCCAGTTACTTCTTTCTTCTAGTTAGTCGTCTACCGTCAAGTTGATTCCTCAACACAACTATGGGACAAGGGCTGTTGTCAGATTGAGAATGGAAAACCAAGAACAACACAACATGGAAGTCAAAATGGAAATCAACGAGTTGAAGTTAGGCATGGCCAAACATATTGAGATGATGAAAGTCCTGATTTCCAGAGGAGAGCCATCTCAAAGGACTGTGATATCTGAAATCCCAACTGCTGCTATTGACACTCAACCTATCCAGCATACATCTATTACATGGCCAAAGTTTGGGTTACCTTATAACTACTCTCTGCCTATTGCAATTACTTCAATGGATTTCCAGTCTTCTCGACCAGTCTATCAGGCTCCAATTTTCACTGAACCTCAGTCAATCGTTCATACTACTTGTCGACAACCTGCTACACAAGCTATATTTAGGAACCCTCTTCTTAAGTACCATGCTACCAGTCCTCGAAGTGTGAGTCAAGGAGACTTTGGTGAGTTGGGAGAGTTCAAAGAACCGTATCAGAATTTAGAGAAGAGACTTAGAGATATGGAAGGAAATGAGTTCTTTAGTGTTGATGCTAACAACATGTGCCTAGTTTCTGATCTGGTTATGTCGGCAAAGTTCAAGACTCCCGAGTTTGATAAGTACTGGGGGCACACTTGTCCAAGAAGTAATTTTGTGATGTACTTTCGAAAGATGTCTGCTTACACAAAGAATGACAAGCTACTTATCCGTTGTTTCCAAGATAGTCTGGGTGGAGCTTCATTGAAATGGTATATTGGACTTGAGAAAGGACGTATCCAAGGCTTCCAAGATCTTGTTGATGCTTTCCTAATGAAATACAAATAAAACCTTGACATGGCACCTGATCATCGCCAACTGCAAAATATGTCTCAGAATGAAAAAGAGCCTTTCGAGGAATATGCTCAACGATGGAGAGAACTAGCATCTCAAGTTGAACCACCTCTGGCAAAGAAAGAGATAACTGGACTGTTCATGGATACTTTGTCCCCTTTCTTTTGGGAGAAGATGATTGGTAGTGTGTCCTCCAACTTCACAGACCTGCTGACTATTGGCCAAAGATTAGAAGAAGGAATCAAGAATGGTAAAGTGTCTAAAGCTACTAAATCATCTAATGGTGCAAAGAAATACCTTATGAACTTTCAGAAGAAGAAAGAGGTAGAAGCCAATGTTCTCTCGACTGAGATAAGAGGACCTCGTTGTAGGCCTCAATACATTGATCAATCACAAGTAGCGGTTGTTACTCCTGCGGTCAATACTCAACCAGTTTAGGTTCCTCAACAAAAGAATATTGCGCAGAATCAGAATCATTATGTTGGGAATAAGTCTCAATTTGATCCCATCCCTATGACATACACTGAATTGTATACTTCATTGGTGTAGAAGGTCTTAATTACAACTAGGCCTCTGATTCCTTGAAAGCCTCCTCTAGTCGGGTTCAAATCTGACCTTCATTGTGAATTTCATCAGGAAGCTTCCGATCATGATTAGAGAGCTGTTATGCATTGAAAAACAGACTGCAAGAATTGGTGAAAGAAAATATTCTCACTTTTAAGGAGACAGGTCCTAACACTGTAAACAATTCTTTGCCAAAACAAAGTGGCTGAAGACTGAGTCAGGGAACCCTCAAGTCACTTCCTAATGCCAGTGTTTCAGACAGGACAAGTCATCCTTGTTACTGATTAGTCACCAGGCCATCTTTCTTTCTATTTGCATTTTTCCATTGTTTATGTTAAAATTGTTTCTTTCAAATTTTGTTTATACTTTCATGTAAAGTTTAATGAAATGAGCATTTCAATGTTTTGATTCAAATAATTTTCATTTACTACCTTCAAAAATATTTATCTTGTTTACTCCCTTTATCAAGCTTTTGTTTATGCAAATATTTAAGGGAGGATGATGAAAACGAAATACCCATAATTGTTGCTAGTATGCTTTCGAATAAAACTTATCTGAGTATGTACATGCATTGTTTCAACTCCCAAACACCGGAGAAATAAGGAAGTTAATCCATCGTTCACCCCTTTTGAGCCTAGAAGTAGGAGTTTCTTTCTATACGAAAAAACCCGCAATATTAACCTGGGGATGGGTAGTTCTCAGTTAATTTGGTTGTGCATTCAATTACAAGAGAAATTGTGCAAGACACCTTTCAATAAAGGTCTTGATCAAGCTTTCCTTTGTACACAGCAAGAAGTTTCAAAGATGCTCTCAAACCAAAAGTGACAAAGATGGTTCCCCACAATCATTTAGAAAGGCAATCATTATCTTTCCAAAAAGAAATATGAAATGAAAATAAAAATAAAAATAAAAATCCCGCTAAGTAAAAACCTATGAAGGAGACTTAGGTAAAAACTGGGGCATCCCGCTGAATGTATTTCCAAATGAAACAGTTCAGGAAAAAGTTGGGAATAATAAATTTAATCAGAAGAGGTCTTCAAATCCTCAAAATTCTCCACAAAAATCAACAAAAGTCCTCAAAATAGAAAAATGATGTAAGAAGAAGTGATTGTATTTCTCAAAAATTCCTTAGCCTCTGAATCATCGTCATTGCTACCATCAGTGCAATTCCAAAATCTCTTGGAACCTGAATGCATATTCTGAATTAACTCAACATAGGACTGAAGAACATCATGAAGATTGGGTTGTGTACAAATAGACTTTGAGCCTTTATCCTTTATTTCTTAAACCATGAACCAGACCATGTTACAACCCTCAAAAAAGCTAATTGAAGCCAGGTTTCTTTTGAAAGCATACTACAACAAGGTTGCGTAAACTGACTCCTAAGATCTTTTGCAAACCATTTGTTTTTGTATCATACCTTTTCTTTCACTTTAAAAGTATAAACCACTGTGTTTTAACCAGTGATGCATTTTCCATACACCAATAACATCATTTTAAAAATGATTTTGGATTCCAAAATTTTGCATGAACTTTGCATTAAAATTACCATGTTTAAATAAACAATTTTTGCTTGTAAACAAGCTTTCCTCGTCAAGGAATTTCAAACAATTGAGAAATTTGGTCAGTGACTCTATCAAGGGCAAGTATCTACCAGGTCTAATTGCGAATCAGTTCAATATTTGTTGCTCAGTGCAAATTTTCTCAGATTTGGTTAGCCAGAAGATCATTTTCAAGACTTATACTGAGGCATTTATTTCCAACAGTCATTTCAAGAACTGAAGCCATGATTAGTTTACTCCAACAAATATCTCAGAACTGAAGCCATGATCAGTTTATATCCAATAGTCATCTTAGAGCTGAAGCCACGATCAACTTATTTCCAGTAAATTTCGAATGAAGCCATGATCAGTTTACCCTCAACAGTAAACTAATCTGGGAAAAATCCCCAAGCATCTCTCCATGTCCTTCCTCAAAAAATCATCAGTTCAATACAATTTACAAGTGTGACAAATTTGGGTTCAAGACATTTTCTTTCAAGAAAATTTGGCAGAGTTCTACGTGTTGAGGAATCAAACTTCCAATGTTACCTCCACAAAAGAGTCAAACTCCATTGTCGTAAACGTCGATATTACATGCATAGATCATTCACATATCATGCAAAACAAAATTCATACATAATGCATAACAAGAGTGATTCATCCTCATTTTAATTTCTTAAAGTCTTGTTGCAATTGACATGTCACTTTGAGATCAAAGTCCAACTTACTTGGCACCTATCAAAACAGATGACAATTCGTCTGTTTCTCTCTTTCTTCCAATGCTAATCTTGGATGAGTTGTTTCTCTCTTTCTTCCAATGCTAATATTGGATGAGATGTTTCCTCCTTCCAATGATAATCTTGAATGATTTGCTTCTCTCTTTCTTCCAATGCCAATCTTGGGTATCATGTTTCCCCATGTTGTCCAAAGCCAATATTTGATACCATGATATTTTTTGCTATCCAAAGCCAATATTGCATATCATGATCTTTTGCTATCATCCAAAGCCAATATTGGATGTCTTAATCTTTTTGGCTATCCAAAACCAATATTGGATACCGTGATCCTTTTCTTCCATCCAAAGCCAATATTGGATGTTGCTAACTTTTGTTTCCGTCCAAAGCCAATATTGGATGTTGCTAACTTTTGTTTCCGTCCAAAGCCAATATTGGATGTTGTTATCTCTGTTTCCATCCAAAGCCAATATTGGATGTCGTGATCTTTTCTTCCATCCAAAACAAATATTGGATGTTTCCATCCAAAGCCAATATTGGAAGTCATAATCTTTTTGCTCTCCAAAGCTATTATTGGATTCCATAATCTTTTGCTTCCATCCAAAGCCAATATTGGATGTTGTGATCTTTTCTCTCGTCTAAAGCCATTATTAGACGTTGAGCTTTCCCTTCATTCAAAGCCAATATTGGATGTTGCTATCTTTTGCTTCCATCCAAAACCAATATTGGATGTTGTGATCTTTTCTCTCATCTAAAGCCATTATTAGGCATTGAGTTTTCCATTCATCTAAAGCCAATATTGGATGTTGTGTTCTTTTCTCTCGTCTAAAGCCATTATTAGACGTTGAGCTTTCCCTTCATTCAAAACCAATTTTTGATGTCGTGTTTCTTTTCTGTCCAGCGTCTTTCCTGGACGACTCTGACGTAACTCTAGATTTGGTCTCATCCCACATCTATTGTTCTTCTAGATGTTTCTGATTGTTCTTTCCAGAGAGTTGCTCGCCTCATTCAATGCCATTCTTAGACGTTTCTGCTAGCCTTCTCGGGTTTTACCTTTTTCCAAGTATTGATGGTTACACTTTCTCACCATGACAAATATCTAGAAATATCTTGTTGTTTCCCTAGCGTGTTTTTCCACGTCATTTCATATGAACTGCTATAAGTTTCTAGTTTCGAGTCTTTCCACATTCCTACAGAGTCTATCTCATCTCATACATCATTCAAAAATATATGTAAAAAAAGAGTCCATTCATTCATTCATAACATATGCTATCATCTTATCTCATGAGGGACAAAATTCGGGCCTGTTTGTAATTAATTACTTTTCGCCTATCTGGAAAAAAAATAATTAAATAAGTGCATCTGTTGTAACCTAAATTTCGCCCCTATATTTTTCAGTCGCACTTTCATATCATATTTTGTCATTTGGTTACAATCATTAATAAATAGCTTCATTCATCACAATTGCATCCTATCTTTAAGTTTGCTCTTGTGTTGTTGACTAAATTCTAATTAAAATACAAAAAAAATATTTGTCTTTGTCTTTGTATATTTGTGTTTTGTATGTACTGAGTCAAAGCATCTGACAAATAAGGTTTTCCTGTATTATTTTCCTAAAATCTCTATTTGCAAAGAAAAATAATTTAAAAAAAATTCATTTTTTTTCACTATACAATCGATTGCAGAATGTGAAATTTTGAAAAAAATTAGCAATTTCAAGCTTGTAATTTTTTGCTCCGATTTTTCTTCATTTTTAAAGATATATCATTAATTTAAATTTTGGCTCCAATTTTTCATTTTTTGAAAGATATATCATTAATTCAAATTTTGGCTCCAACTTTTCATTTTTTTGAAAGATATATCAATAATTCAAATTTTGGCTCCAACAATTAATTACAAAACCACCACTAATCCCAAGCCTAAACTCTATAAATTGAGCCTTCATTTCATTCAAATCTCAAGCTTTTGATATCCAAATCGACCTTGCTAAAAAATCTCAATTCTCTCCATCTACCAAATTCACTCAATGCTCCATTTTCAAAAAAAGTTAGTAAGCTTTGTATTGAAGCTTACTAATCTTTGAGCTAAACCTTCATCTAGATACTTTTTCTTTGTCAATTCTTTACATCCAAGCTTGGGTAATTGATTCTTGGGACTGAATTGAAGCAAATTCTTGAAGTTGTTTTGATAATTCTCTAGATCTACCTTTGGTAAGTTGGATTTTTCATCTTTCACAATGTGATCTCTTGTTGATCTTTGGGTTTAATTCGTTGAGCATTGTTTTGTGATTCCATTTGTGCTATTTTCTCATAATTTGATCGAATTTTCGTGCTCAATTAAATCCATGATCATAAGGTGTTTGATGAAAAGTTTGAACAAGAATTTGGCCTTTTGAAATGCAGATTTTCTGATTTTAATAGGGTGCAATCGATTGCTATAACAGCGCAATCGATTGTCACAGTGAAATTTCACGGTTTAAAAAAAAACACTGATGTAATCGATTGCATCAGTAGTGCAATCGATTGTAACAGAACAAAAATGCATTTTCTTCCTTGTTTTGGGGCTGTTTTAATCCATCTCTCTTTTTCTACTAACTCCTTTTGATTGTTGATTTGGATTGCTATTTTAAATGACCAATTTCTCTTTAAATTCAATGAACTTTAGGTGTAGATGAAGTTGCATAAATGTTCATTAATTCAAATATATCAAAGAGTGAATTATTTAATTCATTTTTGGTGGTTTGGATTAATGATATTTTTAGTACTTTAATCCATCAAGATGAGTCATTGAATTTAAGAATGAAAGAAATTTGAGGTAGTGATCCAAATTAGCTTATCACTCCCCTCCCTCTTCATCTTATCCCTTTCTTTTTTATTTGTGCTACATGTTAAGGGATAATGATCTCTATATCATTTATACAAACATAAAGTACATAGATTACTATTGACTGACCTTAAAATAGGTGCAATTTCTACATAAGTCCACTTAGGATTGCATAACATAGCCCTAAATTTTGTCACCATTTGAGAAAATGATCATCCGTGGACCAAACCTATGTTTTTAAGTCCAAGTATGTTAATTTGATCCCTTTGATCCAATAACCTTAAGATTCATTGTTAGGAGGCTTTGGTTCTACCAATCCTCCAATGGATCTTCATCAATTTTTGTCAACGCGGATCACTTAAACATCGTTGATCATTAAATGTTGCTTTGAGGATTCTTAAATGGATGATATACTTGACAAATAGAAAATGCAACTTGTTGTTGAGAGGCTTTGGTTCTACCAATCCTCTAATGAGTTCCAAATGCAAGTTTCAAGACGGTCATCCAACTAACCACTAACTTCAAATAATTGACTTTATCTTATGCTTTTATTTTATGCTCTTTAATTTATGTACCATTTACTTTAGAATTTACATTTCATGCTATTTTCATCTTTTCTCACTTGAGCATTTACTTTTATGCCATTTTTATTTTCCTCACTTGAACTTTTCTTTTTCTTTTGAAGATACTTAATAATCAACATGAATGATCAAGACTTTATAAGTCTATTGGGATACTAACTGCAAGTATACAGTTTAGTCGTTCTAGTTTTAAATGATTATCGAACCCACAGAGACTGAGGATCAATCGCGTACGATCTAATGCTACACTTGTTTAACTAAGCGATGAATATTTGGTTTTAGGGGGGAAATAGTTTAATTAAAAATAATAGTAATAGCTATACCGGTATGTGATAGTCGGACTTCGGGAATTCGGTGAATCGCTTGGCATATAAAGTATTTCGGTAAAAACGAATTGTTTAAAAACCTGAGACATACACTCTCGTGTTCATGAAATAAGTCATGCTACTAAACCTAGTGGATGCACTTTAAATTTAATAACACTTTTTGAAAACAATTTGAGTTTAATTAATTTGTTAAAACACTCTCATGTATTTAAAAATTAATGTTTCGTTACCACTATCTGGGTCGAACCCCAGCTCTCACATGCAGGTTCTTGCCTTATTTAATTTCCCACTCTCGTGGAAAAATCGTGTTAATAATCCTCTCACTCTTGTGACAAGGGTAGTTAAATTAAACATGGAAATTGGAAACCAGAAATTGTTTATAAATGTTTTTAGCCAAGTTATCACTGAATTCTTTCGGTACTTAGGAGTCACATACCGGTACAAATTAATTTAGTCGGACATAATATATTTAGTAACTATGCAACTTAAAATATAATCCATAAAAATAAATGACATAACTCAAGAATAAATAAAATATCAATTGCAATAAAAACCTGGAAATAATGTTGCTGTGGTAATCTTGGATGCTTACAAATTCCTTGCAATTTAATCGAAATCTATAACTGTGTTAATTCTTAGATGAAGAATTAACACTCTAAAAACTAATTCTGGAAATAAAAATTACAGTACGAATGAAAAATGGTTCAAAAATAAATAATATAGTTTAATGTAGAAAAGCAGCAATTTTATTCTGTAGAAAATTCTTCGACCATCATCCATTGAGCTACCACATATATATAGAAGAAGATTTTGCAGTTGAGAAAAACTTGGAAAAGCTTGAGTGGAGGAAGACCCGGATGCATGGTTACTGAAGTGGAGGAAATATAGGAGAAGAATCTGCCCTCAACGTTGCCCACGTCTCCACTAATTCATAACGTTGCCCTTTAAGCGTGTGACGATCGTCACAAGGGGGTGACGGTCGTCACAGCTACAAAATCTGCAGACTTTGCATATTTTGTTCTTTCTCTTCTGTTTCTTGGTTAGCTTCCTTCATGTGGTCCTTTTCACTGATTTGAGTTGACACATGTTGTACCTGTGAAAAGAAACAAAAACTCGGAATAATCGGGAGTTAAACGACTCAATGTATTATGAAAATCGATAAAAAGTGTAGTAATTATATGATATGATTTCCCGTTATCAATGAACCATAAAAAACATTAATGATACTTGGACTACTTGTTACTATTCTTAGCACTATGGAGTATTGGACTTCTTGGACTTAGGAATAGAAACTTTGGCTTATGTTGGAGACCTATTGACCTTAATTTTTATTTGTTCTGGAGTTCTTGGGGTTCACCCCAAGACATTGGGATATTTGTTTATCTTGTGTGCAGGTTATTGTGATTACATACTTTGTCTGTAATCTAGAATTCATCTGTATACAACCATTACTCTGCCCAATTTTTGTGAGGACTTAATGCAATTAAAGCTTGGTTTTCTCAAGAGGTTTAGTATCCTTGCTTGGTTTCAATCTAAATAAAGGAAATTCTATCTTGACTCATAATGTCATGTGTTGGCTTCTTGTTGATTAGACGATTCTCTTCCTTAGCCTTTACCTTAAGCTTTAGGATAGTCCCTTCATCTCCTCCCCTTCTTTAGTTTTCAAAACTTTCTCATCTTTTTGAAAAGCTTATTTGTTTATAAATTCGAACCACTTTCAATAAAACCTCGACTTTATCAAGTTCCTTTTCTTTTAAAACTTCTCTTCTTTAAACAAGCCTCAATTCACTTAATCTTACTTCGACATCTTTCAAATTTAACAAAAAAACAATTCGACTCATTCAAACTCTTTTGTGCGCTCGAGCACCTTTACCCATCAAAACTTTTTTCAAGATGAGACATGATTCATTGATAGTCGAGCAACATTCTCCTATCCCCATGGTTATAAAGGTGTCGACTTTTTCACTTGAGTGCTAGAGGCGTTCCCTCACTCTTGCTGACGCATGGTCCATCTTTCTCACACCTTGTGGGCATTAGTCGAGAATTCTCTCCTAACAATGACGACTTATCTCTTCATTTAAAATAAATCAATACACAAGTCTTTTCTAGCCGAACTATGGTGCTCTGACTTTCCCATTGCACGAGGGAGTACATAGGTACTAAGTCTTACGACCGAAGGCGGGCAACAAAAATAATAAAAAACATTTTTTTTGTTTACCAATACACATTCATTCTTTTCCTTTAGCAAGTAAACCTTTACATGACATCCTTTTAAAAGAAACCAAATAAGCTGGATTCTATGGAGTACCGTAGATGCTTAGGGTGATAACACCTTCCCTTTGCATAACCGACCCCGTACCTCGACCTCTGATCTTTTATTTCCTTGTGGGTTTTGTTCGCTTTTTTCCCATTTCCCTTTGGAAACAATAAAGTGCAGTGGCGACTTCATTGTGTGAGACAAGTTAATTGATGGCTTAATCTCAAATCTTTTACGCTTCATTTCTTTTCTTGTCATCACTGTCGCAATTTCGTTCTCTCTTAGATCTAATTTGCACGCGACATAGTGAATGGCTTAGCTTCTAAGGCTAGTTATGAACTTAGTTCGACACTAAGATTAATTCCAAATAATTAACGTAGGTTGTATCGTAAATCTATATTTCATGAAAAATGTTTCCACCCAATGGAGGTATGTCATAACGTAAAGCCATTTTTGATGGAAAGCACTTCCGTAAAATGGAGGTGAGTGGTAACTTATAGTCATATTTGGTGTAAAGTGTTTCAATGCAATGAAGTAGACCGTACCATAAATCTTATTTGATGGAAGGCTTTAGTAGTTGAACCTTTATTCCGTAAAATAGTCTCAAAAATAGGGAGTTCTAGTAGGTTCTACGTGTTCATTATAATAATCGTCTCCTAAGTTTGACAGACCTTGTGAGGCTAGTTTACTAACATTCACATAATGTATGAAGCAAGATGAGCTAGTAAAGATTTCATTATCTAATTTAAACGTTTCCACTGTGTTTTTATATTTAGCATTTTGTATTGACATTAATTTTATGTATGCACTAAGTTATGGACCTATTGTCATATTTTAGTAGATTTAGTTTAAACACTTTTGGGATAGTCAGTACCAGATATAGCACGTTGAACAGTATCACTCTAGAAGTGTATTATTCAGTATGTTACAATTCATAGTAAGATCAAAACTTGGAATCAAAATCTTGTAAAAAATACCATATGATTTACAACTTATTTAGGAAAAATCAGAAACTATCCTATATTTAGGGAATGAAAAATCATTCAAAATATAAAAACTATAATTAACATTATCTTTTTAAATTTACATTTTTAAAGTTACCTAAAACTAATAAAAACTATTATACCAAAACAAATGACTACTTTAAAGTAAGAAACACAAAAAATGATATATAATACTTTGTAAATGCAAAAATTGACTACTTTAAAATAAGAAATCATAGAATACCAAAAATACCATAAAATACTTATATATAAATAGAGGTAGTGATTAATTCTTATCAATAACAAAACATAAGCTACTTTTTATTGTTATACAAAGCAAAATAGAATTTCAATTATGTTTGTGAGAAAAATAAACCTTTGTAATGTCAATTATTTAATGTTATATCTTCAATCCAATAACATCCTATATTTATTTTTATTACAGATCCTTGGTTTGCATTATTATCTGATTCTGATGTTCAAGTATAGCGACTTAATCTTTTTTGTTCAACATATATGTAATATATCATGGTTTTTCACCTATCTTTTTTTATTCTAACTTATTAGGTGTAGCATATTTATTTGTCATTCTTTTATTGCCAAATTTCTTAGATCTATGTCTAAATTAATTTAAATTAAAGAGTTTCAAATTGAAATATGTGCAAATTGTATATTTAGTACATGTAAACTTATTTGTTTTTCTTTTAATTTCAAAACATACTACAATCCCATTATGAATTTTCTATTTTCATGAATAAAAATTTAGGTATTTCTTTATAAATTTAATTTTGATAAAAGAAATATGATCATTATCTTTTATTTATTTATTTATAAATTAGGGTTACATGTGATATTTTTGGTGAGCAGATTGAGAAAATTTCACAAGAAGTTGTGTTTGATAAAAAATTAGATATGTCAAATACTTTGTCCTCAAGGAGGTTTCCTAGTATGATTGAATCACATGCTCCAACTTGCATAAACAGTTTTGAAACTTGCACTCCATGCACACCAGTCCTCGTGTCAGTTCCCACTCTAGAATCAGAGGTGTAGAAGTGTAAATGCAAGGATAAATTATACAATCCAATTGGTTAATGTTTAATAGTCTTTATATTTCATGTTATTTTATCAATATACGATTAATAATTGAGACTCATCCCTATGATATTTGGAATTGTCTTTTCGATTATACTTACGGGGTCTCCATGCTTATGAATGTTTGAGTTATTGATTCTAATTTTATCTTATTAATTGTGCTTTACACTTTTTTTTCATTCAAAAGAGTTGAATAAATTTTATGAAACAAATTATGTATTGAGTTGAATATTTAATATGTTACAGTACACATTTTTAATTTTTTTTATAATACTTAATATATTTAATGATTAATGAATTTGTTAATCATAAAAACATACAAAAGTTACAAGTAGTGTCAAATTAACTTCAAACCATTAAAAGAAGACATTGTTTTGGAATTTAATAATATATATGAAACTTAGATACAATAATTTCCTCCTTTTTCAATGAATACATTATTTAATTTGGATCTAAATTTTTTAAATTAAAAATTAATTCATATTTTATTAAAACATTGTTTCAGCTAAGAAAATAAAAGCTCATATCAAAGTGTAATTCACAAAGATAAAAACCTTAAAATTTTTAAAATACCATCTAATTAAAATATAATATAGGTTTTACTAATAACTTATTATACTAAAAATAAATTTTAACTAATCGAAAAAGTGTACATTAAATTTTTTATTAAAATATGTAATAATTTATGATCTCATGAAAACACATCAATTAATACAAAAAAAATCTCCTCACGAAAAACATATTTAACAAATTTAGGATATCTCTAATGTTTTCGTTGAGATTAAATATGCACATCCTTCTTACAAAAACGTTTTTTTGTTTTTAATCTCCATAAACTTAGTATTTTAGTTTTTGTCCTTAGAAATATTTGTTAATTATATCTTTGTCCTTTTTCTTTCTTTGTAATCCTGGAAAATTTTGTCTATTTTAAATTTAATCCTAGTAACATGTAAAATAGTTGATTTTAGTCCATCCAATATTAACATCATAACCACCAAAACCAATTATTCTACAATTTACAAGGGCTAATTAAAATTTAAAATCAAAATTACATATAGACTACAACAAAGAAACATTGACAAAAACTGAAAGAAATAATTTTCGCTTGGACACGAAAAATAAATAAAAACAAAAATTTTATAAAAAAAGTTATATTTAAAAATAAAAAATTACGTATGTAAACTTTTATTTTTAAATATAATTTAGTATCTTAGTGAAAATTTATATTATCCAAGAAAATAAAGGTTTAACTTAACGTTTATTTTACAAGAGCAAAAAAATCTATTTTGAAATATCTTCCTTTGTAAAATTAATTCCAAAATTTTGTTAGATGCGAGTTTGTGTTTGGTTTTATTATATGGGGGCCTAACATTGGACTGTTGGTCGCAATATACTTTTTCATTCTATTATATATTATAACTTCATTACTTGTTAAATCTCTAAAAATGGTCATAAAATTTTTTATGAGTGTCGTGATTTTCAAATAATTTATATTTCTAATAAAGTCTATTTTAAATATTATTTTAAACATTGTATATTTTCAATATAGGGTATAAAGTATTATAATCACCTTTTATTAAAATCTTGCCATTGGTTAAATTGCAATAAATTATGAAAATTGTGTTACAAGCACAACACAGTCCGAGTTTGCCAACACGAATATACTATGTTGTCCTTAGATTTTTAAATGGATGTATTGTCCCAGATTCCACACAACTTATGTGGGAAAGCACGACAAGACCGTGTTGGCCTCAAAAAAAATTTTCGCATGCCACGTTCAATAATAATGGAAGCCTAAAATGAAGTTTGTATGTTTTAATTTCTATAGTATGATTGAAACAACAAGTAAATTGTATTAACATGGTATGGTATGATTGGAATTTTCTTGTAGATGATGCAGAGTAGACAACACTAATAATTATGTGAAGAATCTTAATATATTATATTATTGTTAAATAGAATAAGTAAACTAAAATCAAGATGTATAAGACACCTTTGAAATAACTAAGGGTGTGATAATTGTGGTAAATACTTCTGATATAATGATGTATTTCGGAAAGTAAGAAATACTTGAAAGTGTAATGGAACTTTGTTGTTCAACAAATATTGATAAAGTGATTATGTAAGGAACCAGGAGAAATGAATATAGTGAATGACTTAACTTCTAGGGCTAGTTATGAACTTAGTTCGAAACTAGGATTAATTCCACAGAATTAAGGTAAGTTGTATCGTAAATCTATATTTGGTGAAAAAAGTTTCCACACAATGGAGGTATGTCATAATGTAAAGCCATATTTGATGGAACGAACTTCCGTGCAATGGAGGTGAGTTGTAACTTATAGCCATATTTGATGGAAGGCTTTAGTAGTTGAACCTTTATTCCATAAAATAGTCTCAAAAATAGGGAGTTCTAGTAGGTTCTACGTGTTCATTATAATAGTCGTCTCCTAAGTTTGGCAGACCTTGTGAGGCTAGTGTATTAACATTCACATAATGTGTGAAGCAAGATGAGATAGTGAAGATTTCATTATCTAATTCAAATATTTCCACAATGATTTTCTATTTAGCATTTTGTATTGACATCGATTTTATGTATGCACTATGTTATAGACCTATTGTCATAGTTAAGTAGATGTAGTTTAAACACTTTTGGGATAGACAGTACCAGATATAACACGTTGAGCAGTACCACTCTAGAAGTGTATTATTCAATATGTTACAATTCATAGTAAGATCAAAACTTAGAATCAAAATCTTGTAAAAAATACCATATGATTTACAACTTATTTAGGAATAATCAGAAACTATCCTATGTCTAGGGAATGAAAAGTCATTCAAAATATAAAAACTATAATTCACATTATCTTTTCAAATTTACATTTTTAAATTTACGTAAAACTAAATAAAACTATTATCAACAACAAAAAATAAGCTACTTTTTATTGTTATTCAAAGTGTTGTACCCCAATTTTTTTCCCTAAGATCCCTTCATCATACCATATTGATTCAATCACAACAAGATCACATTAGGGCTTTTTGTTCTCCTCCCTATCTTTAGCTTTGCTCTTTGACGAATCACCTAGCACCTTGACTTGTTTTTCTGGTGTGATCCTACATGTTTTTTTTTGACTTTCCTTTTAATTAATAAAATGCAATATTGATTTGTCTTACTTGTTAATAATGTAGGTAAAGACAATGTCGCTTAGCAAGTTGATCCATGGGTTCGTGAGTTTATTTCCATGCCCTAGTCAATAAAGCTTGAGAAATTTAAACCTCACCATTGAAGTTTCTTTGGAAGAAATGGCATGTCAAGGTTTATTTTGGTTCACCACATTTCAAATTATCAAGATTGATTCAAAAGTACAAGGGGTTGATTGAAAAAGTTTTCATGCTTGGACAAGGCCTTGTTCCCATTGGTCATAAGTGCATATTTCTCTCAATTCTCAAGATATGGAAGTGGTTTTGGTTTCTATGAGTTCTCATTATCATCCTCAACAACTTCTATCTACAAAGAAAAAGTGTTGGTACAAGAAGGTTATTTAAAATTGTCAAAGTTCCTCAAAGCATTTCCTTGATCTAGGAGCTAGGGTTTTGAACTTCAAAGAAGTATATCTTGCTCATCTTTTGTTATTTTTGAGTGATTCCAAAAACATACTTCTCTTCATAGGGTTACTAACAAATCACTTCAAAAGTTTCAAGGAGTTTTCATGTGGAAGAAACTTGATGATGAAGAAAGATTACAAGTCCTCCAGATGAACCCCCAACATCCCATGTGTGACTTCAAATGATCATAACTTGGTCAATTTTTATCACCTTGAGCCTACTATTTTTCCACAATGATCTTGAGGATGTGAACTTTATTCCTCATTATTTTATGTGCAAAGTGAGAAAATGGATGGAGGATGCCTTAAGGATACAAAATATTATAGTTCATTTCATGATTTTTTTCCAACTTAAACCATTCATAACTCTTTCAATTTTTGGAGATTTTGAATGGTTGAAGTTTCAAAATATCATTCAAGAGGTCTATTTAATTCCATCTTTTTTAGTCAAGAGCAAATTACAAGAGGAAGGCAATGTTTGGATGCAAAACATTATAGGTCACTTTTGAAGAAACACATGAAATATTTCTAAGTATGGAAAGTCAACCTCTTTTTCCCAACTTTGACTCATTGCAACTTTCAGCTCAAACATCCATTTGATTCCATTATTTTCGCATTGCAAAGCTTGTAATCTCATTTTTCTAAAGCATCAAGAACCATACCTTAAGACCCCTTGAGCTGAGTATGCCATTGTTTCAAAAGTGATAACTTGGAATTGAAGTTTCATCACAAGTCAGAATTTGAGTTTCATGTTACAACTTCTAACCCTCAAATTAGCACGTGTTTTTGGTCTAACCATGATTATCCAACTTTCCCAAGTGGATTAGTACATTAAAACGCGCGTTTTGGATGAGTTTTGACAAAAGAGAAGTCACACTTTCTTCATGATGCAGACCCACACGAATTCCCTCAAAATTGTATCACTCACCCTTCCTTTTGATCCCATTTGCTTCTCCTATAAATACATGAGCTATCCCATTCGTTTTCTCAAGATTGAACAGCCACAATCACCCTGCCAAACTCGTTGCATAACTCACTTTTCTACAACTTCGAAATTATTGTTCAAGCCTTTTTCAATCCATTTTTTCTATCAATTCACCTTCCTTGATATTCCCTGAAGCTAACCTAAGAAGAATTGAGCGTTGAAACCTTCTGAATTGATTTGACCAAGTCCATTTACATAGCTCTGCAATTGAACTTCAATAGGTAGATTTCTCCATAAATTCTTCTAAACTTTGATATCATTGTGAAGGTGCTCGCTATGTTCTGGGTTTTTGATTCATATCTCTTTGCATACCTTATATAAATTTGGGGCGATGGTGATGTTAGGATCGTCTTGAAGAGACGAATCTAATGATACTAGTCTGGGATCCTAACTTTTCCATTTGAAGGATCTCAAAAAATCTCCATTGCAGGGCGTCTGGAGATTGAAGACGATGACATGTCTCTTCTCAGCCAATGATAGTGTGCCAAACGTTTTAATTTCATTGGTTGCCTTTGTTCTGATCTTATGCGTATCTCACTAAGGTCTATATCAAGCCCAGCGCGTTTGGTCCATTCGATCAGCTTACTAACGTGTTTTGACTATGATCTGATGGCCCACATCTTTTTGGTTTTATTTTATTTTCTGATTTTATATTTTAATTGATTTAATTTTCAAAAATTCATAACTCTTTTATTTTTTATCCAAACATTATGAAAAATTCATAAAAATACTTTGAATTATTTCTGATCTTATGACTATATTTTCACATTTTTATTTTGAAATTTTACATTTTTTATATTTTTTTCACTTTTTGCTTTCTTTTAATTACTTTAAAAATACTTTCTGACATTTTTTAATTCTAAAAAATTTTCATAAATATCATTTTACATATTTCTGACAATTTGAAAATTTTTACGGAATTTTATATTGATGTTTACTATTTTTTGATCTATTTTTCTATTTGTTTGATCAATTTTAATTGTTTTAAAAATGGTTTCTGATTTTAAAAAAATTACCAAATATTTTATAAAAATATTTGAGTCTATTTCTGATTTTTCTATGGCCTTATTCCTTTTTTATGAATATAGTTGATATTTTTTTACTTTATACTCATTTTTATTTATTTTTAAACCCTTTTCAACATATATATTAAATGCAATATTATTGTGATTATTTTCTGGCTGATCTTGAGTTGAATTTTGGATCATGAACTTTGTTACCATCATTGAATCCATGGTGTTGAGTTTAACTCCATAAAAATGGATGAATGATTTTAATTATAGTTTGATTAAATTTTAATTAAAATGTGGTTTGTATATTCTTTCCCACCCCTCTTCATCTTATCCCTTTCTTATTGCACTAAGTGTTATTGGAGCATGATCTCTATATCATGTCTCAAAACAAATGGTGCATAAATTGTTATTGACCGACCTCAAAATAGGTACGACTTCTACATAAGTCCACTTACGGTAGCTTAACATAGCGCTAAATTTGTCCCAATTCAAATAAATGATCATTCGTGGTCCAAACCTATGTTTGCAAGCCCAAGTATGTTAATTTGATTTCTTTGATCCAATAACCTTGAGATTCATTGTGTGGAGGCTTTGGTTCTACCAATCCTCTAATGGACCTTCATCACTTTTGGTCAATGCAGATCACTTAAACATCGTTGATCATTAAATGTTACTTTTGAGGATTCCAAAATGAAAGATATACTTGACAAAAATCAAATGCAACTCGTTGTGTGGAGGATTTGGTTCTACAAATCCTCTAATGAGTTCAAAATGTAAGTTTCAAGATGGTCATCCAACTAACCACTAATTTCTAACAATTGACTTCATTTTATGCTTTTATTTTTATGTTTTATGCACCATTTATTTTTAGCATTTACATTTCATGTTATTTTCATCTTTACTCACTTGAGCATTTACTTTTATATCATTTTTATTTTGCTCACTTGAGCTTTTTTTTCTTCTCTTTTTAAGATACTTAATAATCAACATGAACCATAAAAAACTTTAATGATACTTGGACTATTTGGTTACTATTCTTGGCATTATGGAGTATTGGACTTCTTGGACTTAGGATTAGAAACCTTGGCCTATGTTGGAGATCTTGTGACCTTAATTGATATTTTGTCTAGAGATCTTGAGGTTTTCCTCAAGACATTGGGTTGTTTGTTTGTTTTGTCTGTAGGTTATTGTGATTACATACTTTGTTTGTAATCTTGAATTCACCCGTATACAGCCGTTACTCTGCCAAATTTTTGCAAATATTTAATACACTTGAAGTTTGATTCCCTAAAGAGGTCTAGTATCTTTGCTTGCTTGGTTTCAATCCAAATAATGAGAATTCTATCTTGACTCATAATGTCAAGTATTCGCTTCTTGTTGGTTAGATGGTTCTTCTCCCTAGCTTTTACCTTATGCTTTAGGATAGTCTCTTCTTCTCCTCCCATCTTCTTTAATTTCAAAAATATTCTCTCTCCTTTTGAAAACTCTTCTTGTTTTTAAACTTGAACCATTTTCATAATAAACTTGGACTTAGGTCCATGAATTTTCAAAACATTTTCATAAATAAACTTCAATCAACTTAAATAATACCTTGATATTTTTTGTGAGAAGACTAAAAGTTCATCAATTTTATTTCAAACCATTTTGCCACTTTGGCCTTTTCTTTTTAAACCTTTATCAAAAGATTAGACTCTTGTCAATCCTTGTAGTGATGCAAACAACTATACTTCAACAATATGTAGTGAAGTGAGATATTTTCCACTTGGGTGTTGAGTTAGGAATTGTTGATTTAGAAATCCAAGCAATATTCTCCACTTTGAGATGATGCAAATTCTCCTTCCTCATAATTGTGGGTAGTAAGTATGTTTTCGACACGGACAATGAAGATAGCATTTTATCTCATAAAATTAACAAACACACTTGTGTTTTAAAATTTTCAAAAGGTGAACTACGTGTACCCTGATCCCCTATTGCACGAAAGGTGGAACGTAGGCACTAAAGATTCGCAACCTCGACGGGTGCAAAAATCATAAAAAAATATTTCTTTCTCACCTCCACCGTCTATTTTACATACAACATTTGATAGCCAAAATATACAGATTTTACAAAGAGGTTCTTGCGGAGTATCGTAGATATTTAGGGTGCTAATACCTTCCCTTTTCATAACCAACCCCCTTACCTTGAATCTTTCCCCCTCTTTTGGGTTACTCGTTCTATTCCCATTCCTTTGGAAACAATAAAGCGCGGTGGAGATTTTTATTTTGATCTGTATAAATCTAGTCAATCCAATGGCTTAGTCTTAAACATTTTACCGCTATAGAAAACTGGCGACTTCACTGGGGAAAGATTGACCTCTTGCTGGTCCATCCCTAAGTGGGTTAAACCTATCTTTGTTTATATCTGTATATGTGCTATTTTTTTTATGTGTTATATTATTTGTTGTATATATGTTTGCTTGGATTTTCCTGGTTTTCAGGGGCTTGGTGATTACTTATGAGTCCTATACCCGGACTAGGTCAAACTTTAAGATAGGATGGGCGGTATAGTCATGTTAACTTTTAGGGAGTAATCCAAAAAAAGGAGGCATGAGATCCCCCACTCAGTGGAGGCCCCTTTGACTGTAGTGTCGTTTACCGAGTAATCGGGAAGACGTGCTGCTTTCAACCTGGGAGCCTGCTGAAGTTGAGGACCGTAGAATACCTAACCCATATTGGAATTTTAGGTGTGGTGCGGAAGCTATGGCAGAGTAATCAAGAAATAGCTATCACGCGATACTATGCTCGGACGAGTTTTCCTTGAGAATATTATTAATTATCGAGTTAATCAGGAAGTTGGTAATATCCGATAGAAGGACGAAGACTCTGGGAACCTCTAGAACCTTGTTCGGCAGGTGATAACTTTTAGACCATACCTTATGGGTAGTACCTTCGGCCTCATGCTCGTGATGTTGAACCTATGAACCCTATGTTTGTGATCTTGTATGTGATTGTTGCATCATGCATCCATGCACTCATAAACATCTTTTGAAGAAATTTTATTTCAAGGGACTTGAAAGTTGACCATTTGTGAATATCTCAGGTACCTTTTGACCATGGATTCTGGAAAAAGAAAGACTGGAAAATAAAGTTACAAAGATCCCAAGATAGATGAGTTGATCAGTCTGATTCCCGACATTGAGTGTTTTGCAGATTTTCGGAAGAAGTATGGATCCATCATTCCCCTCATGAAGCTTAGGATGAAGGAGGATATTCTCTCGACCTTGGTCCAGTTTTATGATCTGATGTATCATTGCTTTACTTTCCCTGACTATCAGTTGATGCCTATGCTAAAGGAGTATTCTTATCGGTTGGATTTACCTATTACTGATCGTGTTCCTTTTACTGGTTTGGAGGGTGAGCCAAAACCACACGAGATTGCTGCTTTGATCCATTTGGGGAAGTCTGAGGTAGAAGCCCATATGACTACTAAAGGAGGGATTAGAGGATTACCAGCTCATTTCTTATTGGAGAAAGCTCGTTACTTTGCCAGGATGAAGAGTACAATCACTTGTGAGGCCATCTTTGTTCTACTTGCTTATGGGCTGTTTTTATTTCCTAATGTGGATAAGTTTGTCGACATTAATTCTATCAGGATCTTCCTGATTAGAAACCCAGGTCCTACATTATTGTGTGATGCTTATTACTCTATTCATCTTCAAAATTCTTATCATGGGGGATGATTATCTGTTGCACGCCTCTGTTGTACCGGTGGTTTATTTCTCATATGCCTCAGTCTGGTGCTTTCTGGGATGTCAGGAAGGAACCCCGTTGGGCTCCTAAGATCATGGAACTTACTCACTCAGATATTGATTGGTATCATCGGGATTACCATGATGTAGAGATTGTCAACAGTTGTGGTAGTTTCCCCAATGTACCTCTTTTTGGTACAAAGCGAGGAATTAACTACAACCCTATTCTTGCACGACGACAGCTTGGTTATCTGATGAGGGATAAACCAAATAGTATTAATTTGATTAGTTTCTTCCTGAAGGATGGAGAAGACCATAAGGAAGCTAGGGAGAAGATTGCGAAGGCTTAGCGTCACATTCATAGGAAGAGTAGGAAAGACTTGGGACCTAGGGGGTTGTTTCTTTGGAGCCTTATCTTCAGTGGGTCCAAACGAGAGCCATTCAGTTGAAGATGTCGTATTCCCAGGAAGCACCTATGCCTGACTTGTTTGTGAAGACAACTCCTCCCTTATTGGATGATGGGGAAGAGCTACAGCTTGCTTTGGTCAGGATGCAGCAAGAAAAGGATGCTTGGAAGAATAAGTGCCAAACTTTAGAGATTTCCTATATAGCAGACTTGAAGGAGAAAGACGACTTGATTGAGATTGTTGAGAGTTGGGTTGTAGAGACAATGGAGATGCAAGGGGATTTTTTTCCTCTAAGCCTCAGTCAGATGCTATTTGCTCACTTCATGATTTAGTGATTGGAAGGAGGTTGCCACCAGATATGTAGAAGAAAACCAGAGGTTGAAGGCTCAGATTTCCAGGCTTACAGGGAAGCGCCAGTGTATAGAGTGATCTCCATCAACTTTACTTCTTAGGGTTTTATACTTTATTTTCATCTTGTACTTGGGATTATTGAAACTTGTAATCCATTTTGAAGTTATTATAATAAAAATTTTCAGTATTTCAAATGTGTTATTACTTTGATATTTGCAATGTGTCTATAAATCTTTAAAGTCCCTTGAAATATTAATAAAGTAAATCATGTGCATTGGATATCATGCATCATATTGCACATATTTCTTGCATTTATTATGCATATCCAGGTGTCTTACCAAGCTTCTTTACTTTGTTCAGCAAGTTGTCTCACCACTATAATACTCGAGCTAATTTCAGAAGGAAGATGGAAAACTTAGAACAAGAGAATCGCGAGCTGCATGAGGAAGTTTCTGCTCTGAAGGCCGGCATGGCCAATCTCCCTGCTCTGATGGAATCTCTGGTGGCTACTCAGAATTAGCCAGTGAGTGTTCAACCTCAAAAGTCAAAGGTTACTACTGAAGCTTCGATTATTCTTGTGTTTGCTACTCCAGATGTTGTTCAGAATCGCATGCCTTAAGGTTGTCCATGGAGAATGCCAAAGAACTTTGTGCCCGATGGTTTCAATATTGGTCCTCAAGTTACTCCAGTTTTTCAGACTATTGTTACTCCTGCACCTCCTGTGGTGCATGCTACTCCTGATTTACCTCCTTCGGTGAATATGGTCCCATTTGATAATGATGATATGTATCGTCCTTTTCCTCCACCAAGTGAAGGCTTGGGTCTCTATGATCGAATGAATGATTTTCAAGATCAGTTTGACAAGATGCAGAGGGAGATGAAGGCCCTCATGGGAAAGGAATTATTCGGGCAGAATGTGAATGATTTATGCTTGGTCCCAAATGTCAAGATACCTGCGAAGTTTAAAGTCCCGGAATTCGAGAAGTACAATGGCAACACTTGTCCTCATGCTCATCTTGTGATGTATATAAGAAGAATGTCTACCCACACTAATGATCAACGTCTATTGATTCACTTTATTCAGGATAGTTTGACTGGTGCTGCGTTGAAGTGGTATATGAGTTTGGACATCATCAATATCCATACTTTCAACGACTTGGGAGAATCATTTATTAGACAATACAAATACAACGTGGACATGGCGTCTGACCGTAATCAACTCAGGGCCATGGTCTAGAAGGACAAGGAATCATTCAAAGAATATACACAGAGATGGTGTGAGGTAGCCGCCCAAGTGATTACTCCCATGGAAGAAAAGGATATGACTAAGATTTTCCTGAAAACTCTGAGTGCTTTCTACTATGAGAGGATGGTAGTGAGTGCACCAAGTGACTTTACTGAAATGGTGGGCACAGGTATTCGTTTGGAAGAGGCTTTAAGAGAGGGCCGTTTAACAAAAAGTGAAAGTTCTGGAAGTACGAAGAAGCCATCCTATGGGTTTGCCAAAAACAAGGAAGGAGATACAAATAATGTTATGCAAGAGAGGAGGGTTAACCTCCTTGAAGGAATTATCAGCGTCACCAACAAGTCGCCTCAGTAACTCCAATTGTTGGTGTAGCTCCAACCACCGTTGCTTATCAGAGACCATCCCATCAGGGGAATCAAGGGTATAATCAGAGAGGGAAAATGACCCTATTCCTATGAGCTATGCAGAATTACTACCGACGTTAATTCAAAATAAGTTGGTTCAGACCAGACCACCTCCCATTATACCATCATCGTTGCCTTGGTATTACAAGGCAGACCACACATGTGCTTTTCATCAGGGAGCATGAAGGCACAATGTTGAGAATTGCTATCCTTTGAAAACTGAAGTACAAAAATTGGTGAGGACTGGTATCTTATCCTTCAAAGATGTTGGCCCTAATGTGAAAGATAATCCTTTGCCAAAGCATGGAGGAGCAAATGTTGTGAACATGGTGGCTGGTTGTCCAGGCGACTTCCGTATTTTTGATATTAAATTGGTTAGAGGAGATTTGGTAAAAATGCATGCAGACCTCTGTGAATTTAGCTACTATACGCATGACCATGCTGGTTGTGTTATCTGGTTCAACAAGATGAAACAGGGAAGAAATATTATTCCATTTATTATCTCACTAAAAAGTTTACTGATTGTGAGTCGCGGTATTCCATGTTGGAAAAGACATGTTGTGTTTTGGCCTTGGCAGCAAAACGTTTGTGGCAATATATGTTGAATCACACTACTTGGTTGATCTCCAAAATGGATCCAATCATGTACATTTTTGAAAAGCCTGCTCTTAATTGGAAAATTGCCCGCTGGCAAATGTTGTTATCTGAATATGACATAGAATACCGCACTCAAAAAGCTATTAAAAGCAGTGTGTTGGTAAATTAGCTTGCTCACTAACTAATTGATGATTATCAGTCTGTGATGTATGATTTCCCCGATGAGGATGTGATGTTTCTGAAAGTGAAAGATTGTGATAAACCATTTCCTGAGGAAGGTCCTGATCCTGAATCTCGCTGGAGCATGATATTTGATGGAGCTGTGAATGCTTATGGTAAAGGAATTGGTGATGTGATTGTCACTCCACGTGGATCACACATTCCTTTTACTGCAAGGTTGACATTCGATTGTACTAATAATATGGCCGAATATGAGGCTTGCATCATGGGTCTCGAGTAAGCTATTGATCTTAGAATTAAAATTCTAGATGTGTATGGCGATTTAACTTTGGTAATAAATCAGATTAAAGGAGAGTGGGATACTCGTCACCCCGGATTGATCCCTTACAAAGATTATGCTAGAAGATTGTTACCCTTCTTTAATAAAGTTGAATTCCATCACATCCCCAGAGACAAAAATCAAATGGCAGATGCTCTGGCAACTCTGGCTTCTATGTATCAAGCGAATACATGGAATGATATACCTCAAATTAGAGTCCGGCGACTGGATAGGCCCGCTCATGTGTTTACAACAGAAGAGGTAGAAGATGATAAACCTTGGTATTACAATATCAAGCATTTTCTCCAGAATCAAGAATACCCAATTGGTGCTTCGAATAAAGATAGAAAGACATTGAGAAGATTAGCTGGCAGCTTCTTCCTCAGTGAAAATTTGTTGTACAAGAGAAATTATGACATGGTCTTGCTCAGATGCGTGGATAGACATGAAGCAGACATGTTGATGCATGAGATTCATGAAGGTTCATTTGTCACTCATGCCAATGGACATTCGATGGCTAAAAAGATGCTAAGGGCAGGTTACTATTGGCTTACAATGGAATCTGAATGTTTCAGATTTGCAATGAAGTGCCATAAATTCCAGATTTATGTGGACAAAATTCACGTGCCTACGACACTTCTAAATGTTATTTCCTCCCCGTGGCCTTTCTCTATGTGGGGTATTGACATGATTGGAATGATACAACCCAAAGCTTCGAATGGACACCGTTTTATCTTGGTAGAAATTGATTACTTCACCAAATGGATGGAAGCTGCTTCATATGCTAATGTTACTAAGCAAGTGGTAGTGCGCTTCATTAAGAATAATTTCATATGTCGGTATGGTGTGCCAAGCAGAATTATCACCGATAATGGCTCGAATCTGAACAACAACATGATGACAGAACTTTGTGAAGAATTTAAGATTGTCCATTACAATTCATCTTCGTACAGGCCGAAGATGAATGGGGTTGTTGAAGCTGCTAATAAGAATATCAAGAAGATTATCCAGAAAATGGTTGTAACTTATAAAGATTGGCATGAAATGCTCCCTTTTGCTTTAAATGTATATAGGACATTTTTCCGCACTTGAACAGGAGCAACCCCGTTCTCCCTTGTGTATGGAATGGAAGTTGTGCTCTCAATCGAGGTTGAGATTCCCTCTTTACGTGTGATAATGGAAACCAAGTTGTCAGAGGCTGAATGGGTCCAGAACAGGTTTGACCAATTGAATTTTATCGAAGAGAAGAGAATGATGGATTTGTGTCATGGGCAGTTATATCAGAAGAGAATGAAGAAAGCTTTTGATAAGAAGGTCAAACCTCATGAACTCATAGAAGGCGACCTCGTGCTCAAGAAGATCATGTCTTTTACGGCTAATTCTAGGGGAAAGTGGACTCCCAATTTTGAAGTCCTATATGTTGTCAAGAAAGCCTTCTCTGGCAGTGCATTAATTCTTGAAACTATGGATGGCGAGCAGTTCCCACGTCCCATGAATGCTGATGCAGTCAAGAAATACTTCTCCTAAAGAAATTGAAGAACAACTCGCTAAGTTGAAAACCCTAAAGGGCGGCTTAGGAAAAAAGGAGCATCTCGGTAGGCCGAAAACTCGAAAGGGAGGTCTAGGAAAAAATTAGAGACATAAACAGAATAAAATTTCCCGCTAAATTGAAAACCCGCAAGGGCAGCTTAGGCAAAAGTTAGGGTCTTTCTTGGCAAGTAACTACATCATACAAGAGTTGATCATTGAAGCAATAATCTTCTTGGATCCTAACCATACTTCAACGGAAGTTGCTGCTCAGAATTTTAAAGTTGTTAGAGGGAATAGTGGTCATTGTATCTCAATGTATCTTTTACATTATATATTACCATTTTCCGAACTTTGTAATCATCCGTGGAGTCTCGCCATTCACAGACTACCATTATATCAATAAAATTTGAGCTTTTACCCAATTGTTTGTATTTCTTATTTTTATTCAGCTTACAAAGGCTCCATTAATTATTGATAATAATTTTCAAAGCAAAAAGATTAAATAAAAAAAAAATTTCAAAAAGAATTTACAACTTACTTTTACTTTAGATTTTGTGATTCAAAAGGAAAACAAAAGTGGTGATCCCAGGAATGGACGAACTCCAGTAGTTTTAGGAAGTTTTGTTTCCCTCGGGAAGGTTTTCTGATGTCATTTTCGCTTGTATGCGCGTAACTTTTATATTGAACACGATACCAATTGGTGCAAAGTGCATTATTAGTTTGTGATCCCATTGTCCCCAGTCAAGTCTTGGTTCATTTTTTGTTTTTGTTTTTGGGTTTGCATGGTCTGAGGCCTCTATCCCAGATTCCCCAACCAAGTTTTCCCTCATATGAAGAAAGGTCTTGTTCCCTTGGTGTTGAGATGGAACTATTTGCAAAATGTCGTTCTTTCTGCAGTATTGGCATTATTGTTGGTAATTATTTCCCAGATAACTAGACCAGGGCAGTATATTTTCTAAGAGGTGTTGAGACAGTTGTCAATCCTTTGGGTTTTCACCCGCCAAGTGTTGGGTTTAATTTAAAATCCCTATGAGTTTGACCTTTTTCTATAATGTTGACTTCTTGATTCCCCAGGAAGGCTATCCCACGGAATATTTTTTTGGAATAAGTTTGCATGATATGAAGAATCAATCCAAGATTCCCCAGTGAAGGATTTGATATTTGATAGAAGTCTTTTCTCCCCGTGCAAGCTGATATTTAACTCATTTATGAAGCATCTCCCTTTCGGAAGTACTTGCATCTTATTTGATTGCCCGATTTAGGCAAGGGCAATGTTTTATTTAAGAAGTGTTAAGGCATTTGTCAGTTTTTTTTTTTGTTTTCAACCACCAAGTGCTGGGTTTAATTTAAAATCCCCATAAGATTGATTTATTGTTGTAATGTTTGACTTCTTAACTCCCCAAGTTGTTATCCCCATGAGGTTTCATACTTTTTCCCCAGATAAGTTGGTTCAATACTTACTCTCAATATTGAAGAACGTATCTTGGTTTCCCCTCTTCGATGTGGTTTTGGCCTTCCCAATAAAGTCAGCATGAGGTCCCTAGTTGATGTTGTGAAATCAAGCTTCTTAAATAAGCTTTTGTTTTGATGAAGACAAACCATGGCTAACAAAGAAGGCAAAGACATTGGTCAAGCACCTAAGCATCTAAGGAAAATATCTTCAATCAAAGCTCTCAACCACTTTAAAGGTATAATAATATTATCTACTTTGATCTTAAGATATAGATGCTCAAAAATGAAAATGAAATGTTTAAGAATCATTACTCAAGCTTTTCAAAGATAAAATTTCACTTTTCATATTCATGCAATCGATTTACATCTTAGTGCAATCGATTGCACTCTTCAAAAATTCCAAATCTTTTGCTTTTGTTTCTGCTTGCAATCGATTACATTGTTTGTGCAATCGATTGCACACTTAAAATTTTCAAAACATTTGGTTTTGTCTTTGCATGCAATCGATTACATAGTTGGTGCAATCGATTGCACTCAGTTAAATTTTGCTACTGACTTAGCATGCAATCGATTGCACTCTTAAATTTTGAAAAATATAGTTGTTGAAAATCTTGTGCAATCGATTACACTAAAGGTGCAATCGGTTACACACTGCACGAATTTGAAAACCTACAGCTTTGTTCATGCCTTTTGATCATGCCTTTTCATTACATATTTTCACTCAAACTTGGCATTTACTCATGATACATTTCCAGATCTTCATGTTGTTTCAAAAGAGTGTTATGAACATATAAATATTAAATTTCAAATCCATATCTAACACCTTCTTTCATAATATTTTTCTGAACTTTCAAAATACAAACTCAAGCATTCTTCACTTTCATGCATAAGTTTTCTGCATTTATTTTCACACTTTAAACAGAAAACTTTGAGCAAATATATCTTGAGTCTTTGTACAATATTATTATTGAAAGAAGAAGATTATACATTGTCAAAATCACTCTTAGCGATAAAATACTCTACTCACTCAAACTTACAAATTGATATTTACTTACTTATTTACCAGGATTGTTGGAATTAAGTTTAAGTGTTTTTATTGAAATCTTGTCTTTCCAAGTTGTTGGATACAAGTGTAGTTACATTGAGAGGATTGTTCGCATAGGTAACTTAGTGAAAATCCAAGAGGATTGTTATTGGTCCAAGAGGATTGTTCTTGGTTTTTGTTGGTAGTTCTTATGTAAGTTTGCCACAATAAGGAAATCTCTTTCATGTTGAAAGGGGACTTGAGTACTCTCGGACTGTGAGGGAAACCAGGATATATCGCCCATGTCTCTTTATTTTTCTACATCTTTAAGCTTTCCTAAACTCTTTTATAACCATAAAAATAAGAACCATCAACACTAAAAACCAGAATTTTTTAAAAGTACCTAATTCACCCCCCCCCCCCCCCCTCTTAGGCGCACTTCGTACTTACAATTGGTATTAGAGCAGGTTATAGGTAACCTGATCCTAAAAGATCTAAAATGGCTTCCGCAAATCATAATCCTGTTTTCAGAGATGGTGGTAGTAACAACAAGCCTCCTCAATTATGTGGTGAATATTTTGACTTCTGGAAAATTCGCATGAAGGCGCATCTAGAAGCACAAGGAGAGGAAATATGGGATACTGTCGAAAATGGTCCATTTATCCCGGTAACGGTAATCAATGGTGTTGGCTCATTAAAGCCTAAAACTGCATGGGACGATGATGACAAGAAGAAAGTTCTCTATGAAAAAAAGGCAATAAACCTTCTTCAAGGTGCACTCAGCATGGACGAATTCTTCTGTGTCTCAACATGCAAAACAGCAAAGGAAAAATGGGACACCTTGGTACAAACTCATGAAGGAACGGATGAAGTAAAAAGATCAAGGCTAAATACCCTAAGTCAAGAATATGAACTATTTTGAATGCAGCCCGGAGAAACCATTCTTGACTTATAAAAGAGATTTGTGCACTTGACAAATCATCTAAGTGCTCTTGGTAAAACCTTAACAAATGATGAATTGAATCTGAAAGTACTTAGGTCCTTAACTAGGGAATGGCAACCAAAGGTAACGGCAATTTCAGAAAAGAAAAGTCTCTCCAACATGACATCCGCAACTCTATTTGGAAAACTTCAAGAATACAAAACGGAACTCGGAATACTCGAAAAGCATGAAAATCAAGAGAAGAAATCCAAGAATATTGCTTTGAAGATAGACTCCAAGGAAGTTGAAAAGGAAAACAATCCAGAAGAAGATGAAAACTTCATGCTTCTTGTTAAAAGGCTTGGTAAGTTCTTCGGTAGAAATGACAAACCTTTTTCCCATTCAAAAGGAAAGAAACATTTTCAGAAAAAGGAAGGTTCCACATCAACACAAGAAATCACATGGTATAAATATGGTAAGCAAGGTCATATCAAGCCGGATTATCCAAAACTCTCCAAGAAAGGTGGCTTCAAAAGCAAGAAGGGATTCAAGAACAAAAAGGCTTATGTCACATGGGAGGACAATGAAATAAGTTCCTCATCCAATTCCGATAGTGATGAAAGTGAAAATCTAGCATTGATGGCCTCACACCATTCCGATGATGAAGACAATGAGGTTAGTAATGAATTTTCTCTTTTTAATAGTAATGCACAAGGTGCTATAGATGAACTATTGAATGAATGCAAAATTCTGAATAAAACCATTTCATCACAAAAGAAACAAATTTCATCTTTAGAATAAAAATATGTTTCAATGGAAAAAGATTTCAAAGAAGAAAAACAAAAATCAAGTGATGAAGAAAAACAGAATTTTGTATGCAAAAATTGTGATTCACTCTCTTTCCAAATTGTCCAATTAAAAAGAGTTATTGAAAGATATGAAAAATGGCAAATTGGATTGGAAGGTGTTCTTAGCCAACAAAGATACTCCAATGATAAAAGTGGGCTTGGATATTAAAAGTTTTCAAAACCAAGCTCTAACAAAACTATCTTTGTTAAGGCAAGTGATCAATCTTCCAAAGAGAAAGTGAACAACCCTAAAATAGTTCGTCACTATCCGAAAAAGAAAACATTTCCTAAGAAGAAATCATATCCTTCTAGATATAGAAGTAAATTTGAACCTACTTGTTTTTATTGTGGTATTAAGGGTAATACACCTAATGCTTGCTATGTCAGAAACTTCAGTGTGGCAAGTGGGCATTATGTATGGGTAAAGAAAGGCACTAATTATGAAGGACCCAAAGCAACTTGGGTACCTAACAAAACCTAATTTGTTTTGCAGGTATGCTTGAAGACCACATGCAATCTTTGGTATCTTGATAGTGGTTGTTCAAAGCATATGACAGGAGACATAAACCAATTTTCACATCTAGCGCTAAAGGCCAAGGGTTTTGTCACTTATGAAGACAATAATAAGGGAAGAATCCTAGGAAAAGGCAAAGTTGGTGCTCCACCTATCACATCCATTGAAGATGTTCTTTATGTTGAAGGACTAAAGCACAATCTTCTAAGTATTAGCCAACTTTGTGACAAAGGCTTCAAAATCAAGTTCACCAAGGATGAATGTTTGATAGAAGACGAAGTCACTCATGAGGTTATACTTAAAGGTAAAAGAATAAATAATATTTTTATGATTTCCCTTGATGATCCATCTTTGAAGGTTAAATGTCTCATGGCGAACAATGATCATTCATGGCTTTGGCACAAAAGAATTGCTCATATTCATATCAAACACTTGAATAAATTAATCAAGCATGATCTTGTCATTGGATTGCCTAAGAGAAATTTCGTCAAAAATAGACTATGCGATGCTTGTCAAAAGGGGAAACAAACTAGATCAACTTTCAAATCTAAGAATGTGGTGTCCACTACAAGGCCACTACAATTGTTACATATGGATCTATTTGGTCCATCGAGAACAAGGAGTTTCAGAGGTAATGTATATGCTTTGGTTATTGTTGACGATTTCTCTAGATATACTTGGACATTCTTTTTAGTGCAGAAAAGTGATGCATTCAAGGCGTTCAAGAAGTATGCTAAACAAATTCAGAATGAGAAGTCTCTAACAATTGCCTCAATAAGAAGTGACCATGGCGGAGAATTCCAAAATGCTCTATTTGAAGAATTCTGTGGAGAACATGGGATATGTCACAACTTCTCGGCACCAAGGACTCCAAAACCAAATGGAATGGTTGAAAGAAAGAATAGGTCTCTTGTGGAACTTGCTAGAATAATGCTTAGTGACTCAAACCTTCCAAAATACTTTTGGGCGGATGCGGTGAGCATGGAATGTTTTGTTAGCAATAGAGTTAACATTAGACCAATCTTAAAGAAAACTCCATATGAACTTTTCAAAGGGAGAAAACCAAACATTGCTTTCTTTCATATATTTGGGTGCAAATGCTTTGTCCTAAACAATGACAAAGATAATTTGGGTAAGTTTGATGAGAAATACGATGAAGGTATTTTCCTTGGTTACTCACTCTCTAGTAAAGCATATAGAATATACAACAAAAGAACTTTAACTATTGAAGAATCTATGCATGTTTCTTTTGATGAATCTAACCCCTCCAAGGAGGATAATATTGTTTGTGATAATGATGATGAAATTTTAGAAGGTCCTCAAGAAAATTCTTCCAAGGATCAACCCATTCAACTAGAAGAATCACCTCAACAAGAATCGAATCTCAATGATCTACCAAAAGAATGGAGAACTCATTGAGATCATCCTATTGATAAAGTGATTGGGGATATAAGTCAAGGCGTGTCTACAAGATTAAATCTCAAGGATGCTTGCCTAAACATGGCGTTTGTCTCTAAAATTGAACCTTCCAAAGTTGATGAAGCTTTAGGCGATGACCAATGGATCATAGCTATGCAAGAAGAATTGAATCAATTTGAAAGGAATTAAGTTTGGGAACTCGTTCCTAGGCCAAGCAACAAACACATTATTGGAACAAGATGGGTGTTTAAAAACAAACTTGACGAGAATGGAATAATTGTCCGCAACAAAGCAAGATTGGTAGCACAAGGCTATAATCAAGAAGAAGGAATAGACTTTGAAGAAACGTTCGCTCCAGTTGCAAGGTTAGAAGCTATTTGTCTCTTACTCGCCTATGCTTGTTCCTTAAATTTTCAGCTTTTCCAAATGGACGTCAAAAGCGCATTCTTGAACGGATATATCACTGAAGAAGTATATGTCAAGCAACCCCTCGGTTTCGAAGACTTCAAGAATCCATCTCATGTGTATAAATTAAGAAAAGCTCTCTATGGACTGAAACAAGCACCAAGGGAAAGGTATGATCGTTTAAGCAACTTCTTATGCAAAAAAGGTTTCGACAAAGGCAAAGTTGACAACACTCTATTTATCAAGAAAATCAAAGACGACACTTTGCTAGCACAAGTCTATGTTGATGACATCATCTTTGGTTCTTCAAATCATGAAATGTGTGAAGAGTTCTCATCAATGATGCAAGGAGAATTTGAAATGTCCATGATGGGGAAAATGAACTATTTTCTTGGACTTCAAATCAAACAACTTAAAGATGGCATCTTCATCAACCAATCCAAATATTGCAAGGAACTCTTAAAAAGGTTTGAAATGGATAGCTTCAAGGAAATGTCTACACCTATAGGTGCTGGTTCTTATGTTGATCAAGATGAATCAGGAGTTTCCATCGACATCACTAAATATTGAGGTATGATTGGCTCCTTATTATATTTGACGGCAAGCCATTTTGACATAATGTTCAGTGTTTGTCTCTGTGCCCGCTTTCAAGCTAAACCAAAGGAATCTCATCTCACGGCGGTAAAGAGGATAATGAAGTATCTCAAAGGGACAAAAAATGTCGGATTATGGTATCCAAAAGGTAGTGTCTGCAACTTAATTGGTTATTCTGACGCAGATTATGCAGGATGTAAAACAGATAGAAAGAGCACAAGTAGTACTTGTCACATTCTTGGTAATGCATTAGTATCATGGGCTTGCAAGAAACAAGCATGTGTTTCTCTAAGCACGGCCGAAGCTGAATACATTGCAGCGGGTAGTAGTTACGCTTAAATTTTGTGGCTAAAACAACAACTTCGTGACTACGGACTCGATCGAGGGTGCATTCCTCTAAGATGCGACAACACAAGTGCAATCAACATCACAAAGAATCCCGTCATGCATTCATAAACATATATACATTCGACATCATTTTCTCCATGATCATGTTCTTCAAGGAGATGTCGAGGTAACCTTTGTAGATACTCATAATCAAATTGCCGATATCTTCACCAAACCTTTGGCGAAAGAACCTTTCTACAAAATTCGTCAAGAGCTCGGCATACTTGACGAACGCGGCTTATAAGGTGCATTCTACCCTTGATATATCTTTTATATATGTTTTTATTCATGCCATATATGAATTTATGCTATGTGATACTTATATTTTCAAGAAAAAATTGATTTTGGACAATTTTTGTTGGTGCAAATCGATTGCACAAAGAAATTTTTTTCATTCTGTCCATTATGTTTCATGTGCAAATCGATTGCACTTTTACTGCAATCGATTTCACTATGTGCATTTTGCTTTAATTTTTGTTTCTGTTTGTGTGCAAATCGATTGCACATGGTAATGCAATCGATTGCACGCACTGAAAGTAGCTTTTATGACAGAAAATTAATATTGGTCAGAATTTATCTCTCATATTCCCAAATCTAAATACACTTCAATACTAATAACTCACTCCATACCTACCAAAATCACTTCCAATTCTCTCTAACAAAACCTTTCTCTCTCACAAAAACCCTAAAACCACAAAACCTAAAACACCATATCCATGGCTTCAAGAACAAAGAGAAAGGCATCTGCTTCAGAAATAGGGAAAAACAAGATTGACTCATCATCCAATCCACTGCTCTCAACTCTCACTGAGGCACAAGAAGTCAGATTTGTCAAAAACTTTCAAAGGAAAATTGTTTCCAACCCTAAGTATGGTCATCTCTCCTCCTTCCCTCAAGAATGTTTTACATTTCAGAACGATCTAGCTGCCTATGGTCTGGAACCTTTGATTTCTTCGTACGGCTCATACTACCCGGATTTGGTAAGAATGTTTTTTAGTAACCTAACTCCCTACAAAGAAAAGATAGTCACATATGTGCTGGGCACTCAGATCTCTCGAACTCCTCAGGTTGTTGGTGAGATCTTGCATATTCCTTTCACCGGAAGCTTCCTATATGATCCTGAAGACTAAATTTGGGATGGCTATACGAAAAAGGGATTCTTTTATAGCATTGGGCGATTAAGTGAAGTTGAATTTCGCGCCAAACTGATACTTGGTCTTGGCGGAGTAATTCCTTCCAGAGATTCTTGGAGTGCAGGTAACCTCTATATAGACGATCATTTATTTCACTATTTTTTGGTCTATATACTTTTTCCAAGGGCTGGAAACCATTGCACGGTTACCGACTTCGAGATGTAGCTTATTTATGCAAGGAAGAAAGGAGTTAATGTAAACTGGGCAAGAATGATGATGATGCATATGCTGAGAGTGGATGAAAAATCTAAATTCCTTCCATATTCTTACTTTGTCACCTTAATTATGGATGAATTTGGTGTAGATTTTCGAGGTTTTGAAAAAGTGGATATGGATCCTATTATAAACAGAATTTCAATTAAGAATGTTGATTCAAGGATAGGCGTACATTTTAATCCGAAGACAAAGACCATCACCTATATTGGTGAAGATGCTGATGGCAATGAAGATAAGGACCAAGAAGTTGAAGGCGGTGAAGCTATGCCTCCTCCTCCTACTGCTCCCTCTGGTCCAAGCAACCAAGAACTCATGGACTACATGGCTCAACAGTTTGCTTCTATGAACACCAACATCAACAATCAATGGAGTGTAATAAATGACTCCACTACAACCCGGATAAATGATTTTCGCTCGGATAAATGACTCCACTATAATGTTGACTTCTTGATTCCCCAGGAAGGCTATCCCATAGAATATTTTTTTGGAATAAGTTTGCATGATATAAAGACTCAATCCAAGATTCCCCAGTGAAGGATTTGATATTTTATAGAAGTCTTTTCTCCCTGTGCAAGCTGAGATTTGACTCATTTATGAAGCATCTCCCTTTCGGAAGTACTTGCATCTTATTTGATTGCCCGATTTAGGCAAGGGCAATGTTTTATTTAAGAAGTGTTAAGGCATTTGTCAGTTTTTTTTCGTTTTCACCCACCAAGTGCTGGGTTTAATTTAAAATCCCCATAAGATTGATTTCTTGTTGTAATGTTTGACTTCTTAACTCCCCAAGCTGTTATCCCCATGAGGTTTCATACTTTTTCCCCAGAGAAGTTGGTGCAATACTTACTCTCAATATTGAAGAACGTATCTTGGTTTCCCCTCTTCGATGTGGTTTTGGCCTTCTCAATAAAGTCAGCATGAGGTCCCTAGTTGATGTTGTGAAATAAAGCTTCTCAAATAAGATTTTGTTTTGATGAAGACAAACCATGGCTAACAAAGAAGGCAAATACTTTGGTCAAGCACCTAAGCATCTAAGGAAAATATCTTCAATCAAAGCTCTCAACCACTTTAAAGGTATAATAATATTATCTACTTTGATCTTAAGATATAGATGCTCAAAAATGAAAAAGAAATGTTTAAGAATCATTACTCAAGCTTTTCAAAGATAAAATTTCACTTTTCATATGCATGCAATCGATTTACATCTTAGTGCAATCGATTGCACTCTTCAAAAATTCCAAATCTTTTGCTTTTGTTTCTGCATGCAATCGATTACATTGTTTGTGCAATCGATTGCACACTTAAAATTTTCAAAATGTTTGGTTTTGTCTTTACATGCAATCGATTACATAGTTGGTGCAATCGATTACACTCAGTTAAATTTTGCTACTGACTTAGCATGCAATTGATTACATTGTTAATGCAATCGATTGCACTCTTAAAGTTTTGAGAAATATAGTTGCTGAAAACCTTGTGCAATCGATTACACTAAAGGTGCAATCGATTATACACTGCACGAATTTGAAAAATTACAGCTTTGTTCATGCCTTTTGATCATGCCTTTTCATTACATCTTTTCACTCAAACTTGGCATTTGTTCATGATACATTTTCAGATCTTCATGTTGTTTCAAAAGGGTGTTATGAACATATAAATATTAAATTTCAAATCCATATCTAACACCTTCTTTCATAATATGTTTCTGAACTTTCAAAATACAAACTCAAGCATTCTTCACTTTCATGCATAAGTTTTCTGCATTTATTTTGATACTTTAAACAGAAAACTTTGAGAAAATATATCTTGAGTCTTTGTACAATATTATTATTGAAAGAAGAAGATTATACATTGTCAAAATCACTCTTAGTGATCAAATACTCTACTCACTCAAACTCACAAATTGATATTTACTTACTTATTTACCAGGATTGTTGGAATTAAGTTTAAGTGTTTTTGTTGAAATCTTGTCTTTCCAAGTTGTTGGATACAAGTGTAGTTACATTGAGAGGATTGTTCTCATAGGTAACTTAGCGAAAATACAAGAGGATTGTTCTTGGTCCAAGAGGATTGTTCTTGGTTTTGGTTGGTAGTTCTTATGTAAGTTTGCCACAATAAGGAAATCTCTTTCATGTTGAAAGGGGACTGGAGTACTCTCGGACTGTGAGGGGAACCAGGATATATCGCCCGTCTCTCTTTATTTTTCTGCATCTTTAAGCTTTCCTAAATTCTTTTATAACCACAAAAATAAGAACCATCATCACTAAAAACCAGAATTTTTTAAAAGTACCTAATTCACCCCCCCCCCCCTCTTAGGCGCACTTAGTACTTACAGATGCCTCGGTTATGAGGCGTTATCTCCCCTAGTGAAGTCTGTATGATATTTCCCCAATGAAGTCAGCTCGAAATCCTCAGTTGATGTTTTGCCGATATGGTTACCATATGCCTTATTTGAAATCAGTTTTGCAATCCCCAGTAGAAGTGAGGACCATGAAAACATTTGTTTCCCCATTTAAGTCTTAGTGATATTACCCCGATGAAGCCTGGAGAAGGATGCTATATCCTTGTATCTGTACTGTTTTGTCGCTATGATTTGATTATTTTCAAATTGTGTTCTTTCCCAGTAAAGTTAAGCCGCGAAATAGGATTCTGTTTCCTCGTTTAATGCTTATTTTCTTATGGAATGTTCATCTTGGATGTAATTTAGCCGAGTGTTAATTGTGCCCGAGTTGGTTTTTCCTGGTTACTCCCATTTTTATATGTCTGTTTTTTCAGAAAATACATGATAACACTCATACATTCATACATACATCATGCATAGTTAAATTTAGCAAATCATTGCTCATTCACATTCATTAATATTTTGTTGACATATTACCCTGTTTTGCAGAGTTGTGTTTCCCTCTCTCCAATAGAGTGTCGGCCTTAAGCAGTAAGTGTATATTCTTTCAATTTCCCCATTGAGTTATCCCTCGTGGAAGATTTTTTGCTTTAGCCTTCCTGTACAGCTCTTTGTCTGGATAGATTGGGTTTCCCTCTTGAGTTTATTTCTCAAATGTTGTATTTTGGTTGACTGCTTCACTCCAGTTTATTTCTGGTTTGAATCTTTGGATCCCAACAATATTATTACTTTGGATTTCTGCAAGCTTCGAGCATTGGTTTGAGAATGTGCATTTATTTTGGCATGAGAAAACTTTTATCTCCTCAGCAAGAATATAATTTGCATTTCCCCAGGAAGCTGTATTTCATTCCCCAAGAAGTCATATTTCTTTATCCAGGAAGTTGTATTTCATTCCCCAGGAAGTCATATTTTTTTCCCCAGGAAGCCATATTGCTTTCCCCATAAATTCATCTTTATTTGAGCAACTTGTACTTCCCCGTAAAATTCGACGCTACTTTTTTTACTATCTTCTCTATGAGTGGATAGTTTCCAGTTCATTGTTAAATCACTCTAGTGGATGGAAAGTCTTTCAATATCGAAGAGACAGATCATTGTGAAATCTTTACAAGTGGTAGTCTCTTTATTTGAGACAACTTTTATACTACCCTTTCCAGGTGGAATTCCTTGGTTAAAGAAGAAGTTGAGACCCGTTCTAGGTTAAACGCCATGATTTTGGGAAACATGTTGTTGTCAATATATCTTTTTGCTACCTTCAGTGAACGTTGGTAGTTCACTGTCAGTAAACATCGGTGTTATGGTATTTATTTTCTCTCTACCTTCAGTGATAGTTGGTAGTTCACCATCAATGAACGTTGGTGATTGTTATCTTTTTGCTACCTTCAGTGAACGTTGGTAGTTCACCGGCATTGAACATTGGTGTTATGATATTTCTTTTCTCTCTACCTTCAGTGAAAGTTAGTAGTTCACCATCAGTGAGCGTTGGTGATTGTTATCTTTTTGCTACCTTCAGTGAAAGTTGGTAGTTCATCGTCAGTGAACATCGGTGTTATGATATTTCTTTTCTCTCTATCTTAAGTGAAAGTTGGTAGTTCACCATCAGTGAAAGTTGGTGATTGTTATATTTTTTCTACCTTCGGTGAAAGTTGGTAGTTCATTGTCAGTGAACATCGATGTTTGTCTCTCTACCTTCAATGAAAGTTGGTAGCTCACCGTCAGTGAACGTCGGTGTTGTTATTCATTTCTCTTTCTACCATCAGTAAAATTTGGTGTATCCTTTGATCTTTTACCATCCTCAATGAGTTGGTAGTTTACTGTCATCTATGAGTCATTATATTTTTTATCTTCTACCTCCGACTATTGAGTTTGGTAGTTCCAGTTGGTTGCCAATCACTTTTATCTTGTACTATCTCCTCTTTAGCTGAGTTGATGCTACCTTGTCTCCTCCTTGGGCATTATCCTATTAGAATCAGATCTCTTTGATTCACCAATGATTTATTTTCCTGGTCGGGTTTCTCTTTTGATCCTTATTTCCTTTTCTATATCCCCAGTGGTGTTTTGATTACCTTTGAAGTTGTTCATATGCATTCATATTCATAAGCATTGCATGGCATCTTAGGGCCAAAAATAGGGTTTGTTTTATATTTAAGTATCTTATATCACGTCGACATGAAGATTTTTAACCTTCGTATCTCCGTATAGAAGAAACTTAAATAAGGGCAGTTGTTGTACCCTAATTTTCGCCCCTAAGATCCCTTCATCATACCATATTGATTCAATCACAACAAGATCACATTCGGGCTTTTAGTTCTTCTCCCTATCTTTAGATTTTCTCTTTGAGGAATCACCAAGCACGTTGAATTATTTTTCTTTTGTGATCCTGCATGTTTTGTTTTGACTTTCCATTTAATTAATAAAATGCAATGTTGGTTTGTCTTACTTGTTAATAATGTAGGTAAAGGCAATGTGGCTTAGCAAGTTGATCCATGGGTTCATGAGTTTATTTCCATTCCCTAGTCAATAAAGCTTGAGAAATTCAAACCTCACCATTGAAGTTGTTTTGGAAGAATTGGCATGGCAAGGTTTATTTTGGTTCACCACATTTCAAAGTTATCAAGATTGATTCAAAAGTACAAGGGGTTGATTGAAAAAGTTGTCATGCTTGGACAAGGCCTTGTTCCCATTTGTCACAAGTTCATATTTCTCTCAATTATCAAGATATGTAACTGGTTTTTGTTGCTATAAGTTCTCATTATCATCCTTAACAACTTCTATCTACAAAGAAAAAGTGTTGGTACAAGAAGGTTGTTTAAAATTGTCAAAGTTCCTCAAAGCATTTTCTTGATCTAGGAGCTAGGGTTTTGAGCGTCAAAGAAGTATATATTGCTCATCTTTTGGTATTTTTGAGTGATGCCAAAAACATCCTTATCTTCAAAGGGTTATTAACAAATCACTTCAAAAGTTTCGAGTTTTCATGTGGAAGAAACTTAATGATGAAGAAAGATTACAAGTCCTCCAGATGAACCCCCAACTTCCCATGTGTGACTTAAAATGATCATAACTTGGTCAATTTTTATCACCTTGAACCCACTCTTTTTCCACAATGATCTTGAGGATGTGAACTTTATTCCTTCTGTTATGTGCAAAGTGCGAAAATGGATGGAGGGTGCATTAAGGATACAAAATATTATAGGTCATTTCATGATTTTTTGCCAAATTCAACCATTCATAACTCTATCAATTTTTGGAGATTTTGAATGGTTCAAGTTTCAAAATGTCATTCAAGAGGTCTATTTCTGCCATTGTTTTTGGTCAAGAGAAAATTCTAAGAGGAAGGCCATGTTTGGATGCAAAACATTATAGGTCACTTTTGAAGAAAAACTTGAAATATTTCTAAGTATGGAAAGTCAACCTCTTTTTCCCAACTTTGACTCATTGCAACTTTCAGCTCAAACATCCATTTGATTCCATTATTTTCCCATTGCAAAGCTTGTGATCTCATCTTTCTAAAACATCAAGAACCATGACTTAATACCCCGTGAGTTGAGAATGCCATTGTTTCAAAAGTGGTAACTTGGAATTGAAGTTTTATCACAAGTCAAAATCTGAATTTCATTTTACAACTTCTAACCCTCAAATTAGCACGCGTTTTGGGTCTAAACATGATTAGCCAACTTTCCCAAGTGGATTAGTGCATTAAAACACGCTTTTTGGATGAGTTTTTCCTTCCAAATTGCATCATTCACCCTTCCTTTTGATCTCGTTTTCTTCTCCTATAAATACATGAGCTATCTCATTCGTTTTCTCAAGCTTGAACAACAAAAATGACCCTGCCAAACTCGCTCCATAACTCACTTTTCTGCAACTTTGAAATCATTGTTCAAGCCTTTTTCAATCCATTTTTTCTATAAATTCACCTTCCTTGATCTTCCATGAAGCTAACTGAAGAAGAATTGTGCCTTGAAACCTTCTGAATTAATTTGACCAAGTCCATTTACAGAGCTCTGAAACTAAACTTTAATAGGTAGATTTCTACATCAATTCATCCAAAATTTGATATCATTGTGAAGCTCTCATTGCCCTGATTCCAGAAGTGCTCTCATTTCCAGAAATATCAAATTGAAGTGCTCGTTATTTTTTGGGTTTTTGATTCATATCTCTTTGCATACCTTATATAAATTTGGCGCGATGGTGATGTTAGGATTGTCTTGAAGAGACAAATCCAATGATACTAGTTTGGGATCCTAATTTTTCCATTTGAAGAATCTCACAAAATCTCCATTGCAGGGCATCTGGAGGTTGGAGACGATGACATGTCTCATCTCAGCCAATGATAGTGTGCCAAACGTTTTAATTTCATTGGTTGCCTTTTTTTCTGATCCTATACATAACTCACTAAGCTCCTTATCAAGCACCGCGCGTCTGGTCCATTGGATCAGCTTACTAACACGTTTTGACTATGATCTGATGGTCGACATCTTTTTAGTTTTATTTTATTTTCTGATTTTATATTTTAACTGATTTAATTTTTAAAAATTCATAACTCTTTTATTTTTTATCCAAAAATTATGAAAAAATTCACAAAAATACTTTGAATTATTTCTGATCTTATGACTATTTTTTCACATTTTTATTTTTACATTTGATATTTTTTATATTTTTTGCATTATTTGCTTTCTTTTAATTACTTTAAAAATACTTTCTGACATTTTTTAATTCTTTTTATGGAATTTGATATTGATGTTTACTATTCTTTTTATCTATTTTCTATTTTTTTGAGCAATTTTATTGGTTTTAAAATAGTTTCTGATTTTAAAAAATTACCAAAAAATTTATAAAAATATTTGAGTCTATTTCTGATTTTTCTATGGCCTTATTCCTTTTTTATGAATCAATTTGAATATAGTTGATGTTTTTTTCCTTTATTTTCATTTTTATTCATTTTTAAACCCTTTTCAACATATATATATATATATATATATATATATATATATATATATATATATATATATATATATATATATATATATATATATATATATATATATATATATATATATATATATATATATATATATATATATTAAATGTAATATTATTTTGTGATTATTTTCTGGATGATCTTGGGTTGAATTTTTTATCATGAACTTTGTTAACATCATTGGATCCATGGTGTTGAGTCTAACTCCATAAAAATGGATGAATGATTTTAATAATAGTTTGATTAAATTTTAATTCAAATGTGGTTTGTATATTCTTTCCCACGCCTTTTCATCTTATCCCTTTCTTATTGCACTAAGTGTTATTGGAGCATGATCTCTATATCATGTCTCAAAACAAATGGTGCATAAATTGCTATTGCCCGGCCTCAAAATAGGTACGACTTCTACATAAGTCCACTTAAGATTGCTTAAAATAGCGCTAAATTTTGTCCCGATTCGAATAAAAGATCATTTGTGCTCCAAACCTATGTTTGGAAGCCCAAGTATGTTTTGATCTCTTTGATTCAATAACCTTGAGATTCATTGTGTGGAGGCTTTGGTTCTATCAATCATCTAATGGATCTTTATCACTTTTGGTCAACGCGGATCACTTAAACATCGTTGATCATTAAATGTTACTTTTGAAGATTGCAAAATGGATGATATACTTGACAAAAAGCAAATGCAACTTGTTGTGTGGAGGCTTTGGTTCTACCAATCCTCTAATGAGTTCTAAATGCAAGTATCAATATGGTCATCCAACTAACCACTAATTTATAATAATTGACTTTACTTTATGCTTTTATTTTTATGTTTGATGCACCATTTAATTTTAGCATTTACATTTCATGCTATTTTCATCTTTTCTCACTTGAGGATTTACTTTTATGTCATTTTTATTTTGCTCATTGAGCTTTTTTTTTTAAGATACTTAATAATCAACATGAACCATAAAAAACTTTAATGATACTAGGACTATTTGATTACTATCCTTGGCATTATGGAGTATTGGACTTCTTGGACTTAGGATTAGAAACCTTGGCCTATGTTAGAGATCTTGTGACCTTAATTGATATTTTGTCTAGAGTTCTTGAGGTTTTCCTCAAGACATTGGGTTGTTTGTTTGTTTTGTGTACAGGTTATTGTGATTACATACACTTGAAGACTGATTCCCTCAAGAGGCCTAGTAACTTTAGTTGCTTGGTTACAATCCAAAGAATGAGAATTCTATCTTGACTCATAATGTCAAGTATTAGCTTCTTGTTAGTTAGATGGTTCTTCTCCCTAGCTTTTATCTCATGCTTTAGGATAATATCTTTTTCTCCTCACATCTTCTTTAATTTAAAAAATCTTCTCTCTCCTTTTGAAAACTCTTCTTGTTTTTAAACTTGAACCATTTTCATAATAAACTTGGACTTAGGTCTATGCATTTTAAAAACATTTTCATAAATAAACTTCAATCAACTTAAATAATACCTTGACATTTTTTATGAGAAGACTAAAAGTCCATCAATCTCATTTCAAAACATTTTCCCACTTTGGCTTTTTCTTTTTAAACCTTTCTCAAAAGATTAGACTCTTGTCAATCCTTGTAGTGATGCAGGCAACTATACTTCTACAATATGTAGTGAACTAAGATATTTTCCACTTGGGTGTTGAGTGAGGCATTGTTGATTTTAAAATCCAAGCCATATCCTCAACTTTGAGATGATGCAAATTCTCCTTCGTCATAATTGTGGGTAGTAAGTATGTTTTCCACAAGGACAATGACGACAGCGTCTTATCTCATAAAATTAACCAACACATTTATGTTTTAAAGTTTTCAAAAGGTGAACTACGTGTACCCTGATCCCCTATTTTACGAAAGTTGGTACGTAGGCACTAAAGGTTCGCAACCACGGCGGGTGCAAAAATCATAAAAAATATTTCTTTTCTCACTTCCACCATCTATTTTACGTACAACATTTTATAGCCAAAATGTACATATTTTACAAAGAGGTTCCTGCGGAGTACCGTAGATGTTTAGGGTGTTAATACCTTCCCTTTGCATAACCAACCCCCTTACCTTGAATATTTCCCCCTCTTTTTGGGTTACTCGCTCTTTTCCCATTCCTTTGGAAACAATAAAGCGCGGTGGAGATTTTTATTTTGATCTGTATAAGTCTAGTCAATCTAATGGATTAGTCTTAAACATTTCTACCGCTACACAAAGCAAAAAAGAATTTCAATTATGTTTGTGAGAAAAGGAAACCTTTTTAATGTCACATTTTTCATGTTGTCAATTTTCTTATTGACGTTTAGAAGTGCTATTTCTTCAACCATCACATGTAGCAGTTGTAAAATCAAGCTTCTCAAATGAACTTTTGTTTTGATGAATACAAATCATGATTGACAAAGAAGTCAAAGATTTATGTTCAAGCTCAAAGCATCTATGAACAAAGTCTTCAGTTCAAAACTCTCAACAACTTTCAAGGTATAATGATATTATTTACTTTGATCTTAAGATATAGATGCTCAATGTTGAATAAGAAATGTTTTATAAATCATTACTCAAGTTTTTCAAAGGTAAAATTCATTTTTCACTTGAGTGCAATCGATTTGCTTATTAGTGCAATCGATTGAATGCTTCAATTTTTTAGATCTTTTGCTTCTGTTTCTCAGTGCAATCGATTTACATTGCTTGTGCAATCGATTTCATACTTAAAATTTTCAAAATGTTTGCTTCTGTTTCTCAGTGCAATCCATTTACATTGCTTGTGCAATCGATTACACTCACTTACTTTTTGCTACTGACTTCACATGCAATCGATTTACATTGCTTGTGCAATCGATTGCACACTTAAAAATTTTGAAAATATAGCTGTTGAAACCCCGTACAATAGATTTACACAAAGAGCGCAATTGATTGCATGCTGCACGATTTTGAAAAACAGCAACTTTTCACATACCTGTTCATAATACCTTTTCATTGAAACCTTTCACTCAATTTTGGCATTTGTTCATGATTCATTTTCATAACTTCATGATGTTTCAAAAGGGTGATATGAACATATAAATATTCATTTTCAAAATCATTTTCAACACATCTTCCAAATATATTTTCTGAATTTTCAAAATACAAACTCAAGCATTTCTTCACTTTCATACATAAGTTTTCTGCATACTTTCATACATTGTTAAACAGAAAACTTTGAGCAATTATATCTTGAGTCATTGTACAATATTGTTATTGGAAGAGAAGATCATTCATTGTTAAATCACTCTAAGTGATCAATACTACTCAACTCACTCAAAATCAAATATTGATAGTTACTTACTTATTTTTCCAGGGTTTTTGGAAAATAAGTTTAAGTGATTTTAAAATCTCGTCTTTCCAGGATTGTTGGATACAAGTGTAGTCAATTTGAGAGGATTGTTCTCATAGTTGACATAGTGAAAATCCAAGAGGATTGTTCTTGGTCCAAGAGGATTGTTCTTGTCTTTTTGGTAGTTCTTGTTTAAGTTTGCCACAATAAGGAAATCTCTTTCATGTTGAAAGGGGACTGGAGTACTCTCGGACTGTGAGGGGAACCAGGATATATCGCCCGTCTCTCTTTATTTTTTTACACTTTACTCTTTCCTAAATTCTCCATTAACCAGAAAGATAATATCCATCATCACTAAAACCAGAATTTTTTAAAGTACCTAATTCACCCCCTCTTCTTAGGCGCACTTCGTACTTACAATTAGCATCATAGCAGGTTATAGGTAACCTATTCCTAAAAGATTCTGAATGGCTTCCGCAAATCAAAATCCTTTTTTCAGAGATGGTGGTAGTAACAACAAGCCTCCTCTATGTTGTGGTGAATATTTTGACTTCTGGAAAATACACATGAAGGCACATCTAGAAGCACAAGGAGAAGAAATATGGGATGCCGTCGAGAATGGTCCATTTATCCTTATAACGGTAATCAATGGTGCTGGCTCATCAAATCCTAAAACTGCATGGGACGATAATGATAAGCAGAAAGTTCTCTATGATAAAAAGGCAATAAACCTTCTTCAAGGTTCACTTATCATGGATGAATTCTTTCGTGTCTCGGCATGCAAGACAGCAAAAGAAATATGGGATACCTTGGTACAAACTCATGAAGGAACGAGAAGTAAAAAGATCAAGAATAAATACTCTGAGTCAAGAATACGAATTATTTCGAATGCAGCCCGTAGAAACCATTCTTGACTTAAAAAAGAGATTTGTGCACTTGATAAATCATCTAAGTGCTCTTGGTAAAACTTTGACGAATGATGAACTAAATCTAAAAGTACTTAAGTCCTTAACTAGGGAATGGAAACCAAAGGTAACTACAATTTCAGAAAAGAAAAGTCTCTCCTCCATGACGTCCGCAACATTGTTTGGAAAACTTCAAGAATATGAAACAGAACTCAGAAGACTTGAAAAGCATGAAAATCAAGAGAAGAAATCCAAGAATATTGCTTTGAAGATAGATTCCAAGGAAGTTGAAAATGAAGATAATCCAGAAGAAGATGAAAATTCCATGCTTCTTGTTAAAATGCTTGGTAAGTTCTTTGGTAGAAATGATAAACCCTTTTCTCATTCAAAAGGAAAGAAACAATTTAAGAAAAAGGAAGCTCCCATATCAACACAAGAAATCACATGTTATGAATGTGGTAACCAAGGTCATATCAAGCCGAATTGTCCAAAACTCTCCAAGAAAGGTGGCTTCAAAAGCACAAAGGGATTCAAGAACAAAAAGGCTTATGTTGCATGGGAGGATAATGAAATAAGTTCCTCATCCGATTCTGATAGTGATGAAAGTTAAAATCTAGCATTGATGGCCTCACACCATTCTGATGATGAAGACAATGAGGTTAGTAATGAATTTTCTATTTTTGATAGTGATGCTTAATGTGCTATAGATGAACTATTTAATGAATGCAAAATTTTGTATAAAACTATTTTATCACAAAAGAAACAAATTTCATCCTTAGAAGAAAAATGTGAATCTTTGGAAAAAGATTTCAAAGAAGAAAAACAAAAATCAAGTGATGAAAAAAAACAGAAATTTGTATGCAAAAATTGTGAATCACTCTCTTTCCAAATTGTCCAATTAAAAAGAGTAATTGAAAGATATGAAAAACGGAAAATTGGATTGGAAGGTGTTCTTAGCCAACAAAGATACTCCAATGATAAAAGTGGACTTGGATATTCAAAGTTTTCAAAACCAAGTTCTAACATAACTATCTTTGTTAAGGCTAGTGATCAATCATCCAAAGAGAAAGTGAGCAAACCTAAAATAGTTCATCACTATCCCAAAAAGAAAACATTTCCTAAGAAGAAATCTTATCCTTCTAGATATGGAAGTAACTTTGAACCTACTTGTTTTTATTGTGGCATTAAAGGCCATACACCTAATGCTTGCTATGTTAGAAACTTTAGTGTGGCAAGTGGGCATTATGTGTGGGTAACGAAAGGAACTAATTATGAAGGACCCAAAGCTACTTGGGCACCTAAATAAACCTCATTTGTTTTGCAGGTATGCTTGAAGACCACATGCAATCTTTGGTATATTGATAGTGGTTGTTCAAAGCATATGACAAGAGACATAAACCATTTTTCAAATCTAGTGCTAAAGGTCGAGGGTTTTGTCACTTATAGAGACAATAATAAGGGAAAAATCCTTGGAAAAGGCAAATTTGGTGCTCCACCTTTCACATCCATTGAAGATGTTCTTTATGTGAAGGACTAAAGCACAATCTTCTTAGTATTAGCCAACTTTGTGACAAAGGCTTCAAGATCAAGTTCACCAAGGATGAATGCTTGATAGAAGACGAAGTCACACATGAGGTTATACTTAAAGGTAAAAGAATCAATAATATATTCATGATTTCCCTTGATGATCCATCTTTGAAGGATAAATGTCTCATGGCGAACAACGATGATTCATGGCTGTGGAACAAAAGAATTGCTCATATTGACATGGAACACTTGAATAAATTAATCAAGCATGATCTTGTCATTGGATTTCCCAAGAGAAATTTCGTCAAAGATAGACTCTGTGATGCTTGTCAAAATGGGAAACAAACTAAATCAACTTTCAAATCTAAGAATGTGGTGTCCAGTACAAGGCCACTACAATTGTTACATATGGACTTATTTGGTCCATCAAGAACAAGAAGTTTCAGAGGTATTGTATATGCTTTGGTTATTGTTGATGATTTCTCTAGATATACTTGGACATTCTTTTTAGTGCAGAAAAGTGATGCATTCAAGGCGTTCAAGAAGTATGCTAAACAAATTCAAAATGAGAAGTCTCTAAAAATTGCCTCCATAAGAAGTGATCATGGCGGAGAATTTCAAAACGCGCTTTTTGAAGAATTCTGTTGAGAACGTGGGATATCTCACAACCTCTCGGAACCAAAGACTCCTCAACAAAATGGAGTGGTAGAAAGAAATAATAGGTATCTTGTGGAACTTGCTAGAACAATGCTTAGCGATTCAAATCTTCCAAAATACTTTTGGGCGGATGCGGTGAGCACGACATGTTTTGTTAGCAATAGAGTTAACATAAGACCAATCTTGAAGAAAACTCTATATGAAGGAATTTTTCTTGTCTACTCTCTTTCTAGTAAGTCTTATAGAATATATAACAAAAGAACTTTGACAATTGAAGAATCAATGCATGTATCTTTTGATGAAACTAACCCCTCCAAGGAGGCTAATATTGTTTGAGATAATGATGATGATGAAATACTAGAAGGTCCTCAAGAAAATTCTTCCAAAGATCAACCAATTCAACACGAAGAATCACACCAACAAGAATCAAATCTTAATGATCTACCAAAAGAATGGAGAACTCATAGAGATTATCATATCGATTAAGTAATTGGTGATATAAGTCAAGGTGTGTCAACATGATTAAATATCAAGGATGCTTGCCTAAACATGGTGTTTGTCTCTCAAACTGAACGTTCCAAACTTGATGAAGCCTTAGGCGATGACCAATGGATTATATCTATGCAAGAAGAATTGAATCAATTTGAAAGGAATCAAGTTTGGGAACTTGTCCCTAGGCGAAGCAACAAATACATTATTGGAACAAGATGGGTGTTTAAAAACAAACTTGACGAGAATGGAATAATTGTTCGTAACAAAGCAAGGTTGGTAGCCCAAGGCTACAATCAAGAAGAAGGAATAGATTTTGAAGATACTTTCTCTCCGGTTGCAAGGTTAGAAGCTATTCGTCTCTTACTTGCCTATGCTTGTTCATTAAATTTTTAGCTTTTCCAAATGGATGTTGAAAGCGCATACTTGAATGGATATATCACTGAAGAAGTCTATGGTAAGCAACCCCCGGGGTTTGAAGATTTCAAGACTCCATCTCATGTATTTAAATTGAGAAAAGATCTCTATGTATTGAAACAAGCACCAAGGGCATGGTATGATCGTTTAAGCAACTTCTTATGCGAAAAAGGTTTTGAAAAGGGGAATGTTGACAAGACTCTGTTTATCAAGAAAATCAAAGATGACACTTTGCTAGCACAAGTCTATGTTGATGGTATCATTTTCAGTTCTTCAAATCAAGAAATGTGTGAAGAATTTTCAGCAATGATGCAAGGAGAATTTGAAATGTCCATGATGGGTAAAATGAACTATTTTCTTGGACTTCAAATCAAACAACTAAAAAATGGCATCTTCATCAACCAATGCAAATATTGCAAGAAACTCTTGAAAAGATTTGACATGGACAACTGTAAGGCAATGTCTACAACAATGGGTTCTAGTTCATATGTTGATCAAGATAAATTAGGCGTTTCCATCGACATTACAAAGTACCGAGGTATGATTGGCTCCTTATTATATTTGACGGCAAGCCGTCCTAACATAATGTTTAGTGTGTGTATTTGTGCTCGCTTTTAAGCTAATCCAAAGGAATCTCATCTCATGGCGGTAAAGAGGATCATGAAGTATCTCAAAGGAACAACAAATGTCGGATTGTGGTATCCTAAAGGTAGTGTTTGCAACTTAGTTGGTTATCCTGAAGTGGATTATGCAGGTTGTAAAACGGATAGAAAAAGCACAAGTGGTATTTTTCATATCCTTGGTAATGCATTAGTATCATGGTCCTGCAAGAAACAAGCATGCGTTGCTCTTGGCACGGCCGAAGCTGAATATATTGCAACCGGTAGTAGTTGCGCTCAAATTTTGTGGCTCAAACAACAACTTCGTGACTACTGACTTGATCTAGGATGCATTCCTCTACTGTGCGACAATACAAGTGCAATAAACATTACGAAGAATCCCGTCATGCATTTAAGAACTAAACACATAGACATACGACATCATTTCTTCCATGATCATGTTCTTCAAGGAGATGTCGAGGTAACCTTTGAAGATACTCATAATCAGCTTGTCGATATCTTCACTAAGCCTTTGGCAAAAGAACCGTTCTACAAGATTCGACGAGAGCTTGGCATACTTGATGAACACGACATATAAGGTGCCTTTTATCCTTGTTATGATTTTATATATATGTGTTTTAACCATGATATATGTGAATATGCATGATTAATTAAAAGTTTTTCTCGATATATTGCTTTATTACTGTTTATTTTGTGCATCTTTCCCTTCATTTTTATAATGTCAAAGGGGGAGAAAGATGTGGTACTTTATGCTTGTATTTTTCCTTGTCTTAATTTTTAAAGGTACTCTCCAACTAAGATGAACAAATACAAAAGATTTCAACCTTCTTATACATAGGAGGAGTTTTGCATCTTAGGGGGAGAAAAGCTCTTTCCGGAAAGTACATAGCATAATGAAAGATCGTTTTTCATCACCAAAAAGGGGGAGAATTTAAAATCAAGCTTCTCAAATGAACTTTTGTTTTGATGAAGACAAACCATGATTGAAGAAGAAGGCAAAGATTTATGATCAAGCTCAAAGCATCTATGGTCAAAGTCTTTAGTTCAAAGCTCTCAACAACTTTCAAGGTATAATGATATTATTTAATTTGATATTAAGATATAGATGCTCAATGTTGAACAAGAAATGTTTTACAAATTATTACTCAAGTTTTTCAAAGTTAAAATTCATTTTTCACTTCAGTGCAATCGATTTGCATATTAGCGCAATCAATTGCATGCTTCAATTTTTTAGATCTTTTGCTTATGTTTCTCAGTGCAATCGATTTACATTGCTTGTGCAATCGTTTTCATATTTCAAATTTTCAAAACGTTTGCTTCTGTTTCTCAGTGCAATCGATTTACATTACTGGTGCAATCGATTGCACTCAATTACTTTTTGCTACTGACTTCACATGCAATCGATTTACATTGCCTGTGCAATCGATTGCACACTTAAAACTTTTGAAAATATATCTGTTGAAACCCCGTGCAATCGATCTACACAAAGGGTGCAATCGATTGCATGCTCCAACATTTTGTAAAACAGCAGCTTTTCACATGCCTGTTCATAATACCTTTTCATTGAAACCTTTCACTCAATCTTGGAATTTGTTCATGATTCATTTTCAGAACTTCATGATGTTTCAAATGTGTTTTATGAACATATAAATATTCATTTTCAAAATCATTTTCAAGACCTCTTCCAAATATATTTTCTGAATTTTCAAAATACAAACACAAGCATTTCTTCACTTTCATACATAAGTTTTCTGCATACTTTCATACATTGTTAAACAGAAAAATTTGAGCAATTATATCTCGATTCATTGTACAATATTGTTATTGGAAGAGAAGATCATTCATTGTTAAATCACTATAAGTGATCAATACTACTCAACTCACTCAAAATCAAATATTAATAGTTACTTGCTTATTTTTCCAAGATTTTTGGAAATAAGTTTAAGTGGTTTTAAAATCTTGTCTTTCCAGGATTGTTGGATACAAGTGTAGTCACTTTGAGAGGATTGTTATCATAGTTGACATAGTGAAAATCCAAGAGGATTGTTCTTGGTCCAAGAGGATTGTTCTTTTCTTTTTGGTAGTTCTTGTTTAAGTTTTCCACAATAAAGAAATCTCTTTCATGTTGAAAGGGGACTGGAGTACTCTCGGACTGTGAGGGGAACCAGGATATATCGCCCGTGTCTCTTTATTTTTTCTGTACTTTACTCTTTCCTAAACTCTCCATTAACCCGAAAAATAATATCTATCATCACTAAAACCAGAATTTTTTAAAGTACCTAATTCACCCCCCCCCCCCTTTAGGCGCACTTCGTACTTACAATTAGCATCAGAGCAGGTTATAGCTAACCTGTTCCTAAAAGATCCAGAATGGCTTCCACAAATAAAAATCTCGTTTTCAGAGATGGTGGTAATAACAACAAGCCTCCTCTATTTTGTGGTGAATATTTTGACTTCTGGAAAATACGCATGAAGGCACATCTAGAAGCACAAGGAGAAGAAATATGGGATGTCGTCGAGAATGGTACATTTATCCCTATAACAGTAATCAATGGTGCTGGCTCATCAATGCCTAAAACTGCATGGGATGATGATGATAAGAAGAAAGTTCTCTATGATAAAAAGGCAATAAACCTTCATCAAGGTGCACTTATCATGGATGAATTCTTCCGTGTCTTGGCATGCAAGACAGAAAAAGAAATATGGGTTACCTTGGTACAAACTCATGAAGGAACGAATGAAGTAAAACGATCAAGACTAAATACACAGAGTCAAGAATACAAATTATTTCGAATGCAGCCCATAGAAACCATTCTTGACTTAAAAAAGAGATATGTGCACTTGACAAATCATCTAAGTGCTCTTTGTAAAACTTTAATGAATGATGAACTAAATATGAAAGTACTTGGGTCCTTAACTAGGGAATGGCAACCAAAGGTAACAGCAATTTCAGAAAATAAAAGTCTCTCCTCGATGACGTCCGCAACATTGTTTGGAAAACTTCAAGAATATGAAATGGAACTCGGAAGACTTGAAAAGCATGAAATCAAGAGAAGAAATCCAAGAATATTGCCTTGGAGATAGATTCCAAGTAGTTGAAAAGGAAGACAATCCGGAAGAAGATGAAAATTTCATGCTTCTTGTTAAAAGGCTTGGTAAGTTCTTTGGTAGAAATGACAAACCTTTTTCTCATTCAAAAGGAAAGAAACAATTTAAGAAAAAGGAAGCTTCCACATCAACACAAGAAATCACATGTTATGAATGTGGTAAGCAAGGTCATATAAAGCCGGATTGTCCAAAACTCTCCAAGAAAGGTGGCTTCAAAAGCACAAAAGGATTCAAGAACAAAAAGGCTTATGTTGCATGGGAGGATAATGAAATAAGTTCCTCATCCGATTCTGATAATGATGAAAGTGCAAATCTAGCATTGATGGCCTCACACCATTCTGATGATGAAGACAATGAGGTTAGTAATGAATTTTCTCTTTTTGATAGTGATGCACAAGGTGCTATAGATGAACTATTGAATGAATGCAAAATTCTGTATAAAACTATTTCATCACAAAAGAAACCAATTTCATCCTTAGAAGAAAAATGTGAATCTTTGGAAAAAGATTTCAAAGAAAAAAAACAAAAATCAAGTGATGAACAAAAACAAAATTTTGTATGCAAAAATTATGAATCACTCTCTTTATAAATTTTCCAATTAAAAAGAGTCATTGAAAGATATGAAAAGGGGAAAATTGGAGTGGAAGGTGTTCTTAGCCAACAAAGATACTCCAATGATAAAATTGGACTTGGATATTCAAAGTTTTCAAAACCAAGTTCTAACAAAACTATCTTTGTTAAGGCTAGTGATCAATCATCCAAAGAGAAAGTGAGCAAACCTAAAATAGTTCATCACTATCCTAAAAAGAAAACATTTCCTAAGAAGAAATCTTATCCTTCTAGATGTAGAAGTAACTTTTAACCTACTTGTTTTTATTGTGGAATTAAAGGCCATACACCTAATGCTTTCTATGTGATAAACTTTAGTGTGGCAAGTGGCCATTATGTGTGGGTAAAGAAAGGCACTAATTATGGAGGACCCAAAGCAACTTGGGTACCTAACAAAACCTCATTTGTTTTTAAGGTATGCTTGAAGACCACATGCAATCTTTGGTATCTTGATAGTGGTTGTTCAAAGCATATGACAAGACACATAAACCAATTTTCAAATCTAGTGCTAAAGGCCAAGGGTTTTGTCACTTATGGAGACAATAATAAGGGAAGAATCCTTGGAAAGGAAAAGTTGGTGCTCCACCTTTCACATCCATTGAAGATGTTCTTTATGTTGAAGTACTAAAACACAATCTTCTTAGTATTAGCCAACTTTGTGACAAAGTCTTCAAGATCAAGTTCACCATGGATGAATGCTTGATAGAAGACGAAGTCACACACGAGGCTATACTTAAAGGTAAAAGAATAAATAATATATTCATGATTTCCCTTGATGATCCATATTTTAAGGTTAAATGTCTCATGGCGAACAACGACGATTCATGGCTGTGGCACAAAAGAATTTCTCATATTCACATGGAACACTTGAATAAATTAATCAAGCATGATCTTGTCATTGGATTTCCTAAGAGAAATTTCGTCAAAGATAGACTATGCGATGCTTGTCAAAAGGGGAAACAAACTAAATCAACTTTCAACTCTAAGAATGTGGTGTCCACTACAAGGCCACTACAATTGTTACATATGGACTTATTTGGTCCATCAAGAACAAGAAGTTTCGGAGGTAATGTATATGCTTTGGTTATTATTGACGATTTCTCTAGATATACTTGGATATTCTTTTTAGTGCAGAAAAGTGATGCATTTAAGGCGTTCAAGAAGTATGCTAAACAAATTCAAAATGAGAAGTCTCTAACAATTGCCTCCATAAGATGTGAACATGGCGGTGACTTTCAAAACGCGCTTTTTGAAAAATTCTATGGAGAACATGGAATATCTCAACTTTTTGGCACCAAGGACTCCTCCACAAAATGGAGTGGCATAAAGAAATAATAGGTATCTTGTGGAACTTGCTAGAACAATGCTTAGCGATTCAAATCTTCCAAAATACTTTTGGGCGGATGCGGTTAGCACGACATTTTTTGTTAGCAATAGAGTTAACATAAGACCAATCTTGAAGAAAACTCCATATGAACTCTTCAAAGGGAGGAAACCAAACATTGATTTCTTTCACATCTTTGGATGCAAATGCTTTGTCTTAAACAACGACAAAGATAACCTTGGTAAGTTTGATGAAAAATCCGATGAAGGTATTTTTCTTGGCTACTCTCTTTCTAGTAAGGCTTATAGAATATATAACAAAAGAACTTTGACAATTGAGGAATCAATGCATGTATCTTTTGAGGAAACTAACCCCTCCAAGGAGGATAATATTGTTTGTGATAATGATGATGATGAAATACTAGAAGGTCCTCAAGAAAATTCTTCCAAAGATCAACCAATTCAACACGGAGAATCACCCCAACAAGAATCAAATCTCAATTATCTACAAAAAATGGAGAACTCATAGAGATCATCCTATCTATAAAGTAATTGGTGATATAAGTCAAGGTGTGTCAACAAGATTAAATCTAAAGGATGCTTGCCTAAACATGGCATTTGTCTCTCAAATTGAACCTTCCAAAGTTGATGAAGCCTTAGGCGATGACCAATGGATTATCGCTATGCAAGCAGAATTGAATCAGTTTTAAAGGAATCAAGTTTGGGAACTTGTCCCTAGGCCAAGCAGCAAACACATTATTGGAACAAGATGGGTGTTTAAAAACAAACTTGACGAGAATGGAATAATTGTTCGTAACAAAGAAAGGTTTGTAGCACAAGGCTACAATCAAGAAGAAGGAATAGATTTTTAAGAAACTTTAGCTCCGGTTGCAAGGTTAGAAGCTATTCGTCTCTTACTTTCCTATGCTTGTTCATTAAATTTTCAGCTTTTCCAAATGGATGTCAAAAGCGCATTCTTGAATGGATATATCACTGAAGAAGTCTACGTTAAGCAACCCCCTGGGGTTCGATGATTTCAGGAATCCATCTCATGCATTTAAATTGAGTAAAGATCTCTATGGATTGAAACAAGCACCAAGGGCATGGTATGATCATTTAAGCAACTTCTTATGCGAAAAAGGTTTTGAAAAGGGGAAAGTTGACAAGACTCTGTTTATCAAGAAAATCAAAGATGACACTTTGCTAGCACAAGTCTATGTTGACGATATCATTTTCGGTTCTTCAAATCAAGAAATGTATGAAGAATTTTAAACAATGATGCAAGGAGAATTTGAAATGTCCATGATGGGTAAAATGAACTATTTTCTTGGACTTCAAATGAAACAACTAAAAAATGGCATCTTCATCAACCAATGCAAATATTGCAAGGAACTATTGAAAAGATTTGACATGGACAACTATAAGGCAATGTATACACCAATGGGTTCTGGTTCATATGTTGATCAAGATGAATTAGGCGTTTCCATCGACATTACAAAGTATCGAGGTATGATTGGCTCCTTATTGTATTTGACGGCAAGTCGTCCTGACATAATGTTTAGTGTGTGTCTCTGTGCTTGCTTTCAAGCTAATCCAAAGTAATCTCATCTCATAGCGGTAAAGAGGATCATGAAGTATCTCAAAGGAACAACAAATGTTGGATTGTGGTATCCTAAAGGTAGTGTTTGCAACTTAGTTGGTTAATCTGACGTGGATTATGCAGGTTCTAAAACGAATAGAAAAAGCACAAGTGGTACTTGTCACATCCTTGGTAATGCATTAGTATCATGGGCCTATAAGAAACAAACATGCTTTGCTCTTAGCAAGACCGAAGTTGAATATATTGCAGTGGGTAGTAGTTGTGCTCAAATATTGTGGCTCAAACGACAACTTTGTGACTACGGACTCGATCTAGGATCCATTCCTCTACGGTGCGACAACACAAGTGCAATAAACATTACGAAGAATCCCGGCATGCATTCAAGAACTAAACACATAGACATACAAAATCATTTCCTCTGTGATCATGTTATTCAAGGAGATGTCGAGGTAACCTTTGTAGATACTCATAATCAGCTTGCCGATATCTTCACTAAGCCTTTGGCAAGAGAACCGTTCTACAAGATTCGACGAGAGCTTGGCATACTTGACAAACACGACATATAAGGTGCCTTATATCCTTGTTATGATTTTATATATATGTTTTAACCATGCTATATGTGAATATGCATGATTAATTAAAAGTTTTTCTCGATATATTGCTTTATTACTGTTTTTTGTGCATCTTTCCCTTCTTTTTGATAATGTCAAAGGGGGAGAAAGATGTGGTACTTTATGCTTGTATTTTTCCTTGTCTTAATTTTTAAAGGTACTCTCCAACCAAGATGAACAAATACAAAGGATTTCAACTTTCTCATACATAGGGGGAGTTTTGCATCTTAGGGGGAGAAAAGCTCTTTCTGGAAAGTACAACGCATAAAGCAAGATTGTTTGTCATCATCAAAAAGGGAGAGAATGTAAAATCAAGATTCTCAAATGAACTTTTTTTTTATGAAGACAAACCATGATTGACAAAGAAGGCAAAGATTTATGATCAAGCTCAAAGCATCTATGGACAAAGGGTTCAGTTCAAAGCTCTCAACAACTTTCAAGGTATAATGATAATATTTACTTTGATCTTAAGATATAGATTCTAAATGTTGAATAATAAATGTTTTATAAATCATTACTCAAGTTTTTCAAAGTTAAAAATTCATTTTTTACTTGAGTGCAATCGATTTGCATATTAGTGCAATCGATTTCATGCATCAATTTTTTAGATCTTTTGCTTCTGTTTCTCAGTGCAATCGATTTACATTGCTTGTGCAATCAATTGCATACTTAAAATTTTCAAAACGTTTGATTCTGTTTCTCAGTGCAATCGATTGCACTCACTTACTTTTTGCTACTGACTTCACATGCAATTGATTTACATTGCTTGTGCAATCGATTGCACACTTAAAATTTTTGAAAATATAGCTGTTGAAACCCCGTGCAATCGATTTACACAAAGGGTGCAATCGATTGCATGCTGCACGATTTTGAAAAACAACAGCTTTTCACATGCCTGTTCATAATACTCTTTCATTGAAACCTTTCACTCAATCTTGGCATTTGTTCATGATTCATTTTCAGAACTTCATGATGTTTCAAAAGGGTGTTATGAACATATAAATATTCATTTTCAAAATCATTTTCAACACATCTTCCAAATATATTTTATGAATTTTCAAAATACAAACTCAAGCATTTCTTCACTTTCATACATAAGTTTTATGCATACTTTCATACATTGTTAAAGATAAAACTTTGAGCAATTATATCTTGAGTCATTATACAGTATTGTTATTGGAAGAGAAGATCATTCATTGATAAATCACTCTAAGTGATCAATACTACTCAAGTCACTCAATATCAAATATTGATAGTTACTTGCTTATTTTTCGAGGATTGTTGGAAATATGTTTAAGTGATTTTAAAATCTTGTCTTTCCAGGATTATTGGATACAAGTGTAGTCACTTTGAGAGGATTGTTCTCATAGTTGACATAGTGAAAATACAAGAGGATTTTTTTTGGTCCAAGAGGATTGTTCTTGACTTTTTGGTAGTTCTTGTTTAAGTTTGCTACAATAAGGAAATCTCTTTCATGTTGAAAGAGGACTGGAGTACTCTCGGACTGTGAGGGAAACCAGGATATTTCGCCCGTGTCTCTTTATTTTTCTATACTTTACTCTTTCCTAAACTCTCCATTAACCAGAAAAATAATATCAATCATCACTAAAACCAGAATTTTTTAAAATACCTAATTCACCCCCCACCCCCCCTTAGGCGCACTTCGTACTTACAGCGGTATGGATTTTTTGACACTTATTCTCCAATCTTCATTATCAATAATTTAGTTTTTAATTAAACATTATTTAATGTTTTATCTTCAATACAATAACATCCTATAATTATTTTTATTAAAGATCCTAGGTGTGCAATTGTTGTACCCCAATTTTTGCCCCTAAGATTTCTGCATCATACCATATTGACTCAATCACAACAAAATCACATTAGGGTTTTTGGTTCTTCTCCCTATCTTTCGCCTGACTCTTTTGAGGAGTTACCAAGCACCTTGACTTGTTTTATTTAGTGATCATGGATATTTTGCTTTAATTTTCTCTCTAATTAACAACATGCAATATTGTTTTGTCTTACTTGTTAATAATGTAGGTAAAGGCAATGAGGTTTAGCAAGTTTCTTCATGGGTTCATGAGTTTATTTCCATGCCCTAGCCAATAGCTTGAGAAATTCAAACCTCACCATTGAAGTTGTTTTGGAAGAATTGGTATGGAAGTTGTTTTCGTGGCCATGATTCCTAATCATCATCCTCAACGATTTCTATTCACAAAGGAAGAATATTGGCACAAAAAGTTTGTTCAAACATGGCAAAGTTCCTCAAAGCATTCTCTTGATCTAGAGGCTAGGGTTTTAGACTTCAAAGGAGCACATCTTGCTCATTTTTTGTATTATTGAGTGATTCCAAAAACATCCTTCTCTTCAAAGAGTTACCAACAAATCACTTCAAAGGTTCCAAGGAGTTTTCATGTGGAAGGAACTTGGTGAAAAAGAAAGATTACAAGTCATCCAGATGAATCCCCAATTTTCCATATGTGACTTCAAATGGTCATAAGTTGGTCAATTTTTATCACCTTGAGCCCATTATTTTTTTCATGATGATCTTAAGGATGCGTACTTCATGCCTTCTTTTATGTGCAAAGTAAAAAAATGGATGGAAGTGGCCTTAAGAATGCAAAAGATTGTAGGTCATGTCATGATTTTTGGCCAACTTCAACAAGTCATAACTTGCTCAATTTTTGTAGATTTTGCGTGGTTAAAATTTCAAAATGTCATTCAAGATATCTACTTCATTCCATCTTTTTTGGTCAAGATCAAATTCTAAGTGGAAGGCCATGTTTGGATGCAAAAGATTATAGGTCATTTTTAAAGAAGAATTTGTAATATTTCTAAGTATGGAAAGTCAACTCTTTTTCTTCAACTTTGACTCCATGTAACTTTCATCTCAAGCATTCATTTGATTCCATTATTTTTCCATTGCAAAGCTTGTAACCTCATCTTTCCAAAGCATCAAGAATTATGCCCTAAGACCCCTTGAGGTGGAAATGCCATGGATTTGAATTTGGTAGTTTGAAACTGAATTTTGCACAAAGTTAGAATTTTGAAATCTTTGTTTTGGCTTCTAATCAAAATATTTCCACGCGTTTTTGTTTCTAATCATGTTTAGCAACTTGCCAGAAGTGATTAGCATCATGAAATGCACGATTTGGCTGAATTTTGATCAAGTTTGAGTCACACTTTCTTCTTGATGCAAACCCACATGAATTCCATCCAAAACACATCATTTGCTATTCCTTTTGATCCCATTTGCTTCCCTATAAATAGAGGGTCATCCCCCATTCAATTTCGCAAGCTTAGATAGCCAGAATCATCTTGCCAAACTTGCTTCACTACCCAGAATTCAGCAACTTCGAAATCTATTCTCAAGCCTTTTTCAATCCATTTTTTCTCTCAATTCAACTTCCTTGATCTTCCCTGAAGCTAACCATATAATTACATTCAAGAATCGTGCCCTATATTGCTCCATAGAAGTCCAGTTTCAGAGCTCTACAACTCAACTTCAATAGGTAGATTCCTTCATCAATTCTTCAAAACTCTGATATCATTGTGTTACTCTCTTTGCCCTGGTTGTAGTCGTAACACTTACATTTCACTGGAAGCACGTTTTGACCATGAATTTTCAAATCCCTTTTCAAAACCTTCTTTCCAAATTGCTTGAGCTACAGTTTTCAAAACCTTTTCAAAACCTTCTGATTTTACAGTTTGAGAGACCTGCAATACGTGATGGCTGGAGGTTGAAGATGACCAACGTATCATCTTCTAACCAATGAGGCGTGCCATCTGTATTTTTGAAATTCTGATTTTATTATTGATTATGTACATTATTCATTAAAGACCATGATATGCACATCGCGCCAGATCCCTTAGATTTGATTACTAACGTGTTTTGACTCTTATCCAATGGTCCACATCTTTTATTTTTATTTTCTTTTTCTGATTTTTATATTTTAATTGTTTTAAATTTAAAAAAAATCATAGAAAATTAATTTTTAAACCAAAAGATCTGAAAAAATTATGAAAAATAGTTTTGATTATTCTCTTTCTGATTTTTATTTTTTCATAATTTAATTTTGTGTTTTGGTATTTTTTATGAATTTTACACTTATTTGATTTGTTTAAAATGTTTAAAAATACTTTTATACATTTTTAAATTCTGAAAAAATGATCCAATGATATTGTAACAAATATTGGTGACCTTATTTTATTTTTGTTTCTGACTTTACTATTTTTTACTATTTTTGTTTATTTTACCCATTTATTTGAATTTTTAAAAATAGTTTCTGACTTTTAAAAATTACCAAAAATTTTATAAAATTACTTGGCCTCTTTTCTGATTTTTTTATTGTCTTATTTTTCATTTCTTGATTAATTTAAATATAATTGACATTTTCCTCATTTTTTTTCCCATTTTTTTAAACATTTTTAAACCTTTTAAAGTATATATTAATTATATTATTATTTTTTGATTATTTTCTGGCTGTCTTAGGTTGATTTTTTGATCATGGCTTTATTAACATTATTGGATCCATGGTGTTGAGTTTAACTCCACAAAAAATGGATGAATAATTTTAATAATAGTTTGATTAAATATCTATTCAAATGTGGTTTCTCTTTTTACCCTAATTCCTCTTCATCTCATCCCCTTCTCATTGCACTAAATGTTATTGGAGCATGATCTCTATATCATGTCTCAAAAAAAATGGTGCATATATTGATATTGACCGGCCTCAAAATAGGTGCGACTTCTATATAAGTCCACTTACGATTGCTTAACATAGCACTAAATTTTATCCCAATTCGAATAAATGATCATTTGTGGCCCAAACTTATGATTGCAAGCCCAAGTATGTTAATTTGATCTCTTTGATCCAATAACCTTGAGATTCATTGTGTGGAGGCTTTGGTTCTACCAATCCTCTAATGGATCTACAACACTTTTGGTCAACGCGGATCACTTAAACATCGTTGATCATTAAATGGTACTTATGAGAATTCCAAATGTATGATATACTTGACAAAAAGTAAATGCAACTTGTTATGTGGAGGCTTTGGTTCTACCAATCCTCTAATGTGTTTCAAATGCAAGTTTCAAGATGGTCATCCAACTAACCACTAATTTTTGACTTGTTTATTTTATGCTTTATGTACTATTTATTTTCGAGCATTTTTTCATTTCCTGCCATTTTCATCTTTGCTCATTTGAGCATTTATCTTCTTGCCATTTTTATTTTGCTCACTTGAGCTTTTCTTTTTCTTTTCCTAAGATACTTAATAATCAACATAAACCCTAAAAAACTCTTAATGGTACTTGGACTATTTGGTTACTATCCTTGGCATTATGGAGCATGGGACTTTTTCTTGGACTTAGGATTAGAAACCTTGGCCTATCTTGGAGACCTTGTGATCTTATCTAATTATTTTGTCTGGAGCTCTTGAGGTTTACCTCAAGACATTGGGTTGCTTGTTTGTTTTTGTGTGCAGGTTTTTGTGATTACATCTTTGTTTATAATCTGGAATTCACATGTATACAGTCGTTACTCTGCCTAATTTTTGTGAAGACTTAATACATTTGAAGAGGTCTAGTATATTTGTTTGCTTGGTTTCAATCCAAAGAATGGGGATTTTATCTTGGCTCATAATGTCAAGTTTTGGCTTCTTGTTAGTTAGATGGTTCTTATCCTAAGCTTTTACCTTATGCTTTAGGATAGTCTCTTCTTCTCCTCCCATCTTCTTTAATTTCAAAAATCTTCTCCCTCCTTTTGAAAACCTTTCTTGTTTTGAAACTTAAACCACTTTCATAATAAACTTGGACTTAGGTCCATGCATTTTCAAAATATTTTCATAAATAAACTCCAATCAATTTAATAATACCTTGACATTTTTGTGAGAAGACTAAAAGTCAATTAATCTCATTTCAAACCATTTTGCCACTTTGGCTTTTATCTTTAAAACATTTCTCAAAAGGTTAGACTCTTGTCAATCCTTGTAGTGATGCAAACAACTATACTTCTACAATATATAGTGAAGTCAGATATTTTCCACTTGGGTGTTGAGTGAGGCATTATTGATTTCAAAATCCAAGTCATTATCCTCCACTTTGAGATGATGACAATGACGATGACGATGATGTCTTATCTCTTTAAATTAACCAACACACTTGTGTTTCAAACTTTTAAAAGAGGAACTACGTGTACCCTGATCCCCTATTGCATGAAAGGTGGTACGTAGGCACTAAAGGTTCGCAACCGCGACGGGTGCAAAAATCATAAAAAAATATTTCTCTTCTCACCTCCACTATCCATTTTATATACAACATATTTTTTATAGCCAAAATATACAGATTTTTACAAAGAGGTTCCTACGGAGTACCGTAGATGTTTAGGGTGCTAATACCTTCCCTCTGCATAACTAACCCCCTTACCTTGAATCTTTCCCCTTTTTTGGCTTATTCACTCTTTTCCCATTCCTTTGGAAACAATAAAGCACGGTGGCGACTTTTTTTATTTTGATTTGTATAAAGTCTACTCAATCCAATGGCTTAGTCTTGAACATTTCTACTGCTACAGAAAAATGGCGATTTCACTAGGGAAAAATTGACCTCTTGCTAATCCATCCTTAAGTGGGTTAAGCCTATCTTTGTTTATATCTGTATATGTGTTATTATTGTTTATATGTTATATTTTGTATATATGTTTGTTTGGATTTTCCTGGTTTTCAGGGTGCTTGGTGATTACTCATAAGTCATATACCCATTCTTGGGAAAAATTTAAGATAGGACGGGCGATATAATCATGTTAACTTTGAGGTAGTAATCCCAAAAAAGGAGGCATGAGATCCCCCACTCAGTGGAGGCCCCTTTGATTATAGTGTCGTTTACCGAGTAATCGGGAAGACGTGCAGCTTTCGACCTGGGAGCCTGCTGAAATTGAGGACCATAGAATACCAAACCCATCTTGGCCTTTTAGGTTTAGTGTGCAAGCTATGAAGGAGTAATTAGTAAATAGTTGTCACGCGATACTACGCTCGGACGAGCCTTTCTTGAGAATATTACTAATTACCGAGTTAATCGGGAAGTTGGTAATATCCGAAGGAGGGATGTAGACTCTGGGAACCTCTAGAACCTTGTTCGGCAGGTGATAACTTTTTAGACCAACACCTTATGGATAGTACCTTCGACTTCATGCTCGTGACGTTGAACCTATGAACCATATATGTGTGATCTTGTGTGTAATTGTTGCATCATGCATCCATGCACTCATAAGAATCTTTTGAAGAAAAAATAATATTTTAAGGGATTTAAAGGTTGACTATTTGTGAATATCTCAGGTACTGTTAATCATGGATTCTGGAAAGAGAAAGACCGGGAAATACAGTTTCAAGGATCCCAAGATAGATGAGTTGATCAGTCTAATTCCAGAGATTGAGTGTCCTGCAGACTTTCAGAAGAAGTATGGATCCATTATTCCTCTCATGAAGCTGAAGATGAAAGAGGGTATTCTCTCAACCTTGATCCAGTTCTATGATCCGGTGTATCACTTCTTTACTTTTCCCGATTATCAGTTGATGCCTACACTGGAGGAGTATTCCTATCTATTGGATTTACTTGTTACCGATCGTGTTTCATTTACTGGTTTGGAGGGTGAGCCAAAACCACATGAGATAGCTGCTTTGATTCATCTGGGGAAGTCTAAGGTGGAAGCCCATATGACTACCATAGGAGGGATTAGAGGATTTCCAGCTCAGTTCTTATTGGAGAAAGCTCGTTATTTTTCCAGGATGAAGAGTATGGTTTCTTTCGAGGCCATCTTTTCTTTACTCGCTTATGGATTATTCTTATTTCCTAATGTAGACAAGTTTGTCGACATTAACGCTATCAGGATTTTCATGATTGGAAACCCGGTTCCTACACTGTTGGGTGATGCTTATTACTTTGTTCATCATCAGAGTTCTTATCATGGGGGAATGATTATCTGTTGCACGCCTCTGTTGTACCGGTGGTCATCTCTCATATGCCTCAGTCTGATGCTTTTTGGGATGTCAGGAAGGAACCCCGTTGGGCTCCTAAGGTCATGGCACTTACTCACTCGAATATTGATTGGTATCATCGAGCTTATCAGGATGTGGAGATTATTGACAGTTGTGGTAGTTTCCCCAATGTACCTCTTCTTGGTACAAAGGGAGGAATTAACTATAACCCTGTTCTTGCACGGCGACAACTTGGTTATCCGATGAGGGATAAACCAAACAGTGTTCATTTGAGTAGTTTCTTTATGAAGGAAGGAGAAGACCACAGGGAAGCTATGGAGAAGATTGTGAAGGCCTGGCATCACATTCATAAGAATAGTAAGAAGGATTTGGGACCTAGAGGTGCTGTTTCTTTGGAGCCATATCATTAATGGGTCCGATCGAGAGCCATTCAGTTGAAGATGTCGTATACTCGGGAGACGCCTATGCCTAATTTGTTTGTGAAGACCACTTTTTCTTTTATTAGATGATCTAGAAGAGCTGCAGCTTGCCTTGGTTGGGATGCAACATGAAAGGGGTGCTTGGAAGAATAAGTTCCAGACTTTAGAGAGTTCCTACAGAGCAGACCTGAAGGAGAAAGACGATTTGATCGAGATCCTTGAGAGTCGAGCAGTAGATTCTATGGAGAGGCAAGGGGATTTATTTTCTCCTAAGCCTCAAACAGGTACTGATTACTCACTTCCTGCTTCAAATGATTGGAAGGAAGTTGCCATCAAACAGGTGGAAGAAAACTAGAGGTTGAGGGCTCAGATTTCCAGGCTCACAGGGAAGCACCAACGTACATATTGATCTTTATCAGTTTCTTTTTCTCAAGATTTTAGATTGTGTTTTCATCTTGTATTTGGCATCATTGAAACTCGTAATCCATTTTGAAGTTATTATAATAAAAAATTTCAGTATTTCAAATGCGTTATTATTTTGATGTTTGCAATATGTCTATAAATCTTAAATCCCTTGAAATATTAAATAATCATATGCATTGCATGTCATGCATCATATCACACATATTTCTTGCATTTATTATGCATATCCAGGTGCCTTACCCAGCTTTTTAATTTGTTCAGCAAACTGACTCATCACTACAACACTCGGGCTAACTTCAAAAAGAAGATGGACAACTTGGAACAGGAGAACCGCGAGCTACACGAAGAGGTTTCTGCTTTGAAGGCTGGCTTGGCCAACTTGACTACTATGATGGAAGCTCTGGTGGTTTCTCAAAATCAGCCACCGAGTGTTCAACCTCAACCAACAAGGGCAAATGCTGAAGTTCCTACTTTTCCCGTATCCGCTACTCTGGCTGTTGTTCATAACCGTATGCCTCAGAGTTATTCGTGGGGAATGCCATAGAATTTTGCACCTGAAGGTTTCAATTTGGGCCCCCAAGATGCTCCAGTGGTTCAAACTATTGTTACTCCAGCACCTAATGTGGTGCATATTGTTCCTGCTGCACCTCCTTCGGTGAATTTGGTTCTGTTTGTTAATGAAGATGTGTGTCGTCCTTTCCCACCGCCGAGTGAAGACTTGGGTCTTTATGACAGAATGGATGATTTCCGAGAGTAGTTTGATATAATGCAAAGAGAGATGAAGGCTCTTAGGGGAAAAGAGATATTTGGGTAGAATGTGAATGAGCTGTGTTTGGTCCCGAATATTAAAGTGCCTTCTAAGTTCAAGGTCCTGAAGTTTGAGAAGTACAAGGGAAACACTTGCCCTCGTGCTCACTTGGTGATGTACATGAGGAGAATGTCTACCCACACCGATGATCAGCGTCCGCTGATCCACTTTTTCCAAGATATTCTGACCGGCGCAGCGTTGAAATGGTACATGAGTTTAGACAGCGCCAACATCCATACTTTTAATGATTTGGGAGAAGCATTCATAAAACAATACAAGTACAACATGGACATGGCACCCGACCGTGACCAACTTAGGTCCATGGTTCAGAAAGACAGAGAATCGTTCAAAGAGTATACGTAGAGATGGCGCGAGGTGGATGCACAAGTGATTCCTCCCATGGAGGAGAAGGAAATGACTAAAGTTTTTCTGAAGACGCTGGGCACTTTCTACTACGAAAGAATGGTAGAAAGTGCCCCAATTGATTTTACAGAGATGGTAGGAATGGGTGTCCTCCTAGAAGAGGAAGTAACAGAAGGTCGTTTGACGAAGGGTGAAGGAATCGGAGGTGTGAAAAAGCCAGCTTATGGGTTTACAAAGAAGAAAGAGGGGGATACAAATGTTGTCATACAAGAGAAGAGAGTGAATGCTGCTAGAAGGAATAATCAGTGTCACCAGCAAGTTTCCTCAGTTACTCCTGTTATGAATTCCGCTCCGACTACCGTTGCTTATCAAAGACAGTCCCAACAGGGGAACCAAGGGAATAATCTGAAAAGGGAGAACTATGACCCCATTCCCATGAGCTATGCAGAGCTACTACCATCATTGATTCAGAAGAAGTTGGTCCAGACACAACCACCTCCATCCGTACTATCACCATTGCCTTAGTATTACAAAGCAAACCAGACGTGTGCCTTTCATCAGGGAGCACCAGGGCATAGTGTTGAGAACTGTTATCCTTTATGGATTGAAGTGCAAAGGTTGGTGAAGTCTTGAATTATATCTTTCAAAGACATGGGACCTAATGTGAAAGATAATCCTCTACCCAAGCAAGGGGGAGTGAATGTTGTGAATATGGTGGCCGGTTGTCCAGGTGACTTCCGGATTTTCGACATTAATCTGGTTAGAGGAGATTTGATGAAGATGCATACAGACCTCTTTGAATTCAGTTATTAAATGCATGACCATGCCGGTTGTAATATTTTCAGTACAAACATACAGGGTTGCGAGAAGATAAAGGTTTATTTACAGGAGATGATGGATGAAGGTTTAATCCATATAATCAGGCCTAGGGCAGAATATGAAGAGGAAGTGAATATGGTTTATGGATGTCCGGGTGAATTCAGAATTTTTGATGTGAAGCATTTGAATGAGGATCTCGTGCAGTTACATGCTACCTTCTACCGTACTGCTGGTCAGGTGGAACACCAATATGGATCTTGCATAGTTTGTTGTCGAAACCCCCGAGGATATTCTATTTTGAGAGAGGGTGTTTAATTGTTGCTAGATAATGGAACTATCAAGATCACAGGTCAGAGAGATGATTATCAAGAGATTGATATGGTTGAAGTTTGTTTGATGGAAGAAGAGTCAGAGGAAGAGTATGCCTCCACGGATGAGTATTTCTCTTCAGACGAAGATTTTTTTCTTCCGGAAATGACCTTTTGATGGTTGATTGTGTTGAGGAAGGGGTAAACGCCATTGTACTTTGTTTTGGTGCGCCCGCTCATCTTGAGGTGGAGTACCATAGCAAACCAGCTGTTACCCCATTGGTAATTAGTCTTCCAGGTCCTGTTCCCTATAAATCAGATAACGTTGTGCCTTACAAATACAACGCTATAATCTTAGAAGATGGGGTGGAAGTTCCCATCTAGCCAATGCGAGATATTGGAAATATAGCTGATAATAGCAGGGTGACCCATAGCGGTCGTGTGTTTGCGCCGGTTATTCGAAGAGATGTTGTTACTGGAAAGAAAATTGCTGAGAACGATGAGCCTAAGAAGGTTGCAGGAGAGACTAGCGGAGCCACATTAGAGAAAGAAGTGGATGATATCTTGAAGATAATTAAAATGAGCAACTACAGAATTGTAGATCAGCTATTGTAGACTCCTTCAAAGATATCCATCCTAGCTTTATTGATGAATTCCTCCTCTCATAGAGAATCACTGATGAGAGTACTAGACCAAGCTTTTGTGGAGAATGACATGTCGTTAGATCAATTCGGTAGCATAATTGGAAACGTTACGTCATGTAACAACTTGAGTTTCTGCGATGATGAGTTACTAGATGAAGGGAGGAATCACAACCTGGCCCTCCACATATCCATGAACTGCAAGAATGATTCGCTGTCCAATGTGCTAATTGATAACGGGTCTGAGTTGAATGTTATACAGAGGAGTACTCTCGTGAAGTTAAATTATCAGGGAACACCTATGCGCCTGAGTGGCATCATTGTGAAGGCTTTTGATGGGTCGAGGAAATCTGTCATCGGTAAAGTGGACTTACCCATCCATATAGGACCACATTTGTTCTTGATAATCTTCCAGGTTATGGAAATTATTCCCGCATATAGTTGTTTGCTAGGACGGTCATGGATACAAGAAGCAGGGGCTGTCACTTCATTTTTACATCAGAAGCTAAAATTTGTGCGTGAAGGGAAGGTAGTGATCATAAGTGGGGAGCAGGCGTTGTTGATATCCCATCTATCCTCTTTCAGTATTGTAGAAGCGGATGAGTCTACTGTTGGAACCCAGTTCCAAGCTTTATCCATTGACAACATAAGGAGGAATGAAAATTCTTTGGTTTCCCTGAAGGACGCGCAACAGGTTGTGCGCAATGGTCATAATGCAGTTTGGGGACGACTTATGGATCCACCCCTGAACAAAAACAGAGTTGGTTTGGGTTTCTTCTCGAGGAATGGAAAAGGCGAAAATTTGAAGTCAAAGTCTTCTGTGAACAGTTATCATGATGTTTTCCGTAGTGGAGGCTACCTCCATCCAATTGGTTCTGGAATTAATGTTGTTGAAGAGGATGAAGCGGAGCAGGATGTACCGAATTATGTGACGCATGGAGTCCGAGTTCAGAACTAGGTCACCATCGATGTTCCTTCTTGCATACATGTTTCTAAGTAATTTGTTTTGTTAATCTGTTTCTTTCTTTTGAAAAAGCTTTCACTCTGCCCAAGGTGGAAGTATTAATGTTGTAGGGCTTACCTATTTGCTATAACTTTTAAGATCATTAATAAAAGTTGTCTTTGCTTCCAAAATTATGTCTTTTATTTTCTGCTTTTTCTTGGGAAATGGTAATAAAATAAAATAAAACTTTCAAAAATAAATAATAACTGAAAATTAATCTGCATGATCACTTTTATATGTGTTAGTTTCTAAAAGCAATCATAAATCACATGTGCAGATTAATTAACAAACTCGTTGAATACAATGAACCTGCACCCTCTCCCAACTTTGAATGTCCTGTGTTTGGGGCCGAAGAAGAAGATTATGATGAGATTCTAGAAGAGGTCTCACGATTGCTTGAGCACGATGAAAATACCATTCAGCCATATAAGGAGCCTTTGGAAGTGATTAATTTGGGTTCAGAAGAAGATCCGAGGGAAGTTAAGATTGGAGCATCGTTACATCCTGATGTAAAGAGCGGGTTGATTGAGCTGTTGAAAGAGTATGTGGATATTTTTGCTTGGTCTTATCAAGATATGCCTGGTCTAGATACAGACATTGTCGAGCATCATTTGCCGTTGAAGCCAGAGTGTCCACCAGTTAAACAAAAGTTGAGAAGAACCCACCCGGATATGGCAGTAAAGATCAAAGAGGAGGTCCTAAAGCAGATTAATGTTGGTTTTCTTGTGACGTCAGTGTATCCTCAATGGATTGCCAATATTGTCCCAGTATCGAAAAAAGACGGAAAAGTCCGCATGTGCGTAGATTACAGAGATCTAAATAAAGTTAGTCCAAAAGATGATTTTCCATTGCCTCACATTGATATGTTAGTGGACAGCACAACAAAATTCAAAGTATTCTTGTTCATGGATGGATTTTCCGGGTATAATCAAATAAGAATGGCTCTAGAGGACATGGAAAAAACAACGTTTATCACACCCTGGGGAACATTCTGTTACAGAGTGATGCCCTTCGGGTTGAAGAACGCTGGTGCAATGTACCAAAGGGCTATGACAACCCTATTCCATGATCTGATGCACAAAGAAATCAAAGTATATGTTGATGATATGATTTCCAAATCCCAAACTGAAGAAGGGCATATAGAAGATTTGTTGAAGTTGTTTCAGCGTTTGAGGAAGTATCGTCTCCGCTTGAATCCAAATAAATGCACCTTCGGAGTTAGATCGGGGAAATTGTTGGGTTTTATTGTTAGCCAGAAAGGAATTGAAGTTGACCCTGCTAAAGTCAAAGAAATTCAAAAAATGCCAGCACCAAGAACTGAAAAGCAAGTCAGGGGTTTCCTCGGGCGTTTGAATTATATCTCCAGATTTATTTCCCACATGACTGCAACGTGTGAATCGATCTTTAGGTTATTAAAGAAAGATCAAGGTTGTGTATGGACGAATGACTGCCAAAGGGAATTTGAGAGTATTAAAGAGTATCTGCTTGAACCTGCTATCTTGCTCCCTCCAGAAGAAGGAAGACCGTTGATTATGTATCTAATAGTGTTAGTAAAATCCATGGGTTGTATTCTGGGACAATAGGATGAAACAGGAAGGAAAGAGTTCGCCATTTATTATCTCAGCAAGAAGTTCACTTATTTTGAGTCGCGGTATTCCACGCTAGAAAAAATGTGTTGTGCTTTGGCCTGGGCGGCAAAGTGTTTGCGGTAGTATATGTTTAATCATACCACTTGGTTGATCTACAAAATGGATCCAATCAAGTATATTTTTGAGAAGCCTGCTCTTACTAGGAGAATTGCCCGATGGCAGATGTTGTTATTTGAATATGATATCGAGTACCGCACTCAAAAGGATATTAAAAGTAGTGTGTTGGCAGACTACCTTGCTCACCAGCCGGTAGAAGATCATCAGTCTATAGAATATGAATTCCTCGATGAGGATGTGATGTTCCTAAAAGTGAAATATTGTGATGAACCATTGCCTGAGGAGGGCCCCGACCCTGAATATCGTTGGAGTATGATATTTAATGGAGCTGTGAATGCTTATGGTAAAGGAATTGGTGTTGTGATTGTTACTCCTCATGGATCACGTATTCCTTTTACCGCGGCATTAACATTTGATTGCACTAATAATATGGCGGAATATGAGGCTTGCATCATGGGTCTCGAGGAAGCTATTGATCTCAGAATAAAAATTCTAGATGTGTATGGCGATTCAGCTTTGGTAATAAATCAGATTAATTGAGAACGGGATACTCGTCACCCTGGCTTGATCCCTTACAAAGATTATGCTAGAAGATTACTACCCTTCTTCAATAAAGTTGAATTCCATCACATACCTAGATATGAAAATCAAATGGCGGATGCCATGGCAAATCTGGCTTCCATGTACCAAGTAAATACTTGGAATGATATACCCCGAATTACAGTTCGACGGCTGGATAGGCCCGCTCATGTGTTTGCGACAGAGGAGGTAGCAGATGAAAAACCTTGGTATTATGATATCAAGCATTTTCTTCAGACTCAGGAATACCCGATTGATGCATCGAGGAAAGATTGAAAGACACTGAGAAGATTGGCAGGCAGTTTCTTCCTCAGTGAAAATGTGTTATACAAGAGAAATTATGACATGGTCTTGCTCAGATGCGTGGATAGACATGAAGCAAACATGTTGATGCATGAGATTCATGAAGGTTCATTTGGCACTCATGCTAATGGACATTCGATGGCTAAAAAGATGCTAAGGGCAGGCTATTATTGGTTGACAATGGAATCTGATTTTTATAACTTTGCAAAGAAGTGCTATAAATGCCAGATTTATGCAGATAAGGTCCATGTGCCTCTAACGCTTCTCAATGTGATTTCCTCCCCATGGCCTTTCTCTATGTGGGGTATTGACATGATCGGGATGATAGAACCCAAAGCTTCGAATGGACACCATTTCATCTTGGTAGCAATTGACTACTTTACCAAATGGGTAGAGGCTGCTTCATATGCCAATGTTACCAAACAGGTGGTTGTGCGTTTCATCAAAAACAATCTTATATGTCGGTATGGTGTGTCGAGCAGAATCATCACTGACTATGGCTCGAATTTGAACAACAAGATGATGACAGAACTGTGAGAAGAATTCAAGATTGTCCATCAGAATTCATCTCCATACAGGCCAAAGATGAATGGGGTTGTTGAAGCTGCTAATGAGAATATCAAGAGAATTATCCAGAAAATGGTTGTCACTTATAAGGATTGGCATGAAATTCTCCCTTTTACTCTGCATGGATATCGAACATGTGTTCGCACTTCAACAGGAGTAACCCCGTTCTCCCAAGTGTATGGAATGGAAGTTGTACTCCCTGTCGAGGTGGAGCTTCCCTCGTTGCATGTGATAATGGAAACCAAGTTGACGGAGGCTGAATGGGTCCAGAACAGGTTTGACCAATTGAATTTGATTGAAGAGAAGAGGATGACAGCTTTATTTCATGGGCAGTTATATCATATAAGAATGAAGAAAACATTTGATAAAAAGGTCAAACCTCATGAATTCAGAGAAGGCGACCTCGTGCTCAATAAGATCATGTCTTTCAATACTGATTCTAGGGGAAAGTGGACTCCCAATTTTGAAGGCCCGTATGTTGTCTAGAAAGCCTTCTCTGGTGGTGCATTAATTCTTGAAACTATGGATGGCGAGGAGTTCCCACGTCCCATGAATGCTGACGCAGTCAAGAAATACTTCGCCTAAAGAAATAAAAGAACAGCTCGCTAAGTTGAAAACCGGAAGGGCGGCTTAGGCAAAAAGGAGCGTCTCGATAGGACGAAAACCCGAAAGGGAGATCTAGGCAAAAATTAGAGACATAAACAGAATAAATTTCCCGCTAAGTTGAAAACCCATAAGGGCAGCTTAGGCAAAAGTTAGGGATTTTTCTTGGCAAGTAACTACGTCAGACCAGAGTTGATCGTTGAACCAACAATCTTCTCGGATCCTCACCATACTTCAACAAAAGCTTCTGCTCAGGATTTCAAAAGTTGTTAGGGGGAATAGTGGTCATTGTATCTCAATGTATCTTTTCCATTATGTATTACCATTTCCCAAACTTTGTAATCATCCATGGAGTCTCGCCATTCGCAGAGTACAATTCTATTAATGAAATTTGAGCTTTTGCCCAATTCTTTATGTTCTTATTTTTATTTAGCTTGCAAAGACTTCATTTATTACTGATAATAACTGTTAAACAAAAAGATTAAAAAAGCAAAATTGACTTTTCAAAAAAAAGAGATCTTTACAATTCAATTTACTTTGGGATTTGTGATGAAACAATGACAACAAGAATGGTGATCCCAAGAATGAACAAACTCCGATTGTTTTAAGAAGATTTACTCCCTTCATGAAGGTTTTCTCAGGTCATTTTGTTGGTTTGTGCGCAATCTTTGTGTGTTTCTCAGATAGTTAAAGACGATATCAGTGAGTGCAAGGTACAATATTGGGTTTGTGATCCCATTATCCCCAGTCAAGTCTTGGTTCGCTTTTGATTTTGGGTTTGCATGGTCAGAAGCCTCCGTCCCAGATTCTCCAGCGAAGCCTTGCCTCATATGATGAAAGGTTTTATTCCCTTGGTGTGTGGAGATGTCGCTCTTTTTGCAGTATTAGCACTAGTGTTGACTTCTTGATTTCCCGGGAAGGTTATCCCAGGGCATATCTTGTTGGAATGAGTATTCATGATGAAAAGTTTCAATCTGCAGTTTTTTCTCCAGGGAGGTAGGCTTGAATCCCCCAGTGAGGGTTGGTTGCATCGGTGTCAGTCTGCTTTATTTGAGGCTGGTCTTGCAATCTCAAGTAGGCATGTTGCTTTCGGAAAACTACTTCTCCGATGAAACCGGAAGAAGGATGTTCTATCCCTATATCTGTTTGATCTAGCTACATCCGGATTATGTTTCTCCTCAGTGAAGTTAAGGCAGGCAAGAGGTTTGGTTTCCGCAGTTGTTTTTCACCTTTCTTGGATTGATCTTTCTGGTCGAAGTGTAGCCGAATGTTGTTAGTATCTGAGGTGGTTTTGTTGGTTTATACTGATTATGTATCCTTTTACCAGCATATGCACGATAGAACTCATACATTCATACATGTATCATGCATGGCTAAAAACCATCGTTCATTGACATTGTGTTCTGATCTTCCTACAATGCTCTTTGCTTAGTTAAATTTGGGCTTCCCTCTTGAGTTTATTTCGCAAAGGATGTATCTTTATTGGCCGTTTTGATCCAGTTTATTTCTGAATTGGATTTATGGTTGCATGTCAATATTATTCACTTTGGATTTCTGAGAACTTTGAGTTTTAGTTTTTGCATTTATTTTGCACGGGAAAACTTTATCTCCTCAGCAGAAATATCATGGCATTTCCTCGGGAAGTCATATTTCTATCCTCAGAAAGTCATTTATCTTTGCAATTCCCCTTGACAATGAGTAACAAGTCTCTTTATTTGAGACAACTTATGTTTGATCCTTTCCAAGCAAATTTCCTTGGTTAAAGAAGAAGTTGAGACCCATTCTAGGTGAAACACCATAATTTTGGGGAAGACTTGATGATATATTTTCTCTTTCTACCTTCAGTGAATGTTGGTAGGACATCGACAGTGAACGTCAGTATTTGTTATCTTTTTTCTATCTTCAGTGAACGTTGATAGTTCATCGTCAGTGAACGGCGGTGATATGATATTTTCTATTTCTACCTTCAGTGAATGTTGGTAGGACATCAGCAGTGAACGTCGGTGTTTATTATCTTTTTGCTATCTTCAGTGAATGTTGATAGTTCATCATCAGTGAACGGCGGTGATATGATATATTTTCTCTTTCTACCTTCAGTGAATGTTGGTAGGACATCGGCAGTGAACTTCTGTGTTTGTTATCTTTTTGCTATCTTCAGTGAGCGCTGATAGTTCACCGCCAGTGAACGGCGGTGATATGATATATTTTCTCTTTCTCCCTTCAGTGAACTTTGGTAGAACATCGGCAGTGAACGTCGATGCTGGTTATCTTCCTCTCTGATTCTGTTCTTGTGGTTCACCAGTGATTTATTTTCCTGGTGGGGTTGCTCCTTTGTTTCTTCATTTTTGTTGCATCCTCATTGTTACTTTGCGTCTCTTTGGTTCTGTTCATATGCATTCATATGCATAAGCATTTTCATGGCATCTTAGGGCCAAAAATAGGATTTATTTTATATTTAAGTATCTTCGATCACGTCGACACGAAGATTTTTAACCTTCTATTGCAACTGGTTTTTAAATTAGAGTCGCCACCCTTAATTTTTATCCTAAAGGAAGGGAGTATAAAGGAATAACCCTAAAAGTCAGAGATTCTAGATTTGGACTCGGTTCTAGACGAAGGGAATGTGTTAGGCACCCCTTATCTATCTTGTTCACAAGGATACTAGGTTTAGAAGCATTATTTTTAAGAAATAGGGTAATTATTAATAATAAGGGAAAAGGGTTTGAATTTTAGTTAGGGGGAATCGCAACGATTTTTGATCGTATGCCTACGTATCCTCCTTAGGAGGAATCAGAGTCTCATTTTCGTAGTTCGCAGTTGGTTTGTGTTTTTTATGGATTACGCAGATATTTTAATTTCCCTTTGTACTTAGCCCGGGTGTGTGAATTACAGAGATATTGGACCAAGCACACAGTTAATAAAATATGTTTCGTATTCCTTTTCGAAAATTAATTATTTTAATTATTTTAATATGAAAATAAATTGGTGTTTGGTTGAATATTTTTTAAGCGTAGAGCAAAGGAGTCTGATATAGCCTCCTCGTCACGTGGCCAGATAATGGCCACGTGTCGCTTACGGATGTAGTAATTCGGTGAATCGAACTGGTTTTAATATTTTAATGTAAAATATTAAGTTAATTTATATGGTGAGGAAGGTTTTTAAATACATGGTTAAAAGATATGATTTATTATAAATAAATAATAACATATTTTGAGTGAGTTTAAAATAATTAATTAATTATAATAACAAATACTAATATAATGTCATAAAAATACAAATCTATAAGTATATAAAAATATATAAATACAAAAAAAAAATATAGCAATAAATTTATAAAAAAGACAATAATAAATAAAATAAATTAGTTGGGGGTACAAATTATATTATAGTAGAAAATTGTGGGAATGCTATTTTGAATTAATTTGAATAAAGAAAAAGTTTAAATATACCAAATCGGTGATTTAATTACTCTAAATGAATAAATAAACTAATTAAATAAAAAAGAGCTTTTTCAATTATATTTGTCATACATGAAAGAATAAAAAAACTAAACATGCCATTACCCGAAGAAATCATAAAAATACAATACATAGATATATTATTATATTAACACAAATATGTTAATAAATAAAATAAAATATGAGATATAAACAAATACTAGTACCAGATGGATCTCGTCGGAACCGAGTCTTTCACGATAACTTTTCTTTCTCTTTTTGTTCAGAATTTTGTAATTTCTATTTATTGGTTGATGCCCTGCAATGAGAAAAAAAGGAAACAACACAATATTGTTGTTATTGAAAATCATTCTTTTCTTTTCTACCGAATTTGAAATTGTTGTGTTTTTATCCCAAATCTTTGTGTTGTTGTTATCAACTGTTCGTGCATATTTGAAAATGGTAATTTATATGTGTAGTGACATGAACAAGTGAGTAATTTGATGAGTGAACGGTATTGCTGTACTGAGTGTGAGATATTGTGAACATGATGTGAATGGAAATTGGTCTTGGGAGAAATTGTTAGGCTTGTATGTGGTGTAATATGTACCGTGAATTGTTGTGTACTGTGTTAGTGTAGAAAATTGTACAAAATTTTTATGCCGAAAGTAAAAAGTTATTAGTGTTAGCATGTGAGAGGATATATAAAATTGGATAAAAAGTAAAATTCTATGGAAGGTAATTGAAATCAATATAGAATGTGGATTATGAATATGGTGATGGAATATAACAATGAGAGAAATATTTATACAATTTTATATACTACTATGATGCTTCTTCTTATTATCATGAGTGAGAGGGAGTAAAAAGATGGTGTTACTGTACGTGTGGATAGTTGTTGCAAAGTAAAAAAATGAAGGCAGTAACATATTATGTGAATGTTCAGCCTATGGAACAAATTGTTAATAAGAAAAATATAACTAAAAGAAAACAATCATCAGCATTATCATTTGATTTTTTTCTAAAACAAAAAATAAATTAAAATTAGAAGAAAAAAAACTTGAAAATAAAAGGAGGCCTCATATAAAATCATTGGCCAAAAACAGTTGTTGTCTGATATAGACAACAACCCTATAATCAACTAAGAACAAAAATTATAAGAAAATGCAAGAATTTTGTGGATGAATGTTGATATTTCTGGATATTGTGCATGTTATTCTTGGTGAGTCGTTTGTCTCCAATTGTGAATGAATTGTCCTCTATTTATAACAAAATATAAGTTAAATAAAAAAGGTAATAATCAAATAATTAACTAAAATTAAAATCAAATTTAATTTAATTTCAAATTTTTAATCAATTATATTGATTTCTTCCTAAAAATAAAAACTATCCTAAATTACAATATTTTTAAAATCTTTTAAAATCTTTTTTATTTTATAATTTTTTGGTTATTTTTAGAATAAAAATTGAAAAATGTAAAAAAAAAAACTATTTGTTTGAAATTTCATTAATTAGAAAATAGGAAAATAAAAAATGAAAACGAAAATTAATATTAAATGATTAAAAAAAATTCTATTTTTCCTTTTTTGTGATTTTTTCTAATAAAGAAATAAAAGAAAACTTAAAGTTAGTAAAAAAAAAATGTCAAAGATGAGATTCGAACCCACGACTTTATATTTACAAGCTTCATTCGTTACCAATTGTGCTATGTTACTTATTCAAAATAAAAATCCAATCGAAAGTACATGAAGATGAGCAAGTATTTGTTATTTAAAAACACAAATAATTTGAAATAAATTTTATATTTTTAACTGGACTTGAGAACGAATAAAAATCAAATAATATTATAAAAATCAGGTTTAAAATAATTTTTTTATTGTAGACAGCTGCCCTTATTTAATCATCTTTCGATTGAATAGTGCGAGAATACGCAGGTCTCGCGCGTTTAATCGGAAGTTTATTAAATATTGGAAAACCCCAAGATTTGTCCGAGCTAATATAAGAATACGTTGTACAACATTCTTATGAGTGTGAATAATAGGCATAGATGATGATGTATCATCTTACCAGCGTTTGGATCAAAGTGGGTTAGAATCAAGACTCGACAATGCAGATAACTCGTCGGTATCTGAGAGATTGTAAGATTTTGCTTATTTACCATAACCTAGGAGGTAAATGGTATGAGTTTAAAAAGTTGATTTACTAATGCTAGGAGACTGATATAGTAAGTTTGTGACGTAGATTTTGTATATTCATCGCAACCTAGGGGATGAATAACATAAAGCTTGATAACATATTGCTGCATGGAGACTGATGCAATGGATTTACACAAATTTAGTTATGTTTACTATAACCTATGGAGTAAACAGTACTAGGATGAACCTGTGCATTTATCACAACCTAGGGGATAAAAGACAACAGGGATGGGCTTATGTTATCCACCGCAACCTAGGGGGTGAATAATATAACCTTCAAGATTCGCGTATCTATCACAAACTAGGGGATAGATAATTGAAAAAGTTTAAAATCAGATATTTGGAACTTGGAATGACGATGTTAATCGTGTCAGCCCTCAACCAAGACTCGATAACCAAATGCAATATGCTAGATTTGAAGCGATGGAGCCCAAACTTCATTGATGAGGTTAGTTGTGTCGTCTCAACCATGATCGTCAACATAAAGAAAATAAACCCCAAATTCATGATAATATTGGTTGTGTCGTCTCAACCATTATCAATATGAAGGAAATGAACCCCAAATTCATGATGATATTGGTTGTGTCGTCTCAACCATTATCAACATGAAGAAACTTAACCCTAAATTCATGAGGATATTGGTCGTGTCGTCTCAACCATTATCAACATGAAGAAAATAAACCCCAAATTCATGATGATACTAGTCGTGTCGTCTCAACCATTATCAACATGAAGAAAATAAACCCCAAATTCACTTTATAGTTTGAACTAATAGTTCGCACAAATAAGCTTACTAAAGATGAACCCCAAATTCATGATGATATTGGTCGTGTCGTCTCGACCATTATCAATATGAAGAAAATGAACCCCAAATTCATGATGATATTGGTCGTGTCGTCTCAACCATTATCAACATGAATAAAATGAACCCCAAATTCATGAGGATATTGGTCGTGTCGTCTCAACCATTATCAACATGAAGGAAATGAACCCCAAATTCATGATGATATTGGTCGTGTCGTCTCAACCATTATCAACATGAAGAAAATGAACCCTAAATTCATGATGATATTGGTCGTGTCGTCTCAACCATTATCAATATGAAGAAAATGAACCCCAAATTCATGATGATATTGGTCGTGTCGTCTCAACCATTATCAACTTGAAGAAAATGAACCCCAAATTCATGATAATATTGGTCGTGTCGTCTCAACCATTATCAACATGAAGAAAAAGAACCCCAAATTCATGATGATATTGGTCGTGTCCTCTCAACCATTATCAACATGAAGAAAATGAACCCCAAATTCATGATGATATTGTTCGTGTCGTCTCGACCATTATCAAAATGAAGAAAATGAACCCCAAATTCATGATAATATTGGTCGTGTCGTCTCAACCATTATCAACATGAAGAAACTGAACCCCAAATTCATGATGATATTGGTCGTGTCGTCTCGACCATTATCAACATGAAGAAAATGAACCCCAAATTCATGATGATATTGGTCGTGTCGTCTCAACCATTATCAACATGAAGAAAATGAACCCCAAATTCATGATGATATTGGTAGTGTCGTCTCGACCATTATCAACATGAAGAAAATGAACCCCAAATTCATGATGATATTGGTCGTGTCGTCTCTACCATTATCAACATGAAGAAAATGAACCCCAAATCCATGATGATATTGGTCGTGTCTTCTCGACCATTATCAACATCAAGAAAATGAACCCCAAAAGAATTTTCCATCTTAACCAGAGTAGCTTTGCAAGATGCCATGTATGCATAATGTCCTAAACTGATATGTTATTCGAGTGTGATGTATACCTCAAATGTTTGTATGTGTATGCTTTTGATCGATATGTTTTTTTTTTGGTAAACCAATTGGGTTCTCCTAGTCACCAACTCCTCGACAGTGTTGTCTTCCCTTATTGTATCTCCAAGTTGATTTGCATTTGGTGAGAGATGTTTGCAAGATCTTAATGTCTGTATCATAGATGCAGGCGTAGGTATGAACGTGGACGTTGGTGTAGTCGTGGACGTAGGCATGTGCGTAGAAATAGGCGTGGACGTAGGTGTGGACGTGGAAATAGGCTTGGTCATGGATGGGGACAAGGACATTGGCGTAGTCGTAGACGTAGGCATGTGCATAGAAATTGGCGTGGACATGGGTGTAGGCATTGATTTTCCTTCCCTGTTCTTCTATCCAGAATAAACTTTGATGATTTATCAAATGCTCTTTGGTGTTTCTGTATGTTAGACGCACCAAATGTTGCAAATGATCTTGAGATTTTGCGTACATCATGCTTGATGTGAGGCTCTTAGTGTGAAATCTGCTGCCAAGATTTCCAAGGAATCTACTGTCAAGATTCTGTCGAAAGATTACCTCCTGCCGAGGTTTTCTTGAAAATCACCTTCCATGATCAACCGGGGGAATCTACTATCGAGATTCTGTTAAAAGATTACATCCTGCCTAGGTTTCCCAAAAAATCACCTGCCGTGATCAACAAGAGGAATCTATTGCCGAGATTCTATGTAGAATTGGTAGCTTGATTGTCGATGATGATTTCCTTCACATAAAACGAGGTTTCATGCTATGCGTGCAAATTTGATTGGTGCATGAATGTAATGATTGATTGATGCATGTAATGATTGATTGATGTATGTAATGATTGATTGACGTATGAATTGATTGATGTATGTAATGATTGATTGACGCATGAAATATGATGATTGATTGATGTACGTAATGATTGATTGATGCATGAAATGTGATGAATGACTTGGATATATGTAAATGGATGTTGGACTTTGAAATGCGAATGCGTAGTTAGGCTTCTTGAGATACGCTCGACCCATGCTGTTGGAATGCGTAGATGAATGAGATGATAGTATGGCTTGGTTTTGGATCTAGGAGCCCTAATGCATGATTTGTGCAGCCTTATGCTTTATGATTATGAATTGGATATTTTTTGAATGGTGCCCCTGTGATGGGTTGTGGATGATTAAAGCATGGAGGTTTGTTTATGCAACAAGGTTGCTTGTCACATTATGGTTGAGTGTTGTGCTTTCATGATTCCCCGATACTTCTTTCGAACTTGAAGATTGCTGACGTAGAAGAGAGGTCCACTGGAGGTTTGTGAAAGTATGAAGAGAGCTTGTTTTTGTATGGATTGTTTTTCCTAATTTATTGGTAGGGTCCTGGAGGAGATTATCTTTAATATGAGCTTGGAAAAAGTTTGATCATAATGTGAATGACCCTAATATTTTGCATTATGCCCCTGATTAAAAGACTCCTGAAAAATGCTTGGCTTTGATGGACCCTTTTGTATCAACTTCTTTTTTGGTCGAGCCTCGCAGTGGTTTTCCCCAACATTCGAATTTTGAAAGACATGCCCCTCAATCTCCAAGATCCGGAGGAAGTATCCTTAGGAATAACTCAGACTTTACCATGAACTTGACATAGATTTCCCCAATTATTCGAAGCTTGAAAAGTTTATACTTGAAGTTTCTTGAAGAATTTGGACCCTACGTGCAGTAGGATGAACTTGGTACGCACTGCCCCAACATTTGAATCTCGGAAAGTTTCCCCTGCTTCCAGGCCTTGAGAGGTTTATTAAAACGAGGAAACCGAGTCATATCCTGTCGTGGCATGAATGCTTCTTCGAAAGATATGCACCTTGTTGAACAGTGCTTTAAAATTTGATCCAAGTTGATTGAACCTCTGAATGATCGCCCCTTGTCAATATTATCTTCATGTGATATACCCCTATGATCATTAGTCTATGCCCTTGTTTATAGGGATCCCCTTAGATGCTTTTTCCCCAGTTAGGAGCTTCTTGGAGAGGATGGCCTTTTATCAGACCTTCTTGAGATCTCTTTGATGCTAAGTATTGATTCGTAGATAAAATTGTACATTTCGAAAAAGTAATTTTGTTTGATGCACATGCACGTTCTTGAAATGGATTATTTGAAAAGAAATGGAAGATTAGAAGATGAATATTCGAAGAAGCGAAGTAGTTAGAAATGATTTTAACAAACATAGGAGTCAATTTAACACAAATCTTGCTGAATATGCTTTCATAGTGAACCTAGCCTCAATTAGGACTTTTAAAGGTTGTAACATGGCCATGGTTCGTGGTTTAAGAAACAAAAGATATAAGGCTCAAAATTAATTTAGCCCACCCCATTCTCCTTGATGTTCTCCAATCCTAAGTTCAATTAATCCAACGGATGTGTTTAATCCCCAAGAGAAGTTTTGTAGTTGCGTAGATGATGAGAAGCGTAGGCAAAGATCCAAGCGCCGCTGAAAAGCATTCATAAGATATGAGCATTATAAGATCCAAGCGTTGATAAGATCCAAACGTTGATGAGAAGCCTTGATGGTTCTTAAGGTGGCAGTCACAAGATTGTTCTTCAATTTATTGTTTTCAATCCCTTATTTTTGCATGGACCAATTTTTTTGAATTCTTTTCTTAGATCCATTGGGATGCCTTAATTTTTACCTAAGTCAAGTATTGATTTTCTTTGACTTAGCGGGTTTTCTCTATATTTTTTGAATTTCTTTTTTTTTTTTTTGCTTTTGCTTTTGAAAATTTGTGACTACCATGCTGATTGTTGTAAGCTTCATCTACATCATTTCTTCGATCTTGATTGAGGAAGAAGGGTGTCTTGGACTTTATTTTTATTGATTCCTCAATCTTGGGTGATGAACGTGGGGAAAATGATGTGCTAGAATATCTGCTTAGGTTGTTTTCTCAATGATGTATCGAGGAAAGAGATATGCTTGAACCTTTGCTTAGACCGTTATCTCGATGATGTATCGAGGAAAGATATATGCTTGAACCTTTGCTTAGATTGTTTTGATTCTCCTGGGATATGAATGCATCTTCGAATTAATTGAAATATACCCTGCCCCTGGTTAAGATGAAGGGTTTTTTTTTAGAAAATAGAAAGAACTCCGACTTCTGGCTCTAGGGGGTTAACTACAAATTATCTCCTTATATCTCCACTGTCTAGGGATTGAAATAATGCCTTACATCATCATCTAAGCCTTACTATTAAAAAGCATACGTCAGTAAAATTCGATTATTTTGTATTTTCATCATTCTCCATCGAAGTTTGTTAATTTAAAAATGGAAAAGAAGAGTGAAATGGAAAGTCGTTGATTATTCGTGGAATGAATCAATTTCAAAAACATGCATGCTTATTTTATTAAAATTACTTGACCAAAGAGTACAAAGTTTATAACAAATAACACTTAGCAAAAAGGAAATTACAATTTGAAATGATAAAGCCTAATTATCCTGGAGATAAGCTTATGTAATGATCCACCAATCAGGGCGAGGGATTTTCCATCATATGCGGACCATCTTATTCAAAAGTTAATTGATTATTATCAATCAGCTCTTTCACCGCTTCTTTGAATGAATTGCATTCTTCAATTGAATGCTCCGCTAAACCATCATGAAACTCACATTGAACATCTGAGTTGTACCAAGGAGGAAATGAAGACTTCATGGATCTAGTTTTGTCTAGGGGTCATTGCTGAATTTTGGACCAGATATGACCATAATTGACTGTATGTCATAGGGATCGGGTAAAACCGACGATTTTCCCCTTTTTGGCTGTTTGGATACCTATGCTGATTTGGGCATTGATGATGATTGTTTCGATTCTGAGCTTGTCGATTCTGACATCGATGTTGAGGTGAAATCTTAATCTGCTGGTTATGTGGTATAGGTCATGGATGCTGGTGTTGAAGACCAGAGGATGGTTGTTGGCACTGAGCATCTACTGCACATGAATATTGATGATAAGGCACAGGAGACGGGGTTTCGGGATATTGATAACTTTCCCATATCGCACTTGTTTCATTTTCTTCTCCCACTTGAAAATATCTAAGGGATTCACTAGTCGAGTCACTCGAGATGCTCTGGATTTTTCCAGTCTTGATGCCATTCTCGATGTGCTCCCTAACTATTACTAGGTCAGAAAAGTGTGATGATATGCTGCCCAACATTTTTTCATAATACTGACCTTGTAGAGTACACATGAACATGTTTATTAACTCCTTACCCAATAAAGGTGGTTGTACTCGAGCAACCAACTCCCTCCATCTCTATGTGTATTCTTTGAAGGATTTGTTGCTCCTCAGAGATAAATCTTGCCGTTGCGTGTGACTTGGAGCCATGTCGGTGTTGTATTGATAATGCCTCTGAAATTCTACAGCCAAGTCATTTCATTTGGGAACGTGGTTTCTTTCCAATTGTGTATACCACTCTAATGATACTCCACTAAGGCTGTCTTGAAAACAATGGATAAGTAATTTGTTGTCGCGTGGGTACGCTGCCATCTTCCTAACATACATCTTCAAATGGGTCTTAGGGAAACTAGACCCTTTGTACTTTTCGAAATCTGGCATCTTAAATTTCGGAGGAAATACCACGTCTTCAACCAAACATAAGGCAGAAACATCAAAGTCATGAGTGTCCTGTCCTTCCATGGCGCTAAGCCTCTCTTCTAGTATGCGATATCTTTTGGCGTCCTCAAGATTTTGGAATTCTTTAGTATTCATGGTCATGTTTTCCCCTTGAGGTTTTGGTGTAGGGAATGCAAATTGATGATACTCAATTGATTCATGGGATGGAGTATATCCGTCTCAGAAAATGGCGTGTGCTTGCACATCAAGGTTCTCCATGGAAGCTTGTACAGGATGAGGTCGAGCTTGAGTGTCTCCTTGAGGTGTAATGACGTCCTCAGTTGTGGCTTATTGACCTTATTCTATTGTTGTATCTAATTTTACACTTGCTTCGTAAGTTATCTCGATGGATGAAGAATGAAAACGTATGAAAATGCTTGGGTATGAAAAATTCATGAATATGCAATGCGATGTAGATATAGTATGATGGTATATGTAGGGGTACCCTGTACAGGTTTTATGATGATATCCTACTCTGTCTCAGAAATTGAAGCAGGCAGGGACTCCTTACGGACGAAGATGATAATAGACATAGATTTGATGATGTCCTACATTATCTTAGAGATTGAGATAGACAGGAATTTTTTAGGATTATGGCCTAATGAAATACAACGAGGAGTCCCTACAGGACATGGATGATGATAAAGACGGAAGCCCTGTAGGCTAGAGATAGTAGTGAATAAAGGGATAACCCTTGCAGATTGTAGAGGGATTTGTGAAAGGTATCCTTATAAGGTAGGTTCTTAGTATTGGCCTACATATATTTTATCCTCCCCATAAGGTGGCTTCCTTAAGGGTATCATGAATGACACTAGAGGGAAAGGCACAAGGGCCTCCCTTAAGCGGAGTCTCTTTACAGACCGAAACTTTCGTCTCTAGGTCATGAAAGGTCTTTATCATGAGTTTTTGGTTTAAAGGTCGTACAAAGAGTCATAGGTATCATTCAAAAGTCCTACTTCCCAAGAGGATGTCTCTCGAGAGATATTCCTTTTGTGGAGTTCCACCGACTCTAGGAGAAGTCATCACATAAACTCATAGGGTTGATGTAACCCCTTGGCTAATAGATGAACCTTCTTTCTAAGGTTTTTGAGAATATTTTTTTTTTGCAAAATTATAAATCCCACCACAGATATATAAGTATAATGATTAATAAAAAATAAGCAAGAAAATAAATAATTAAACAGGAAAGAATAAAACCCAAAAATAAAGAAAAACCCTAAAACCTAAAGCCGAGGCTTCTAAACATAGGGTTGAGTCCCCAGCAGAGTCGCCAGCTATTGCAACTGGTTTTTAAATTAGAGTCGTCACCCTTAATTTTTATCCTAAAGGAAGGGAGTATAAAGGAATAACCCTAAAAGTCAGAGATTCTAGATTTGGACTCGGTTCTAGACGAAGGGAAGGTGTTAGGCACCCCTTATCTAGCTTGTTCACAAGGATACTAGAAGCATTATTTTTAAGAAATAGGGTAATCATTAATAATAAGGGAAAAGGGTTTGAATTTTAGTTAGGGGGACTCGCAACGATTTTTGATCGTATGCCTACGTATCCTCTTTAGGAAAAATCAGAGTCTCATTTTCGTAGTTCGCAGTTGATTTGTGTTTTTTATGTATTACGCAAATATTTTAATTTCCCTTTGTACTTAGCCCGGGTGTGTGAATTGCGGAGATATTGGACCAAGCACGCAGTTAATAAAATATGTTTCGTATTCATTTTCGAAAATTAATTATTTTAATTATTTTAATATGAAAAATAAATTGGTGTTTGGTTGAATATTTTTTAAGCGTATAGCAAAGGAGTCTGATATAACCTCCTCGTCACGTGGCCAGATAATGGCCACGTGTCGCTTACGGATGTAGTAATTCGGTGAATCGAACAGGTTTTAATATTTTGATGTAAAATATTAAGTTAATTTATATGGTGAGAAAAGTTTTTAAATACATGGTTAAAAGATATGATTTATTATAAATAAATAATATCATATTTTGAGTGAGTTTAAAATAATTAATTATTTATAATAACAAATACTAATATAATGTCATAAAAATACAAATATATAAGTATATAAAAATATATAAATACAAAAAAAAAATATAGCAATAAATTTATAAAAAAAGACAATAATAAATAAAATAAATTAGTTGGGGGTACAAATTATATTATAGTAGTAAAATTGTGGGAATGCTATTTTAAATTAATTTGAATAAAGAAAAGTTTAAATATACCAAATCAGTGATTTAATTACTCTAAATGAATAAATAAACTAATTAAATAAAAAAGAGCTTTTTCAATTATATTTGTCATACATGAAAGAATAAAAAAACTAAACATGCCATTACCCGAAGAAATCATAAAAATACAATATATAGATATATTATTATATTAACACTAATATGTTAATAAATAAAATAAAACATGAGATATAAACAAATACTAGTACCAGATGGATCTCGTCGGAACCGAGTCTTTCACGATAATTTTTCTTTCTCTTTTTGTTCAGAATTTTGTAATTTCTATTTATTGGTTGTTGCCCTGCAATGAGAAAAAAAGGAAACAACACAATATTGTTGTTATTGAAAATCATTCTTTTCTTTTCTACCGAATTTGAAATTGTTGTATTTTGATCCCAAATCTTTGTGTTGTTGTTATCAACTGTTCGTGCATATTTGAAAATGGTGATTTATATGTGTAGTGACATGAACAAGTGAGTAATTTGATGAGTGAACGGTATTGATCTACTGAGTATGAGATATTGTGAACATGATGTGAATGGAAATTGGTCTTGGGAGAAATTGTTAGGTTTGTATGTGGTGTAATATGTACCGTGAATTGTTGTGTACTGTGTTAGTATAGAAAATTGTACAGAATTTTTGTGCCAAAAGTAAAAAGTTATTAGTGTTAGCATGTGAGAGGATATATAAAATTGGATAAAAAGTAAAATTCTATGGAAGATAATTGAAATCAATATAGAATGTGGATTATGAATATGGTGATGGAATATAACAATGAGAAAAATATTTATACAATTTTATATACTACTATGATGCTTCTTCTTATTATCATGAGTGAGAGGGAGTAAAAAGATGGTGTTACTGTACGTGTGGATAGTTGTTGCAAAGTAAAAAAATGAAGGCAGTAACATATTATGTGAATGTTCAGCCTATGGAACAAATTGTTAATAAGAAAAATATAACTAAAAGAAAACAATCATCGGCATTATCATTTGGTTTTTTTCTAAAACAAAAAATAAATTAAAATTAGAAAAAAAAAACTTGAAAATAAAAGGAGGCCTCATATAAAATCATTGGCCAAAAACAATTGTTGTCTGATATAGACAACAACCCTAGAATCAACTAAGAACAAAAATTATAAGAAAATGCATGAATTTTGTGGATGAATGTTGATATTTCTGGATATTGTGCATGTTCTTCTTGGTGAGTCGTCTGTCTCCAAAATATTAAGTTAAATAAAAAAGGTAATAATTAAATAATTAACTAAAATTAAAATCAAATTTAATTTAATTTCAAATTTTTAATCAATTATATTGATTTCTTCCTAAAAATAAAAACTATCCTAAATTACAATATTTTTAAAATCTTTTAAAATCTTTTTTATTTTATAATTTTTTGGTTATTTTTAGAATAAAAATTGAAAAGTGTAAAAAAAAACTATTTTTTTGAAATTTCATTAATTAGAAAATACGAAAATAAAAAATGAGAAACGAAAATTAATATTAAATGATTAAAAAAAATTCAATTTTGCCTTTTTTGTGATTTTTTCTAATAAAGAAATAAAAGAAAACTTAAAGTTAGTAAAAAAAAAAGAATGTCAAAGATGAGATTCGAACCCGCGACCATATATTTACAAACTTCATTCCTTACCAATTGTGCTATGTTACTTATTCGAAATAAAAAGCCAATCGAAAGTACATGAAGATGAGCAAGTATTTTTTATTTAAAAACACAAATAATTTGAAATAAATTTTATATTTTTAACTGGACTTGAGAAAGAATAAAAATCAAATAATATTATAAAAACCAGGTTTAAAATGATTTTTTTATTGTAGAAATAAAGGGCGGGAAAATTTGGGGTATGACACCTTCGTATCTCCGAATAGAAGAAAATTAAATAAGGGCAGCTGTTGTACCCCAATTTTTCCCCCTAAGATTTCTGCATCATACCATATTGATTCAATCCCAACAAAATCACATTAGGTTTTTTGGTTCTTCTCCCTATCTTTAGCCTTGCTCTTTTGAGGAGTTACCAAGCAACTTGGCTTATTTTCTTTTGTGATCATGGATATTTTGATTTGATTTTCTCTCTAATTAACAAAATGCAATATTGGTTTGTCTTAATTGTTAATAATGTAGGTAAAGGCAATGAGGTTTATCAAGTTGCTTCATGGGTTCATGAGTTTATTTCAATGCCCTAACCAATAGCTTGAGAAATTCAAACCTCACCATTGAAGTTGTTTTGGAAGAATTGGTATGGAAGTGGTTTTCATGGCCATGAGTCCTCATCATCGTCCTTAACAATTTCTATTCACAAAGGAAGAATATTGGCACAAAAAGTTTGTTCAAACTTGGCAAAGTTCCTCAAAGCATTCTCTTGATATAGAGGCTAGGGTTTTGGACTTCAAAGGAGCACATCTTGCTCATCTTTTGGTATTTTTGAGTGATTTCAAAAACATCCTTCTCTTCAAAGAGTTACCAGCAAATCACTTCAAAGGTTCCAAAGATTTTTCATGTGGAAGGAACTTGGTGAAGATGAAAGATTACAAGTCATCCAGATGAATCCCCAATTTTCCATATGTGACTTCAAATGATCATAACTTGGTCAATTTATATCACCTTGAGCCCATTATTTATTCATGATGATCTTAAGGATGTGTACTTCATGCCTTCTTTTATGTGCAAAGTAAGAAAATGGATGGAAGTGGCCTTAAGAATGCAAAAGATTATAGGCCATTTCATGATTTTTGGCCAACTTCAACAAGTCATAACTTGCTCCATTTTTTTAGATTTTGAGTGGTTCAAATTGAAAAATGTCATTCAAGAGATCTACTTCATTCCATCTTTTTTGGTCAAGAGCAAATTCTAAGTGGAAGGCCATATTTGGATGCAAAAGATTAGAGGTCATTTTTAAAGAAGAATTTGAAATATTTCTAAGTATGAAAAGTCAACTCTTTTTCTTCAACATTGACCTCATGTAAATTTCATCTCAAGCATCCATTTGATTCCATTATTTTTCCATTGCAAAGCTTGTAACGTCATCTTTCTAAAGCATCAAGAATTATGCCCTAAGACCCCTTGAGGTGGAAATGACATGGATTTGAATTTGGTAGTTTGAAACTGAATTTTGTATAAAGTCGGAATTTTGAAATCTTTGTTTTGGCTTCTAGTCACAAGATTTCCACGCGTTTTTGTTTCTAATCATGTTTAGCAACTTGTCAGAAGTGATTAGCATCATGAAACACACTATTTGGCTGAGTTTTGATCAAGTTTGAGTCACACTTTCTTCATGATGCAAACCCACACGAATTCCCTCCAAAACACATTATTTACTAATCCTTTTGATCCCATTTTCTTCCCTATAAATAGAGGGTCATCCCCCATTCAGTTTCCCAAGCTTAGATAGCCAGAATCACCCTGCCAAACTTGCTTCACAACCCAGAATTCAGCAACTTCGAAATTTATTCTCAAGCCTTTTTCAATCCATTTTTTCTCTCACTTCACCTTCCTTGATCTTCCCTGAAGCTAACCATATAATTACATTCAAGAATCGTGCCCTATACTGCTCCATAGAAGTCCAATTTCAGAGCTCTGCAACTCAACTTCAATAGGTAGATTCCTTCATCAATTCTTCAAAACTCTGATATCATTGTGTTACTCTCATTACCCTAGTTCTAGTCGCAACACTTACATTTCACTGGAAGCACGTTTTGACCATGAATTTTCAAATCCCTTTTCAAAACCTTCTTTCCAAATTGCTTGAGCTATAATTTATATAAATTTGGTGCGAGGGTGTGATTGTCTTCGTCTTGAAGAGACGAAGCGAATGGCATAGGATTAGAAACCTTGGCCTATGTTGGAGACCTTGTGATCTTATCTGATTATTTTTTCTGGAGCTATTGAGGTTTACCTCAAGACATTGGGTTGCTTGTTTGTTTTTGTGTGTAGGTTTTTGTGATTACATCATTTGTTTGTAATATGGAATTCACTCGTATATAGTCGTTACTCTGTCCAATTTTTGTGAAGACTTAATACATTTGAAGAGGTCTAGTATCTTTGCTTGCTTGGTTTCAATCCAAAGAATGAGAATTTTATCTTGGCTCATAATGTCAAGTTTTGGCTTCTTCTTGGTTAGATGGTTCTTATCCTTAGCTTTTACCTTATGGTTTAGGATAGTCTCTTCTTCTCCTCCCATCTTCTTTAATTTCAAAAATCTTCTCCCTCCTTTTGAAAACCTTTCTTGTTTTGAAACTTAAACCACTTTCATAATAAACTTGGACTTAGGTCCATGCATTTTCAAAATATTTTCACCAATAAACTCCAATCAATTTAATAATACCTTGACATTTTTGTGAGAAGACTAAAAATAAATTAATCTCATTTCAAACCATTTTACCACTTTGGCTTTTATCTTTAAAACTTTTCTCAAAAGGTTAGACTCTTGTCAATCCTTGTAGAAATGCAAACAACTATGCTTCTACAATATGTAGTGAAGTGAGATATTTTCCACTTGGGTATTGAGTGAGGCATTGTTGATTTTAAATCCAAGCCACTATCCTCCACTTTGAGATGATGCAAACTCTCCTTTCTCATGATTGTGGGTAGTCAGTATGTTTTCCACACGGACAATGACGATCATGTCTTATCTCTTAAAATTAACCAACACACTTGTGTTTCAAACTTTTAAAAGAGGAACTACGTGTACCCCGATCCCCTATTGTACGAAAGGTGGTACGTAGGCACTAAAGATTCGCAACCGCGGCGGGTGTAAAAATCATAAAAAATAGTTCTCTTCTCACCTCCACTATCCATTTTATATACAACACATTTTTTATAGCCAAAATATACATATTTTTACAAAGAGGTTCATGCGGAGTACCGTAGATGTTTAGGGTGCTAATACCTTCCCTTTGCATAATCAACCCTCTTATCTTGAATCTTTCCCCCTTTTTGAATTATTCACTTTTTTCCCATTTCTTTGGAAACAATAAAGCGCCGTGGCGATTTTTTATTTTGATTTGTATAAAGTCTAGTCAATCCAATGGCTTAGTCTTGAACATTTCTACCTCTACAGCAATATTATCTGATTCTGATGTTCAAGTATGGCGACTTAATCTTTTTTGTTCAACATATATGTAATATATAATGCTTTTTTACATATCCTTTTTTATTCTAACTTATTAGGTGTAGCATATTTATTTGTCATTTTTTGATTTCCAAATTTCTTAGATCTATGTCTAAATTAATTTAAATTAAAGAGTTTCAAATTAAAATATGTGCAAATTATATATTTAGTACATGTAAACTTATTTTTTTTCTATTAATTTCAAAACATACTACAATCCGATTATAAATTTGCTACTTTCATGAATAAAAATTTAGGTATTTCCCTATAAATTTAATTTTGATAAAAAAAATATGATCATTATCTTTTATTAATTAATTTATAAATTAGAGTTACATGTGATATTTTTGGTGAGCAGATTGAGAAAATTTCAAAAGAAGTTGTGTCTGATAAAAAATTAGATATGTCAAATACTTTGTCCTCAAGGAGGTTTCCTAGTATGATTGAATCACATGCTCCAACTTGCATAAATAGTTTTGAAACTTGCACTCCATGCACACCGGTCCTCGTGTCAGTTCCCACTCCAGAATCAGAGGTGTGGAAGTGTAAATGCAAGGATAAGTTATACAATCCAATTGATTAATGTTTATTAGTCTTTATGTTTCATGTCATTTTATCAATATACGATTAATAATTGAGACTCATCCCTAAGATATTTGGAATTGTCTTTTCGATTATACTTACGGGGTCTCCATGCTTATGAATGTTTGAGTTATTGGTTCTAATTTTATTTTATTCATTGTGCTTTTCACTTTTTTTTATTCAAAAGAGTTGGATAAGTTTTATGAAACAAATTATGTTTTGAGTTGAATATTTAATATTTTAGAGTGCACATTTTTAATTTTTTTTATAATTCTGAATATATTAATGATTAATGAATTTGTTAATCAATAAACATACAAAAGTTACAAGTAGTATCAAATAAACTTCAAACCACAAAAAGAAGACATTGTTTTGGAATTTAATAATATATATGAACTTAGATACAATAATTTCCTCCTTTTTCAATGAATACATTATTTAATTTGTATCTATTTTTTTTTAAATTAAATTTTAATTCACATTTTATTAAATCATTATTTCAGGTAAGAAAATAAAAGCTCTTAACAAAGTTTAATTCATAAAGATAAAAACTTTAAAAATTTAAAAATATCATATAATTAAAATATAATATAGGTTTTAAAAATAATTTATTATATTAAAACAAATTTTAACTACTCGAAAAAGCGTACATTAAAAAAATTATAAAAATCTGTAATAATTTATGATCTTATGAAAGCACATAAATTAATACAAAAAAAATCTCCTTACTAAAAACATATTTCACAAATTTACGATATCTCTAAAGTTTTGGTTGAGATTAAATATGCACATCCTTCTTACAAAAAAGTTGTTTTGGTTTTAATCCCCATAAAACAGTTGAGTTTAGATTTAATCCTGAAATTTTTTGTCTATTTTAGATTTAATCTTAGTAACATGTAAAATAGTTGAGTTTAGTCCATTCAATATTAATATCATAACCACTGAAATCAATTATTCTACAATTTACAAGGGCAAATTAAAATTTAAAATCAAGATTACATAGACTACAACAAAGGAACATTGACAAAAACTTAAAGAAATAACTTTCGCTTGGATACGAAAAATAACTAAAAACAAAAAAATTTTTAAAAAATTTATATTTAAAAATAGAAAATTACGTATTTAAAATTTTATTTTTAAATATAATTTAATATCTTAGTGAAATTTTATATTATCCAAAAAAATAAAGGTTTAACTTAACATTTATTTTATAAGAGCAAAGGCATCTATTTTATAGAGGCCAATTTGTGTTTGGTTTTATTCTATGGGGGCTTAACATTGGATTGTTGGTCGCAAAATGGTATACCTTTTCAGTCTATTGTATATTATAACTTCATTACTTGTTAAATTTCTAGAAATGATCATAGATTTTTTTACCAATGTCATGATTTTCAAATAATTTATATTTCTAATAAAGTTTATTTTAAATAATTATTTAAAACATAGTATATTTTTCAATATAGGGTATAAAGTATTATACTCACCTTTTTATTAAAATCTTGCCATTGGTTAAATTGTAATAAATTATGAAAATTGTGTTATGGGCACAACACGGCTCGGGTTTGCCAAAACAGATATACTATGTTGTCCTTAGATTTATGAATGGATGTATTGTCCGAGATTTAACACAACGCGTGTGGGAAAACACCACAAGACCGTGGTAGCCTCAAAAAATTTATTGGCATGCCATGTTCAATAATAATGGAAGCCTAAAATGAAGCTTGTATGTTTTAATTTCTATAGTATAATTAAAACTACAAGTAAATTATATTAACATGGTTGGGGATGATTGGAATTTTCTTGTAAATGATGTAGAGTAGACAACACTAGTAATTATGTAAAGAATCTCAATAAATTAAATTATTGTTAAATAAAATAAGTAAACTAAAACCAACATGTATAAGGCACCTTTGAAATAACTAAGGGTGTGATAATTGTGTTAAATACTTCTGATACAATGATATATTCCAGAAAGTAAGAAATACTTGAAAGTGTAATGGCACTCTGTTGTTCAGTAAATATCGATAAAGTGATGATGTAAGGAATCAGGAGAAATGAATATAGTGTGTTGTACTCTAAATTTCGCCCCTAATTTTTTCAGTCGCACTCTTATATCATATTTTGTCATTTGGTCACAATCATTAATAAATAGCTCCATTCATCACATTTGCATCCTATCTTTAAGTTTGCTCTTGTGTTGTTGACTAACTTCTAATCAAAATACAAAAAAATATTTGTCTTTGTATATTTGTGTTTTGTAGGTACCGAGTCAAAGCATCTGACAAATAAGGGTTTTCGGTATTATTTCCCTAAAATCTCTATTTGTAAAGAAAATAATTAAAAAATATTTCATTTTTTTCACTGTACAATCGATTGCATAATGTGAAATTTTGAAAAAAAATCAGCAATTTCAAGCTTGTCATTTTTTTGCTCCAATTTTTCTTTATTTTTTGAAAGATATATCATTAATTCAAATTTTAACTCCACTTTATCATTTTTTGAAAGATATATCATTAATTCAAATTTTGGCTCCAATTTTTCGTTTATTTGAAAGATATATTATTAATTCAAATTTTGGCTCCAAGAATTAATTACCAAACCACAACTAATCCCAAACCTAAACTTTATAAATAGAGCCTTCATTTCATTCAAATCTCAAGCTTTTGATAGCCAAATCCACCTTGGTAAAAAATCTCTCAATTCTCTCCATCTACCAAATTAACTCAAAGCTCCATTTTCAAAAAAAATTAGTAAGCTTTGCATTGAAGTTTACTAATATTTGAGCTAAACCTTCATCCAAAACTTTTTCTTTGTCAATTATCTACATCCAAGCTTGGGCAATTGATTCATGGGGCTGAATTGAAGCAAATTCCATAAGTTGTTTTGATAATTCTCTAGATCTACCTTTGGTAAGTTGGATTTTTCATCTTTCACAATGTGATCTCTTGTTGATCTTTTGGTTTAATTCATTGAGTATTGTTTTGTGATTCCATTGGTGCTATTTTCTCATAATTTAATGGAATTTTTGTGTTCAATTAAATCCATGATCATAAGGTGTTTGATGAAAAGTTTGAACAAGAATTTGACCTTTTGAAATGATGATTTTCTGATTTCAACAGGGTGCAATCCATTGTTGTAACAGCTGTAGCGGTAGAAATGTTTAAGACTAAGCCATTGGATCAACTTAACTTATACAGATCAAAATAAAAATTTCCACCGCGCTTTATTATTTCCAAAGGAAACGGAAAAGAGCGAATAACCCAAAAAGAGGGGGAAAAATTCAAGGTAAGAGGGTTGGTTATGAAAAGAGAAAAGAAGTATTTTTTATGATTTTTGCACCCGCCGCGGTTGTGAACCTTTAGTGCCTATGTACCACCTTTCGTGTAATAGGGGATCAGGGTACACATAGTTCGCCTTTAAAAAAAATTAAAGCACAAGTGTTTTGGTTAATTTTATGAGATAAGACATCTTCGTCATTGTCCGTGTGGAAAACATACTTACTATCCACAATCATGAGAAAGGAGAATTTGCATCATCTCATAGTGGAGGATATGGCTTAGATTTTAAAATCAACAATGCCTCACTCAACACCCAAGTGGAAAATATATCTCTCCACTACATGTTGTAGAAATATAGTTGTTTACATCACTACAAGGATTGACAAGAGTCCAATCTTTTGAGAAAGGTTTAAATATAAAAAGCCAAAGTAGAAAAATGGTTTGAAATAATATTGATGGACTTTTAGTCTTCTCACAAAAATTGTCAAGGTATTATTAAGTTGATTGAATTTTGTTTATGAAAAGGTTTTGAAAATGCTTGGACCTAGGTCCAAGTTTATTATGAAAATGGTTCAAGTTTCAAAACAAGAGGAGTTTTCAAAAGGAGGAAGAAGATTTTTGAAATTAAAGAAGATGTGAGGAGAAGAAGAGACTATTCTAAAACATAAGGTAAAAGCTAGGGATAAGAACCATCTAACCAACAAGAAACTAATACTTGACATTATGAGTCAAGATAGAATTCTCATTCTTTAGATTTAAACCAAACAAGCAAAGAGACTAGATCTCTTGAGAGAACCAAACTTCCAATGTATTAAGTCTTAACAAAAATTGGGCAGAGTAACAGTTGCATACGGGTGAATTCCATATTACAAACAAAATATGTAATCACAATAACCTGCACACAAAGCAAACAAACAACCTAATATCTTGAGGTAAACCTCAAGAACTCCAGAAAAATATCAATTAAGATCACAAGGTCTCCAACATAGGCCAAGGTTTCTAATCCTAAGTCCAAAAAGTCCAATACTCCATAATGCCAAGGATAGTAACCAAATAGTCCAAATATCATTAAAGCTTTTTATGGTTCATGTTCATTATTAGGGGTCTTAAAAAAAGAAAAGAAAAGTTCAAGTGAGCAAAATAAAAATAACAAGAATATAAATGCTCAAGTGAGCAAAAATAAAATGGAATGAAATGTAATACTTAATGTAAATGGCACATAAAACATAAAAATAAAAGCATAAAGTAATTTTTTTTTAAATAATTAGTAGTAAGTTGGATGACCATCTTGAAACTTGCATTTGGAAGTCATTAGGGGATTGGTAGAACCAAAGCCTCCACACAACAAGTTACATTTAGTTTTTTGTCAAGTATATCATCTATTTAAAATCTTCAAAAGTACCATTTAATGATCAACGATGTTTAAGTGATCCGCGTTGACCAAAAGGTATGTAGATCCATTAGAGGATTGGTAGAACCAAAGCCTCCACACAATGAATCCCAAGGTTATTGGATAAAAGAGATATAATAAACATACTTGGGCTTGCAAACATAGGTTTGGGCCACGAATGATCATTTATTCGAATCAGGACAAAATTTAGTGTTATGTTAAACAATCGTAAGTGGACTGATATAGAAGTCACACCTATTTTGAGGTCGGTCAATAGCAATCTATGAACCATTTGTTTTGAGACATGATATAGAGATCATACTCCAATAATACTTTGTGCAATAGAAAGGGATAAGATGAAGAGGGGTGGGAAAGAATATACAAACCACATTTGAATTAAAATATAATCAAACTATTATTAAAATCATTCATTTATTTTTGTGGAGTTAGACTCATCACCATGGATCCAATGATGTTAATAAAGTTCATGATCAAAAATTCAACCCAAGATCAGCCAGAAAATAATCAAAAAATAATATTGCATTTAATATATATATATATATATATATATATATATATATATATATATATATATATATATATATATATATATATATATATATATATATATATATATATATATATATATATATATATATATATATATATATATATATATATATATATATATATATATATATATATATATATATATATATATATATATATATATATATATATATATATATATATACACACATATATATTAAAAAGGGTTTTAAAATAGAAATAAAAGAGAAAAATATCAACTATGTTCAAATTAATTAAGAAATATAAAGTAAGACCATAGAAAAATCAGAAATAAATTAAACTATTTTTATAAAAATTTTGGTTTTTTTTTTTAAAGTCAGAAACTATTTTTAAAATTAAAAGAAATGAGTAAAGTAAAACAAAAATGAAAAAAATACAGAGTCAGAAATAAATAATAAATGAGGTCACCAATATTTATCACAATATCATTGGATCATTCCATAATTTTTTCAGAATTTAAAAATGCATAAAAGTATTTTTAAACATTTAAAAAAAATCAAATAAAGTGAAAATTTATAAAAAAATATCAAAACACAAAATAAAATTGTGAAAAAATAAAATTCAGAAAGAGAAAAATCAAAAATATTTTTCACAATTTTTTCAGATTTTTTGGACTAAAAATGAATTTTCTATAATTTTTTGAAGTTTAAAGCAATTAAATATAAAAATCAGAAATAAAAAATAAAGTCAAAACTATGTAGACCATTGGATGTGAGTCAAAACGCGTTAGTAATTAAATCCAAGGGATCTGGCGTGCCGTACATATCATGGTCATTTGTGAATAAAGCACTGAACAAAATGTAAAATCAGAAATTCAAAAAATACAAATGGCACGCCATCATTGGTTAGAAGATGACACATTGGTCATCTTCAACCTCCAGCCAGTCCAAAAACTAGGTAGCTCAATATGTAAAATTAAAGCACAAGACCTATGTTATTCGCTTCATCTCTTTAAGACAAAGACAACCACACCTTCGCGACAAATTTATATAAATTGTAGCTCAAGCAATTTGGAAGGAAATTTTTGAAAAGGGTTTTAAATTTCATGGTCAAAACGTGTTTCCAGATAAAAGCAAGTGTTGTGACTAGAACCAGGGCAATGAGAGCTTCACAATGATATCAAAGTTTTGATGAAGGGATCTTAGGGGGAAAAATTGGGGTACAACAGCTGCCCTTATTTATGTTTCTTCTATCCAGAGATACGAAGGTTAAAAATCTTCGGGTCGACGAGATCGAAGATACTTAAAAATATAAAACAAACCCTATTTTTGGCCCTAAGATGCCATGCAATGCTTATGAGTATGAATGCATATGAACAACTTCAAAGGGACGCAAAACACCACTAGGGATGTAGCAAATGAAATAAGGATCAAAAGAGAAGCCCGACTAGGAAAATAAATCACTAATGAACAAAAGACCAGACTCTTAGGGGGTGGTAAAAAGTCAAAGGGTACACACACTTTTACTGAAGGCAAAACTACCAACATTCACTAAAGGTAGAAAGAGAAAATAAATAACAACACTGGCGTTCACTGACGGTGAGCTACCAACGTTGACTGAAGGTAGTAAGAGATTATATCATAGCACCGACGTTCACTGACGATGAACTACCAACGTTCACTTAGGGTAGCAAAAAGATAAAAATCACCAACTTTCACTGATGGTGATCTACTAACTTTCAATGAAGGTAGAAGGAAAATATCATAGCATCGTTGTTCACTGACTATGAACTACCAACGTTCATTGAGGGTAGCAAAAAGATAACAATCACTAACTTTCACTGATGGTGATCTACCAACTTTCATTGAAGGTAGAGAGAAAATATCATAGCACTGACGTTCACTGATAGTGAACTACCAACGTTCACTGAAGGTATCAAAAAGATAACAATCACCAATTTTAATTGATGGTGACCTACCAACTTTCACTGAAGGTAGAGAGAAAATATATCATAACATCGCCATTCACTGACGATGAACTACCAACGTTCACTGAGGGTAGCAAAAAGATAACAAGTTTTCCCATAATTTCGGCTTCTCACCTAGAACGGGTCTTAACTTCTTCTTTAACCAAGGCATTCTTCCTGGAAAGGGTAATATATAAGTTGTCTCAAATAAAGAGACTAACACTTGCAAAGATTTCACAACAAATTGTCTATGCAATATCGAAAAGACTTGCCATCCACTGGAGTAACTTGACAACAAACTGAAAATTATCCACTCATTGAGAAGATAGTAAAAAAGTAATGTCGAATTTTACAGGGAAGTATAAGTTTCTCAAATAAAGAGACCTGCTACTTGCTGTTATAGGAAGGATTGTAAAAATGATTTTTGGGGAAAGCAATGTGACTTCCTGGGGAATGAAATAGGACCTCCTGGGGAATGAAACATGAATTTATGGGGAAATGCCAATATATTCCTGCTGAGGGGATAAAGTCTTCTCATGCAAAATAAATGTACATTCTCAAACCAAAGCTCGAAGCTTGCAGAAATCTAAAGTAATAATATTGCTGAGGATCAAAGATTCAAACCAGAAATAAACTGGAGTAAAACAGTCTACCAAAATACATTCTTTGAGAAATAAACTCAAGAGGGAAACCCAAATCATCAGACAAAGAGTTGTACAGGAAGGCTAAAGAAAAAATCTTCCATGAGGGATAACTCAGTGGGGAAATTAAAAAAATATACACTTTCTACTTAAGGCCGACACTCTATTGGAGTGAGCACAACACAACTCTGCAAAAAAGGGTAATATGTCAACAAAATGTTAACAAATGCGAATGAGCAATGATTTGCTAAATTTAACTATGCATGATGTATGTATGAATGTATGAGTGTTATCATGTATATGCTGACAAAAAAGAGATATACCAGTGGGAGTAACCAGACCAAACAAACTCGGGCACAAATAACACTCGGTTAAATCAAATCCAAAATGAACATTCCTTAAGAAAAATAAGCACCAACCGAGGAAGAAAAATCCTATTTCGCGGCTTAACTTCACAGTGGAGGAGCATAATCCAGAAGTAAACAAATCATAGCGATAAAACAGTACAGATACAGGGATACAACATCCTTCTCCAGGCTTTACCGGGGAATAGCACTCAGACTTCAATGGGAAAACAAATGTATTCACGGTCCACACTTCTATTGGGGATTGCAATACTGATTTCAAATAAGGCAGACGGACACCATATCGGTAAAACATCAACTGAGGATCTCGAGCTGACTTCATTGAAGAAATATCATACAGACTTCACTAGGGGAGATAGTGCCTTATCATCAAGACATCACTTGGGGATCTCGTGCTGACTTTATTGGGGAGGCCAACACCACATCGAAGAGAGGAAACCAAGATACTTTCCTCACTGAGGAAACCAGAGATACGTTCTTCAATATTGAGAGTAAGTATTGCACCAACTTCTCTGGGAAAAAAGTACGAAATCTCATGGGGACAAAAACTTGTAGGGTTAAGAAGTCAAACATTATAGCAAGGAATCAATCTTATGGGGATTTTAAATCAAACCCAACACTTGGCGAGTGAAAACCCAAAAAGTTGATAACTAATTAAACACTTCTTAAATAAAACACCGCCCTTTCCTGGTTATCGGGAAATCAAACAAATTACATGTACTGCCGAGAGGGAGATGCTTCGTAAATGAGTCAAAACTCAGCACACACAAGGAGAAAAGACTTCTATAAAATAGTGAGGCCTTCACTGGGGAAACCTGGATTAAACCTTCATATCATGCAAACTTATTCCAACAAAAAAACGCCTTGGGATAGCCTTCCCAGGGAATCAAGAAGTCAACATTATAGAAACAGGTCAAACCTCTGGGGATTTTAAATCAAACCCAGCATTTGGCGGGTGAAAACCCAAAGGGTTGACAACTGTATCAACACTTCTTAGAAAATATACAGCCCTGGTCTAGCTTCCTGGGAAATAAATACCAAAAATAATGCCAATACTACAGAAGGAGCGACATTTTGCAAATAGTTCCATCTCAGCATATCAAGAAAAAAACCTTTCGTCATATGAGGAAAGACTTCGCCGGGGAATCTGGAATAGAGACCTCAGACCATGCAAACCCAAAAAATCAGAAAATGAACAAACACTTGACTGGGGACATTGGGATTACAAATCCAATACTACACCTTACATCAATTGGTATCATCTTCAATATACAAGAATCATGCAAACCAGCAAAAACAAACTGAGAAAACCTTCCTAGGGATTACAACTTTTGTTTTCTCTTGAGTCCCAAAATCTAAAGTAAAAGTAAGTTGTAAATTCTTTTAGAAAAACAATTTTGTTATTTAATCTTTTTGCTTTGAAAATTATTATCAATAATAAATGGAGTCTTAGTAAGCTGAATAAAAATAAGAACTACAAAGGATTGGGTAAAAGCTCAAATTTTATTGATAGAATGGTAGTCTGCAAATGGCGAGACTCCATGGACAATTACATAGTTTGGAAAATGGTAATATATAATGGAAAAGATACATTGAGATACAATGACCATTATTCCCTCTAACAACTTTGAAATCATGAGTAGCAGCTTCTGTTGAAGTATGGTGAGGATCCAAGAAGATTGTTGCTTCAATGATCAAGTCTTGTCTGATGTAGTTACTTGCCAAGAAAGTCCCTAACTTTTGCTTAAGCCTCCCTTACGGGTTTTTAACTCAGCAGGAAATTTTATTCTGTTTATGTCTCTAATTTTTGCCTAGACCGCCCTTTCGGATTTTCACCGTACTGAAACGCTCCCTTTTCCCTAAGCCGCCCTTTCAGGTTTTCAACTTAGCGAGTTATTCTTTTATTTTTTTAGGCGATGTATTTCTTGACTGCATCAACATTCATAGGACGTGGGAACTCCTCGCCAACCATAGTTTCAAGAATTAATGCACCGCCAAAGAAGGCTTTCTTGACAACATATGGGCCTTCAAAATTGGGAGTCCACTTGCCCCTAAAATCAGCGTTAAAAGACATGATCTTCCTGAGCACGAGGATGCCTTATCTGAATTCACGAGGTTTGACCTTTTATCAAAAGCTTTCTTCATTCTCTTCTGATATAATTGCCCATGACACAAAGTCGTCATTCTCTTCTCTTCGATCAAATTCAATGTGTCAAACCTTTTCTGGACCCATTTAGCCTCTGAAAACTTGGTTTCCATTATCACACGCAAAGAATCTCAACCTCGATTGGGAGCACAACTTCCATTCCATACACAAGGGAGAACATGGTTGCTCCTGTTGAAGTGCGGACAGATGTCTGATATCCATGTGAAGCAAAAGGGAGCATTTCATGCCAATATTTATAAGTAACAACCATCTTCTGGATGATCTTCTTCATATTCTTACGGAGATGAATTGTGATGGACAATCTTGAATTCTTCACAAAGTTCTGTCATCATCTTGTTGTTCAAATTCGAGCCATTGTTGGTGATAATTCTGCTCGGCACACCATACCGACATATGAGATTATTCTTAATGAAGCATGCTACCACCTGCTTAGTAACATTAGCATATGAAGCATCTTCCACCCATTTGGTGAAGTAATCGATTCCTACAAAGATAAAACAATGTCCATTCGAAGCTTTGGGTTCTATCATTCCAATCATGTCAATACCCCACATAGAGAAAGGCCACGGGGAAGAAATATCATTGAGAATTGTCGGAGGCACATGAATTTTGCCCGCATAAATCTAGCATTTATGGAACTTCTTTGCAAATCTGTAACAGTCAGATTCCATTGTCCGCCAATGTAACCTACCCTTAGCATATTTTTAGCCATCAAATGTCCATTGGCATGAGTACCAAATGAACCTTCATGAATCTCATGCATCAACATGCCTGCTTCGTGTCTATCCACGCATCTGGGCAAGACCATGTTATAATATCTCTTGTACAACACATTTTTAATGAGGAAGAAGCTGCCAGCCAACCTTGTCAATGTCTTTCTGTCTTTATTCGAAGCACCAATCGGGTATTCCTGAGTCTGGAGAAAATGTTTGGTATCATAATACCTAGGTTTCTCATCTGCTACCTCTTCTGTTGTAAACACATGAGCAGGTATATGCAGTCGCCGAACTATAATTAGAGGTATATCATTCCAAGTATTAACTTGATACAAAGAATCCAGAGTTTCCAAAGCATCTGCCATTTGATTTTCATCTCTGGGGATGTGATGGAATTCTACTTTGTTAAAGAAGGGTAACAATCTTCTAGCATAATCTTTGTAAGGGATCAAGCTGGGGTTACGAGTATCACACTCTCCTTTAATCTGATTTATTACTAAAGCTGAATCGCCATACACATCTAGAATTTTAATTCTAGGATCAATAGCTTCCTCGAGACCCATGATGTAAGCCTCATATTCTTCCATATTATTAGTACAATCAAATGTCAACCTTGCAGTAAAAGGAATGTGCGATCCATGTGGAGTGACTATCACAACACCAATTCCTTTACCATAAGCATTCACAGCTCCATCAAATATCATGCCCCAGCAAGATTTAGGACCGGGACCTTTCTCAGGCAATGGTTCATCATAATATTTCACTTTTAAAAACATCACATCCTCATCAAGGAAATCATACTTCACAGACTGATAATCATCAACTGGTTGGTGAGCAAGATAATCTGCCAACAAGCTGCTTTTAATAGCTTTTTGAGTGCGGTGTTCATTGTCATATTCAGATAACAACATTTACCAGTGAGAAATTCTCCCAGTAAGAGAAGACTTTTCAAAAATGTACTTGATTAGATCCATTTTGGAGATCAACCATGTAGTGTGATTCAACATATACTACCGCAAACATTTTTCTGCCCAGGCCAGAGCACAACATGTCTTTTCCAGCATGGAATACAGTGACTCACAATCAGTAAAATTATTACTGAGATGATAAATGATATACTCTTTCTTCCCTGTTTCATCTTGTTGTCCCAGAATACAGCCCATGGAGTTATCTAACACTGTCAGATACATAATAAATGGACTTCCATCAACGGGAGGGAGCAAGATAGGAGGTTCAGGCAGATATTCTTTAAAACTTTCAAATGCCCTTTGGCAGTCATCTGTCCACACACAACCTTGATCTTTCTTTAACAACTTAAAGACCAGTTCACATGTTGCAGTCATTTGGGAAATGATTCTGGAAATATAATTCAAACTCCCGAGGAACCCTCTGACTTTCTTTTCAGTTCTTGGCGCTGGCATTTATTGAATTGCTTTGACTTTATCAGGGTCAACTTCAATCCCTCTCTCGCTAACAATGAAACCCAACAATTTCCCTGATCGAACACCGAAGGTACATTTATTTGGATTCAAGCGGAGATGATACTTCCTCAAACGCTGATACAACTTCAACAAATCTTTTACATTCCCTTCTTCAGTTTGGGATTTAGAAATCATATCAGCAACGTATACCTCAATTTCCTGGTGCATCAGATCATGGAATAGGGTTGTCATATCCCTTTGGTACATTGCACCAGTGTTCTTCAACCCGGAGGGTATCACTCTGTAACAGAATGTTCCCTAGGGTGTGATAAACGTTATTTTTTCCATGTCCTCAGTAGCCATCCTTATTTGATTATACCTAGAAAATCCGTCCATGAACGAGAAAACTTTGAATTTTGCTGTTCTATCCACTAACATATCAATGTGTGGCAATGGAAAATCATCTTTTGGACTAGCTTTATTTAGATCTCTGTAATCTACGCACATGCGAACTTTTTTGTCTTTCTTCGGTACTGGGACAATATTGGAAATCCACTGAGGGTACACTGATGTCACAAGAAAACCAGCATTAATCTGCTTTAGAACTTCCTTTTTGATCTTCACTGCCATATCAGGGTGAGTTCTTTGCAACTTCTGTTTGATTAGCGGGCACTCTGGCTTCAGCGGCAAACGGTGATCTATAATATTTGTATCTAGACCAGGCATATCTTGGTAAGACCAAGCAAAAATATCCACATATTCTTTCAACATTTCAATCAACCTGATCTTCACATCGGGATGTAGTAATGCTCCAATCTTGACTTCCTCCGGATCTTCTTCTGAACCCAAATTGATTACTTCCAATGGCTCTTTATATGGCTGAACGGAATTTTCCTCGCGCACAAGCAAACGTGATACCTTTTCTGGAATATCATCATAATATTCTTCTTCGGCCCCATACACAGGACATTCAAAGTTGAGAGAGGGTGCAGGGTCATGCAGACTGAATTTCAGTTATCATTTATTTTGAAAGGTTTTTTCTGATTACCATTTTCCAAGAAAAATCAAAAAATAAAGACACAAATTGAGAAACAAAGACAACTTTTATTATTGATTTTAAAAATCAAGTCAAACGATGAGCCCATACAATATCAATACTTTCATATCGGGCATAGTGAAAGATTTTCAAAAAGATTAACAAAACAAATTATTTTGAAACATGTATGTAAGAGGGAACATAAATGGTAATCCAATTCTGATCCCTAACTTAGTGCGTCGCATAATTTGGCATTTCTAGCTCTCCTTCATCTTCCACAATGGCATTAATCCTGAAAACAATTGGATGAAGATAACCCCCGCTACGAATGATGTCTTGATACTTACCTATAACAGTCTTCGGTTTCATGCTCTTACCTTTATCATTCTTCACATAGAACCCCAAGGCAGCTCTATTCTTTTTACAGGTGGATCAACAATTTGTCCCCATACATCGCTATGTCCATTACGCACAACCTACTGCGCATCCTTAAATGAATCCATAGAGTTCTCATTTCCTCTTATATTATCAATGGATAAAGCTTGGAATTGGGTTCCAACAACAGCTTCATCCGCCTCCACAATGCTGAAAGAGGACAAATGAGATATCAATAATTCCTGTTCTCCATTTATAATTACCACTTTTCCTTCCCGTACAAACTTCATCTTCTAGTGTAAAGTCGAAGTGACAACCTCTGCCTTAAGTATCCACGGCCGTCTCAGCAAGCATCTATAAGCGGGTACAATATCCATGACTTGGAAAGTAATCTGAAACAAATGTGGGCCTATATGAATAGGCAAGTCCACTTCACCAATAACAGATTTCCTTGATCCATCAAACGCTTTCACAATAATGCCACTTGAGCGCATGGGCGTTCCTTGATATTTCAACTTCATAAGTGTGCTCCTCGGTATAACGTTCAATGCAGATCCATTATCAATCATCACATTTGATAATGAATGATTCTTGCAGTTCATAGAGATGTGGAGAGCCAGGTTGTGATTCCTTCCTTCATTGGACAGTTCATCATTGTAGAAACTCAGGTTATTACATGCTGTAATGTTCCCTACTACATTGCTGAATTGGTCTACAGGCATGTCACTCTCCATGAAAGCTTGGTCCAATACCCTCATCAAAGATTCTCTGTGAGCAGAGGACTTCATCAATAAAGACAAGATAGATATTTTTAAAGGAGTCTACAGTAGCTTATCTACAATTCTGTAGTCGCTCATCTTGATTATCTTCAAAATATCATCCAACTCTTTCTCTAGCATAGCTCCAGTAGATTCACCCACGGCCTTCTTGGGTTCAACATTTTCCACAACTTTCTTTCCAGTACTAACATCTCCACGAATAAATGGTGCAAATATACGACCGATGCGGGCCACTCTGCTAGTCTCAGCAATATTTCTGACATTAGACATTGGCTGGAAGGGAATTTCCACACCATCCTCTAAGATTGTAGCATTATATTTGTAGGGTACAACCTTATTTAACTTGTAGGGTACATGACCCGGCAAACTAATCACCAATGGAGTAATAGCTTCCTTGCTATGATATTAAACTTCAAAATAAGCGGGTGCACCAAAACAAGGCACAATAACATTTACTCCCTCTTCAACATAATCAGTCATTACATAGTCGTCTCTGGAAAACAAATATTCATATGAGGAGAAGTACTCATCTGCAGAGGCATACTCATCATCTAACTCTTCTTCAGCCAAACAAACCTCAATCACATCAACTTCATGGTAATCATCCCTTTGACGTGTAACCATGATAGTTCCTTTATCCAACAATAATTGAACACCTTTCCTAACAATTGAACATGCTCGGGAGTCCCCGCAACAAATTCGGCAAGATCCATACTAATGTTCTACCTGACCAGTCATGTGGTAGAAAATAGCATGCAATTGTACAAGATACTCATTCATACATTCCACATCAAAGATTCTGAAATCTCCAAGACATCCAGAAACCATGCTTACTTCATGTTCATACTCTGCCCTAGGCCTGATTATGTGGATGAGGCCCTCATCCATCATCTCCTGCAAATCATCCTTTATCTTGTCACAACCCTGTATATATGTACTACAAATAGCACAACCGACATGGTCATACGTATAATAGCTAAATTCAGAGGTATGCATGCATTTTCACCAAATCTCCTCTAACCAAATTAATATTAAAAATTTGGAAGTCGCCTGGACAACCGGACACCATGTTTATAGCATTTGCTCCTCCATGCTTTGGCAGAGGATTATCTTTCACATTAGGGCCAACATCCTTGAAAGACAAGATGCCAGACTTCACCAATTTGTGTACTTCACTTTTCAAAGGATAGCAGTTCTCAACATTGTGCCCTGGGTCTCCCTGATGAAAAGCACATGTTGGGTCTGCCTTGTAATACCAAGGCAATGGTGATGGTCTCTGATAAGCAACAGTGGTTGGAGCTACACCAACAATTAGAGCAACTGAGGCGACTTGCTGATGATGCTGATAATTTCTTCTAGGCGGATTAACCCTCCTTTCTTACATGACAGTGTTTGTATCTCTTTCTTTCTTTTTGGAAAACCCATAAGATGGCTTCTTCGTGCTTTTGGAACTCTCACTTTTTGTTAAACGACCTTCTCTTACAGCCTCTTCTAAGAGGATACCCATGCCTACCATTTCAGTAAAGTCACTTGGCGCACTCGCTACCATCCTTTCATAGTAGAAAGCACCCAGAGTCTTCAAGAAAATCTTAGTCATCTCCTTCTCTTCCATGTGAGGGATCACTTGGGCGGCTACCTCACGCCATCTCTATGCATATTCTTTGAATGATTCCCTGTCCTTCTGGACCATGGCCCTGAGTTGATCGCGGTCAGGCGCCATGTCCACGTTGTATTTGTATTGTCAGATAAATTCTTCTCCCAAGTCATTGAAAGTATGGATATTAACGTTGTCCAAACTCATATACCAATTCAGCGCAACACTAGTCTAACTATCCTGAAAAAAGTGAGTCAGCAGACACTGATCATCAGTATGGGTAGACATTATTCTTACATACATCACAAGATGAGCACGAGGACAAGTGTTTCCCTTGTACTTCTTGAATTCCGGGACTTTAAACTTCACAGATATCTTGACATTCAGTACCAAGCATAAATCATTCACATTTTGTCCGAACAATTCCTTTCCCCTGAGGGCCTTCATCTTGTAGCAACTGGTTTATTAATCAAGAGTCGCCACTATTAGTTTTTATCCCAGGGAAGGGAACCTAACAGAAAACCCTAATTCGCAGATAGAGATTTTAGGTTTCATACTCAATTAGACGAACGGAAGGTATTAGGAACCTTTCATCCACCTTGTTTACAAGTATATTAAGCTCTAGGTTTAGGTTTGGGATAAACAAGGTTTTAAGTTTTAATTAGCAAGAGTCGCCGTGATTTTTAATCGTATGCCTATGTATCATCTTATGAGGAATCAGAGTCACAATTCGTAGTTCGTATGGGTTGGTGTATTTTAGGGGGTTTGTAAACATATTTTGAATCACTTCGCACTCGGTCGGGAGTAGTGATTGTAGAGATTTTGACTGAGTACGCAGTAAGCCAAAATCGGTTTGAAACCCTATTTGCAAAAAGACTGTTGATTTAATGCAAATAGCATAGAAAATAATATATGCAATTTTTACATGAAAATAATTTATTTGACCAAATAGTAATACTTACATATAATAAATAATAATTAATATTTAAAATATGGTAATAAAAATTAATAATAATAATTATAATTATTATTAAAAAGTAATAAACAATTAATATAATATAAATAAAATATAACATAAAAAAAATAAAAGAAATAAAAATAATAATTATTTAAGCAAAACCTGAGGGTGCATTTCTTAGTTAACTAGTAAATAAGGGGGGGTGTTGGAGGTAAGCTGGCTAAGCCCATTATCCATTCTGGACAAGAGGGTGTTGTTGCATGGTCATTTAGTAAAATTAGGGATGGGGGGTGTTAAAAAGAAATGGGCCAGGCGCAAATGCCATTTGAGAGGCTGAGGGGTTTGTGTCTTGCAAGATGCGTGGGTCTTATGATACAGACTTGGCCTATGGTCGTCTGATCAAGATCATGTGGATGGGATTGAAGGACCACACTACTGAGGGTGTGTGCGCGCGTATTGGAACAATACTGGAAAATAACATTTGTTTTCTTACATTTTTTTCTGTAAACGTCTTTTACAGCCAATTCAACTCTCTCTCCCTCGCCGTTCCCCATTCTCTCTCAATCGCGAACGCTAAACCCTTCCCCTCAAAAACCCTACCCAAATCTCAGTGACGGAGGCCGAAAACAAACCCTACCCACCGTCAATCCAACCCCAAAACCAAAGAAAAAAAATTATAAGTTTTACCCTCTCTGCGACCTTCTGTTCTCAAGCATATCCGATTTGCTACTGATTTGGGTCTTAATCCCTTTTCCTTTCCTTTTGCAGGCGCTGATCGAGGGATCGAAGATGGTGGTGGTCGACGCTCACACAGTTAGCGGTTAAGTTTGCAACGATGGCGGAGATGATGTCATGCGATAATGGTTTCAGGCGTTGAAACCATAATCACCTCTAACTCCGGTCTTCAACAAGGCCGGTCTTCCTTTTTTAAGCGAGCCTCTTCTTCTTCTACCAACCTCCCTGTTCTTGTTTCTGTAAAAACCCGTCCCACCATTTTATTCTAATTTCTTCTTCATTTATAGGTTTTTTCTGATTTTGCTGTTACAATTTTAGAGCTTAGATTTAGAATTGTTAGAGATTTTAGGGTTTTGAAATTCAATGTAATTGATCTTCTGAGATTTGATTTGATTCTTTCTAGTTGTAATAGATGTGATTTTGGAAACTGTAATGAGATTTGATTCATGTTTTATTTTTTGATTTGATTATGTGTTTCCTGTGATTTTATTCAGTTCTTGCTGTCACAAGAAAATCGGGATTCCGACTTTAAAACATGTTTCTGTTTTAAGTTCTGGGCTTTGGATTTAAGTTTAGAAGATTTTGTTTTTTCAATAAGATTATGTATTTTAGTGTTTGGATTGTAATAAGATTTGTACAGTATCTGTTTTTCTTGCAAAAATCATGCGCTTGAATTAGTGACAATCTGAACAGTTGTGGTTGTTAAGCAATTTGGGTCTGGCACTTACTTATGGGCCTGTATTAATTTAGCTTACTATTCAGTAATGTTTTTGTTCTTTTTATTTTATTTACAGCAACAACATTGTCTAAAACTAAACCCAATTTTTAATAACTCTAATTGGTAACATTTTTTACAAATAACAACAATACATGTAACAACCACAATTTCACAACAAATCATGTTTTTTTCCTTTTCAAAAACAACAACGATTTTTTTGGTTGATAATAACACTTAAAACAAATCTTTTTTTAATAAATATTTTATAAAAAATATTTAATAGAATAGTTATAATAAAAATATATAATACTAACAAGTAACAAAACATAATAAAGAATGATTTTCTGAAAAACGCAAAATGGACTAAAAAACTCAGTGGGCCTATAGTTTGAAACAGGTTCAAAATTTTAAATATTATTTAGCTTACCCCTTTTTTGTGACAAATGAGAAAGACTTCTTTAAACCAGTTGTGCATAAGAATTTTCTTAGGAAAATAATAATAATAATAACAAACGCCTTTATAAATTTTTCTAAGATAAATCAGCGACTAAAAAGACAAATGAATTGACTTTAAAAGTCTCAATGGGTCATACGAATTCTAAGGGGATTGTAATTTATACTCATACCCCTCCTTTTATCAATTTAATGCAAATTAAACTTAATAATTATTATTCTTTCGAAATAACTTTCATTTTCGAATCGCATGGGCCATTGGACAACATGCTTCACGAATGGGTTTACGAGTCTTTCTGATTTAGAAAGCTCCATCAAAATACACCGCCCAATCTTGGATAAAGATAGGCCATCAGATATTGTTGTACCATCTTTAATTAAATATTCTTCTATTTTAATCTAGAAAAATAAAATCATCGAGGTAGGATAAATTTGGGGTACAACAGCTGCCCCTATTCAATTATCTTTCAATCGAATATCGTGAGAAACTCGGGTCTCGCGTATTCTGATTGGAAGTTTATTGAATACTTGAAGTATCCCAAAATTTGTCCGACAAACATAAGGTACACTGATACAGCATACCCTTATGAGTCTCAAGGAAGTAGTCAAAGTTGATGATATATCGCTTACCCGGGTTTTATAATGAGGCAGATAGCACAATTCTGTATGTCTTGGCTTATTCACCCATTTGGAGGGTGAGTATAGAAATTGATGATGCATGGCTGCTTGAAGACTGAGGCCATGAGTCACGTTTGTGAATCGCTGCATGACGTCTGAGACGATGTTTTAAGCATGAATACATTGCGGCTCAGAGGCTATGTATTTGAGTCTGAAGAATGCATTGCGGCTTAGAGGCAATGTGTTGGTTCAGATAATATATTGCAGCTTAGAGGCAATGTGTTTGAGCTTGAAGAATGCATTGCGGCTTAGAGGCAATGTGTTTGAGTTGGAAGAACACATTGCGGCTTAGAGGCAATATGTTTAAGTTTGAAGAACGCATTGCAGCTTAGAGGCAATGTGCTTGAGTTGGAAGAATGCATTGCGGCTTAGAGGCAATGTGTTTTGAGTTGGAAGAACGCATTGTGGCTTAGAGGAAATGTGTTAATTTGGATAATACATTGCGGCTTAGAGGCAATGTGTTGAGTTTTCGGATACATTGCATCTTAGAGGCAATGTGTTAAGTTTGCGGATACATTGTAGCTTAGAGGAAATGTGTTGAGTTTTGTTTCCTTTTGAGCATCGCAGCATGAAGTCAGAGGCGAATTTTTGATGTTAAGGGAATAACGAAATGTATTGCTGCATGAAGTCTGATGCAATGGGTAGAAGTTTTGTTTTTCATCATAGCATGAAGTCTGAGACGATGATTAATGTTTATGGAATGAAAGAGGTTATTGTTGCATGAAGTTTGATGCAATGGGTTACAGTTTTGCACACTGCTGCATGAAGTCTGAGATGACAAGCTATATTTGTTGTTCGGACATTGCTACATGAAGTCTGAGGCGATGGTTTATGTTACCGAGTAAAGAGATATTCATTGCTGCATCAAGTCTGAGCCAATGAGTTTGATTCGCGAATCGCTGCGTGAAGTCTGATGCAATAGGCTAGGTGTGTTATTTCGAACATCGTTGCATGAAGTATGAGACGAGGGATATGTTTGCAAATCACTGCGTGAACTCTGATGTGATAAGGTAAATTTGATTTCGAACATCGCTGCATGAAGTCTGAGACGATGGTCTGGAGTTTGGAACACATTGCTGCATGAAGTCTGAGGCAATGGGTTAGGTTCGCGAATCACTGCATGAAGTCTGATGTGATAAGCTAAATTTAGTGTTTAAACATCGCTGCATGAAGTCTGAGACAATGGTATGGAACTTGGCATAACAAAATACATTGCTGCATGAAGTCTAAGGCAATGAATTAGGTTCGCAAATCACTGCGTGAAGTCTGATGTGATAAGCTGAATTTGTTTTGAACATCGTTGCATGAAGCCTGAGACGATGGTCTGGAACTTGGCATAACGAAAAACATTGTTGCATGAAGTCTGAGGCAATGGATTAGGTTCACAAATCACTGTGTGTAGTCTGATGTGATGATAACGAGAAAACATATCGTATAATTAACATACTTTTTACCGATTTTATATTTTCATTAAGTCGTCTAACCCCCGATTATTCCAAGATTATTTATCTTTTTGCAGGTATAACACTTGTCGACTAAAACCGATGAAAAAGGACAACATGAAGAAGGCTAGACGAAAAACAAAGAGAAAAAAGAATAAAAAAATACAAAGTTGGACTTCTAGATCTGTGACGGTCGTCACGTCCCTGTGACGGGTGTAACACCCCACAACATAAGGAAACACTCGTCAAACACACCTGACGAGCGTAAGGCACCACTTCAGCGTGTGACGACCGTCACCCACCTGTGACAACCGTCACGCGCGTGAAGGTGGACATTATGCATGGATTGAAGACGTGGGCGTGAAGGGCAGACTCGTTCTCCCTCTTTCTACTGAGTCTCCTATTTTATTGCCACCACTATTAATGCTCCTATATTTTCTCCACGAAGACTTCATCAAGAATTCAAATTAAACTGCTGATTTTTCCTGCTATATATATGAGTACCAAGGCACAATTCAAGGGTCGAAGAATTTTATTCAGAGCAAATACTATTTTATTTTACAGTTATTTTCCAATTTTTTTGTTTTGGAATTCTGTTTTCATTTTCTTGTAATTTTCATTCAAGGCTTTAGTTTCTATTTTTAAGTGTTAATTCTTCTTTCAAGAATTAACACGAATTTCTACTGCAAGTCAAGCTCGAAGATTGGATTACTGTATTACCTCAAGATTACTATAGCATCTTTAGTTCCAGGTTTTTTTTATATTGCAATTATTATTTATTCAGTTTTTATAATATGCCAATTATTGCCATGAATTATATTTTAAACCGTATTGCTGTTAAGTTAATTATGTCTGGCTAAATTATTAATACCGGTATGTGACCGTAAGAACTGAAAGAATTCAATGATACCTTGGCCAAAAATATTTATAAAACAATTTCTGGTTTCCAATTTCCAAGATTAATTTAACTATCCTTGTCACGAGAGTGAGAGGTTAATTAACACGATTTTGCCACGAGAGTGGGAAATTAATTAAGGCAAGAACCTGCATGCGAGAGCTGGGGTTCAACCCAGATAGTGGTAACGAAGCATTGATTTTTAAATACACGAGAGTGTTTTAATAAATTAATTAAATTCAAATTGTTTTCAAAAAGTGTTATTAAATTTAAAGTGCATCCACTAGGTTTAGTAGCATGACTTATTTCATAAACACGGGAGTGTATGTCTCAGGTTTTTAAACAATTAGCTTTTACCGAAATACTTTATAGGCCAAGCGATTCATAGAATTCCCTAAGTCCGATTATCACATACCGGTATAATTAGTACTATTACTTTTAAATTAAACTGTCTCCCCCAAATATCGAATATTCAGCGCTTAGTTATACAAACTGTAGCATTAGATCGTATGCGATTGATCCTCAGTCTCTGTGGGTTCGATAATCTTTTAAAACTAGAACACCTGAACTGTATACTTGCAGTTAGTATCCCGACAGACTTATTAAGTCTCGATCAAGTTTTTGGCGCCGTTGCCGGGGACTGGTAATCAATTAATTACGATTCTTCTGTTGCTCGTTTAGACTAAGCAACAGACACCCCTTTGTCGATTTGTATGCCAAGGACTCGCTCACAAGGCGAACCACTTGACAAATCGACGGACGAACCTGAACGTATTTTTTCTGTAAGACGTGCAGTCAGGGATTACTGTTTAAATCACGCTATTCCTTTACCCAAACCAGAAATCAAGATTGATTCTGAAACTGATTCTAATTCTTCCTTTGAAACCGAAACCAATCCAGAATTAGACATGGCCGAAGAACAAAGGACCCGTCCACTGAAGGAGTACGCAGCTCCATCACAACAAGAGCCCCATAACAGCATTGCTGCTCCAGTAATAAACCGAAACGATTTCGAGTTAAAGCCGTCATTGATATCAGCTATCCAACAACGCCAATTCTCTGGAGATCCTTCTGAGGATCCGAATGAACACCTTACAAAATTAGTTCAATTTTCCGGCACAGTTATAGCAAATGGTGTTAGTAAAGATGCGATAAGATTACGTCTTTTCCCTTTCTCACTAAGAGATAGAGCTTGGGCTTGGTTGCAATCCTTGCCATCAAATTCCGTCACTACGTGGGAAGGACTGAAGATCGTATTCTTAGCACGATACTTTCCCCCAAGCAAGACCGCTGCACTAAGAGCCCAAATCAACGGATTTAGGCAGAAGGATACTGAATCACTATTCGATGCATGGGAGCGCTACAAAGATATGATGCGAATGTGCCCATATCACGGACTAGAAAAATGGCTGATAATCCACACGTTTTATAATGGACTCTTGTACAACACAAGACTATCTATAGATGCCGTCGCAGGTGGTACACTGATGGACAAGCCTTATGACGAAGCTAACCAACTCATTGAAAACATGGCTCAAAACCACTATCAGTGGGGAGGAGAAAGAACATTTGTGGAGAAGACTCAAGCCAAAGGCGGGATGTACGAGATTAGTAGCCTAGATAAAGTTAATGCTAAGGTAGATGCTCTTACCCAAAATATAGAAAGCTTGACCTTACCTCCTGCAGCTACCGTAGCTGCAGTTACCCCAAGCTGCGAAGTTTGTGGAGTACCTGGTCATGTTGGAACCGAATTCCAAATCTTAGCAGGAATAACGGCTGATCAGGTAAATTATGCTCAAGGAAATCCTTATGCCAATACCTACAATCCTGGTTGGAAGAACCATCCTAACTTCTCGTACAAGAACAATAACGCTTTATATGCACCTGGCCAAGCACCTGATGTACCTCCAGGTTATCAAAAACACGCTGGTAATGTTCCTAACATTCCTAAGAAATCTAACCTTGAAATCCTAATGGAAAATTTTATCGCTAATCAAGCCCAACAAAACAAAGAATTCCTCAATCAAAACGTTCACACCGGTGAACAATTGAAGCTATTAGCAAACAAGGTAGATGCCCTAGCTACTCACAACAAAATGTTAGAAACCCAAATCTCCCAAGTAGCACAACACCAAGCTAGTTCTACCACACCTGCTGGTACATTTCCTGGACAGCCACAACCCAATCCTAAAGGACATGCAAATGCTATCACGTTACGAAGTGGGACAGCCCTTGATGGACCGGTAGATCCTAGACTCCAAAACCCGACCATGTATCAAACGCCCGAAAAAGAAATAGAGAAGCCGAAAGATCAATCTGAAAATGTAGAGGAAGACACGGATGAGAACAGAGAGGCCTCAGAAAAACCTTATGTGCCTCCACCAGCATACAAACCACCAATTCCATACCCTCAAAGACTTGCAAAATCCAAGAACGAGGGACAATTCAAGAAATTTGTAGAACTTCTGAAACAACTAAACGTCACTATTCCGTTTACAGAAGCTATAACCCAAATGTCGTCATATGCTAAATTCCTAAAAGAAATATTAGCTAATAAGAAAAAAAAATCGTTGAGAATGAAACCGTTATGCTAACTGCCGAATGTAGCGCCATAATTCAAAATAACATGCCTCCGAAGCTAAAAGATCCTGGTAGTTTCTCCATACCATGTGTAATTGGAAAATCTGTCATAGACAAAGCTCTATGCGATTTAGGAGCCAGTGTCAGTCTAATGCCCTTATCTATTTGTGAGAAGCTCAAATTAGGCGACATGAGACCTACCAAGATGTCCCTACAACTAGCAGACAGATCAGTCAAATTTCCCGTTGGTATGCTAGAGAACATTCCTGTCCGAATAGGATAATTTTACATACCGACTGACTTTATAATAATGGACATCAAGGAAGATTCAAACATTCCCATCATACTAGGAAGACCATTTTTAGCTACTGCAGGAGCCATCATTGACGTCAAGAAAGGAAAACTTACCTTCGAGGTAGGAGAAGAAAAAGTAGAATTCATTCTTTCCCAATTCTTTAAAGCACCTGCTATAGATGACTCATGTTGTCTCCTAGATATCATTGATGAATGTGTCAAAGAACTTGAATGCCAAGAGGAAACCTACTCTGAGATGCTGAAAATTCAGACACCGACTATCCTCAAGAACGAAGACTGTAAACAAGAACACTTAGATGCCAACCTAAGCGAAAGTTTAGCCTTAACACCCGATCCTGACTCAACTAATAAGAAACCCGGTATAGAACTTAAAACATTACCTGAAGATCTTAGGTATGAATTCTTAGATAAAGAACTCGAACAACCAGTTATAGTCAATGCCGAATTAGGAGAGATCGAAACCGAAAAACTTCTTAGTATGTTAAGGAAATATCCAGCCGCGTTAGGATATAATATATCAGACCTAAAAGGAATAAGCCCTTCTCTCTGTATGCACCACATTATACTGGAGGAGGACTGCAAGACTTCTAGAGAACATCAAAGACGAATAAATCCTATCCTAAGTGAAGTCGTTAAGAAGGAAGTGCAAAAACTACTAGAGGCAGGCATCATATACCCAATATCAGATAGCAACTGGGTCAGTCCAGTTCACGTGGTGCCTAATAAAGGAGGTGTTACAGTTATAACAAACACAAAAGGCGAATCGGTAGCACAACCTACGCAAACAGGATGGAGAATGTGTATCGATTATAGGAAACTAAACAAAGCTACGCGCAAAGACCATTTCCCATTACCATTCATTGATCAAATGCTCGAGCGTTTAGCCAAACATTCCCATTTCTGCTATCTTGATGGATACTCAGGATTCTTTCAAATTCCCATTCATCCTGACGTACAGAGAAAACTACGTTCACATGTCCCTATGGTACCTTTGCATACCGGAGAATGCCATTTGGACTATGTAATGCACCTGCAACTTTCCAACGATGCATGATGGTGATCTTCGCAGATTTTTTAGACGGAATCATGGAAGTATTCATGGACGATTTCTCTGTCTGTGGAGAAAGTTTCGACGGATGTTTAACAAATCTTGAATTAGTACTGAAACGCTGTGTTAATGTCAACCTAGTGCTCAACTGGGAAAAATGTCACTTCATGGTGAGACAAGGAATTGTGTTGGGTCACATTGTATCAAACAGGGGGATTGAAGTCGACAAAGCAAAGATCGAAATTATCAAAAATCTTCAACCACCCAAAACTGTTAGAGAAATACGAAGTTTTCTAGGACACGCGGGTTTTTACCGACGTTTCATAAAAGATTTCTCTAAAATCACCAAGCCAATAACCGAATTAATAATGAAAGAGGCTGAGTTTATTTTCGACGATAAATGCTTGAACGTATTCGAGACACTAAAAGAGGCCTTAATCTAAACACCTATTATGCAACCTCCTGATTGGAACCTACCATTTGAAATAATGTGCGATGCGAGCGATTATGCTGTAGGCGCAGTCCTAGGACAACGCAAAGAAAAGAAGCTTCACGCTATCTACTACGCGAGCAGAACACTCGATCCTGTGCATATGAATTACGCCACTACAAAGAAGGAACTCTTAGATGTGGTATTCGCATTGGACAAATTTCGTTCCTACTTAGTAGGCGCTAAAATCAGTATTTATACGGATTATGCGGCGATCTGATACCTACTAAGCAAGAAGGACGCCAAACCGCGATTACTCAGATGGATCTTACTCCTACAAGAGTTTGACTTAGAAATAAAAGACAAAAGAGGAACTGAAAACATGGTAGCTGACCATTTATCGAGATTAGATGGAATCCAAACCGAGAGTGTTCCCATAAACGAAGATTTCCCTTATGAACGCCTCATTGCCAAGCTAGAGACAAACCCTACCGACAGTTTAGATCCACACAATGAAACTTTCACAACTGCGGTAGTAAAATCCATTTGTACTAATACCACATTACCATGGTACGCTGACTTCGTCAACTATTTAGCTGCCGGTGTTTTACCACCTGATTTGACGTGCCAACAGCGGAAGAAATTTTTCCATGACCTTAAACACTACTTCTGGGATGAACCATTACTCTTTAAAAGAGGCGCCGATGGTATCTACCGTCGCTGCGTTCCCAATGATGAAATAAACGACGTCATTTCCCATTGCCATTCCGCCCCTTATGGTGGACACGCTAGTACATCGAAAACCTGTGCAAAAATACTTCAAGCTGGCTTCTTTTGGCCTACCTTATGGAATGACGTCCACGTAGCAATTATGAACTGCGATAGATGTCAACGCACAGGAAATATATCTAGATGAGACGAAATGCCGCAAAAAGGAATCCTCGAAGTAGAAGTTTTCGATATGTGGGGAATAGATTTCATGGGACCTTTCCCCACATATTTTGGAAATAAATATATTTTGGTAGCCTTCGACTATGTATCAAAATGGATTGAATCCATCGCCGCACCCACAAACGATACACGTGTGGTACTAAAACTATTCAAGAATATTATCTTCCCACGATTCGGTGTACCAAGACTAGTGATCAGCGATGGTGGCTCCCATTTTATTTCCAGAATCTTTGAAAGGTTACTTTCCAAATATGGCGTTAAACATCGCATAGCCACACCATACCATCCTCAAACAAGTGGACAAGTGGAAGTGTCAAATAGGGAGATCAAACAGATACTTGAGAAAACCGTAGCCACATCCAAAAAAGACTGGTCCTCCAAGCTAAACGATGCTCTTTGGGCATATCGAACAACTTTCAAAACTCCTATCGGAACAACGCCGTTCAAGTTAGTTTATGGAAAATCTTGTCATTTGCCAGTAGAATTAGAACATAAAGCTTATTGGGCCATAAAAACCCTTAACTTAAATTATAAGAGTGCTGGCGAGAAACGAGTGTTAGATATCCATGAACTAGAGGAATTTCATTTAGACGCTGTTGTACCCTAAAATTTGCCCTCCCATATTCTTCAAATTTGTCAAAGTCAATCTCCAGATGGTTCAAAATCCCTCAAGGGTTGCACAGTCCAATTGCCTCCTAACACAATCAAAATTAGGGTTTTGGTTCTTGCAAAGAAATTGAGGTTTTCAAGGGTCCAATCAAGCCCCATATGCCTATATACATTGTCAAGCATGTATATGTCAAATTTCAAGACTCACAACATCAAATTGCACAGTCAAAAACCCTAAATGCTCCACAGTCAACTGCAGGGGTAAAATGTTCATTTGATAGTCAAAAGTCAAAAATTTTGGTCAACATCTTATTTTAAAGCCACAATCATCATTTGATCAATTCTTGATCATGATTCCACAAGCATGGCTCAAAAAGTCTCAAGATGCAAAAGTTTCTATTTTTGGACAGCTGAAAAGTCAACTGCAAATTGACCAAGGCATAACTTCTTCATGGTTCATCAGAAAAATCCCATCCAAGGCTCATTTTGAAGGGGATGACATTTCCTACAAATCATATTCACACTCCAAGTACAAGAAATGCTCTCACAAAAAGTTATCAATTTCAACATTATAGGTCATTTTCAAAAGTCAACAAAAAGGCACTTTGAGTCAAAGACCATAACTTGAGATTGGTAAATCAAAATGACATGGGACCAAAGGCATTGGTTATAGGACTTCAAGACCTTTCCAAAATGTCAAAGAACATGTTCATAGCTTCAAAATTGAGCAAGATATGCATTGGAGAAATTGGGAAATTTTTGGGAACTTTCAAAAGTCAACTTTGCCTAAAACACTTCAATTTTGCTAATGGGCCTCAAATTCTTTCTTGAATCATTACCCAAACCCTATGCACGACCCATTAAGTTTAATTTGACTTATTTTCTCATTTTTAATTAATTAATTGAATTTATATTTATATTAATTCATTTAATTGGTTTTAATTATAAGAAAATTCAAAAGATGTGCTTTTTAAATGTTTTTGTGCAACAAATATAACTAGGGCAAGCTGGCAACTCGTTTCTCAATCAACAAGGCAAAAAAATCCATGATTGGCAAGGTTCCATGAAAGAAAAGATTGAAAAAGATATGATTAGGCAATCAAATATTCAAGTCATAATGCCATGGACTTTTGGGCTTATTCTTGACCTAATTCACATCACATACATATGCTGAGTAAAACCCTAAAGCTACACACGTGAAAGCTGCCATAGAATTCCATAGCTAAGTTACAAAATTTCATGAAATTTTTGAAAACTGATTTCCTATTTGCAGCATAATTCAAAGCTTCTATTTGATTCAAGCGCATTGCTTGAGTCTCCAGGAAGCATTTGGCATCAAGAACCAGTCCAAACACGCAAAGAATCAAAAACAACAAGCCATACGGTTTGCCTTATTTTTCAAACCTGCATATCATGTTTCATGGGCTTTTAATCTATTTTCTTGTTTGATTCATGCTAATAGGTACCTTCTGAAGCGATTGGTATAAGCTAATTGAACTAACGCTACCTGAATCAAAAAATACCATGGACGAAATTTAGGGTTTCTGAAGCTTGCAATTAGGGCTTTAGGCATCAGGAAAAATTGGACTATGTCATGACCATGGTTGAATTCGTCAAGGCCAGACGAATTCAACCAGCCTATCGCGCCCTTTTTATATTGTCTTCTCTTCTATTCGCTATTTTTTACTATTATAGTTAGTGGGGGTTTAAAACCCCCGCTATCTTGTTTATAATTGCAGGAAGAACGAAGAAGAAGGGTGAGCTGTCCAAGCACTACTGGAGCATTCAAACCTTAGCGCGCTTTTTTCATGTCCCAGCATAATTGGCACTTTACGTATATTATATTTCTTTATTATTATGTTTACAAACGCACTTGGTAGCTCAGTTGGTTGGGAACGTGGCTGGTAAGTGTTGGGACCTGGGTTCGATTCCCAGGTCCCCCATATATTCTTCATATTTTTCTTAATGCTTTCAGGTACATCGCTTCTCAAACGTTCCACCATATGTACCCAAGTCTAGGCTTGCCAGGTGGCCTTGATGAACAATCTGAAGGCCACTGAATGAAGTCCATGGTGTGCTCCGGTCAATGAACGTGCACACAATCTGAAAAGTCAACAAGGCCTTGTGTTCATGGGCCTGAATTGCTTCAATCTCACCTCCACTTTGGGCCAGACACCCCCTTGGTTTGCTTACATAATTTTATTTTCTTTTCTTTTTAATACTTTTAATTGTTTTAATTATAATTAATTCACCACAAATAATTTTTCCTAATAAAAATCAGAGACTCAAAAAATGTTTTTTTAATTATTTATTAAATTTACCATTAACCTATTTTTGTAAATAAATGTTAATAATTAAATTTAGTTTAATTTAGGTTTAAATTCTAATACTTTTCTTAATAAATAAAAATTACTTAGAATTAGGTTTTGACACTTTTATCTTTTTCTTAATTAATTATCATTATTATTAATTATCATTATTATTACCATTATTAATTATTATTATTTTGTAAATAACATGTAAATTAATTAATTAGCTTAAATTAGGTTAACTTTAATATTTTCATTAATAATTAAAATAAACTTAGAATTAGGGTTTTCTATTGATTTTATTTTCTTTATTTCATTAAATACAAAACATAAAAAATACACTTTCTTTTCTTTAATTAAATAATTAATTAGGTTTTAATTTAATTTAATTTCAAGCAAAGGGTCAAAACCCGAAGACGTCCTGAGTTTTAATTCTTTCGCACGTTATTCTTATTTCTTTTGATTATTATGTAATTGTTTCCGGAATGTAATAGTAATTAGGTTTATTGCTTTTTTACTTTCCGCATCTTTATCAAAAACGGGTCTTTGTATTTTGGCGATGTATAGACCCGCGCCTTGTAATAGCGTAGTTTTTATCTTTCCGTCTTTTGATTTTCCGCACTCCTAACTACTAAACTTGCATGAAAGAATGTATGATAACTAAAAACAACGCGTAGCTCACAATGCCATGATCAAAGATAAAACATAACATGAAAACAACACACGATACACACACCACTTCTAGGGTACGCCTCACTCGTTGCCTTCGAAACGTGGTCGTCAAGTATAGGACGTTTTAGCGGTCGCTCTTATGTCCAAGATCTAGTTGCCTCGAAACAGTTGCCTCGAAACGGTTGCCTCGGATTAAAAACGATCTAGGACATTAGGGTTACTTCTAAGGTATCCTAACTGTTGCTTCGGTGACCACACTGTCCCTACAATCGAATTGACCCGAGCACCTCCAACGGTGGTGCTACCTACCTCTCAATGGTGGGATGACACTACCTTAAAGGACTTTTACACAGCCTAATTCCTTAGGGTAGGTAGATGACTCATGGATACTTGCTCTCTTCAAAAACAAATCAAAAATCTTTTCACTGACACTTTCAAAAGCTTTCAAAACAAATTTTTCAAACACTCTTGAGGACAGATACAAGAGTCATTCAGAAATCTTTCAATGAAACTTTTTCAAACCCACTCACATTTTGAAAAGCAAACATTTTGAAAACATAAGAGCAAGTACCTAAGAGCCCATGGATAACCATGGATATAAAGGGTGCTAACACCTTCCCTTTCTATAAATCTACCTCCCGAACCGAGAAACAATCTCATAAGGAATTTTGTTGTGCTTTTGTCCTTTCCATGTTGGAGAAAATAAAAGACGGTGGCGACTCTTGCTTCCGCGACATTTCGCAAAACCAGCTTTAAACAGTCAGTTCTATTTCCACCGATCACAGAACTGGCGACTCTGCTGGGGAATGCTCAAAGTGAGGTGTACCTTAGGATAGCTCATACTTGTGTTTTCAATTGCTGTGTTTTGTTTGCTTTATTATTATGGGCATTGTCTCAGAGTTTCATAGATCCTAACCCGGATCTGGGGATACCCTTTTAGGTAGCATAAGCTGTGAGGGACCTGTCCGGCGTAGACCGACACGGGTGAAGCAGTGGCTACGTTGGTGTGGCACCTTGGTCTGTACCGATATCCCTTGTGTCGCAACGAGGAGAACATGGGTCTTCTGAGGAGTCATTAAGCACCAACTGACCTTAGAACCCTAATTTGACCCAACTTGGCCATAGAACAGTAGCAGTATGCTACACCCATTGAGGCTAAACTCTCGCGATGGTTCTGGCCGCAAGAAAAGATTGCGATGCTGGAGTTATGACCGATTGAGGGTAGTCAGTGATATTGGGATCCTCTAGAACTCGGTTACTTTTGATAGGACAGGTCTTAACCAACAAACTAAAAGAGGGTAGTACCTGAACTTCATGCTGGCCTAAACTCTAAGGGTTGTCTTGTGTGACTTGTGTGCCTTATAATGTTTGCCTTTGTGAATACTTGTGGTGTGCTTTATCATGACATCATACCATCATAGACATTGCATGCATCCTGCATAAGGGCTGGCCCATTTCAAAGACAAGAGGGTTTCATCTTTGCTCTGTTTTGTAGGACATCATGATGCCTGTGCGAAGGAACACTATCCGGTTCAATTTTGTTCACCCACCTGAGTTGCTTGAAGAATTGGTTAGCAGAATTCCAAACACCACTTCTTTCATCCAGAGGCATGGTTCTCTTCTCGGTTTAGTCACGACAAAGTGGGACCAACAACTGATGAGTGTCTTGACCCAGTTTTATGATCCCTTGTATAACTGCTTCACCTTTCAAGACTTCCAGCTGGTCCCTACCCTGGAAGAATTCTCTGATTTGCTTGGCATCCCTATCTTGGATCAGACTCCCTTCACTGGTTGGGAAAAGACTCTAAGGCTTGAGGAGATTGCTGCAGCCCTCCCTTTGACCACCAAGGAGGTAATGGACAACTGGGTAACTAGAAGCAGAGTTAAGGGCTTCTTGGCCAAGTTTCTGATTGGTAAAGCTAACAGTTTCTGGAATGACCTAGACTTTAGGGCGTATGAAGACATTCTGGCTCTCTTAATCTATGGTCTAGTCTTGTTTCCTAATCCTGATAACTTCATTAACATCACTGCCATAAGGATCTTCATGTCTTGGAACCCTGTGCCCACTCTCTTGGGTGATATCCTGCAACAACTCTATGCTCGTACTGCCCGAAGACGAGGAACTCTTTGGTGTTGTATTCCTTTGTTAGTGAGGTGGTTTATTTCGCACCTCCCTAAGTTTGTGCTGAAGAACAAAGAAGGAAGAGGCTGGGATCATAGGTTAATGTCTCTCACTGATAATGACATCATTTGGACTTTCAGGGGTTTGGATGAGGTAGCTATTATCGATCGTTACGGAGAATATCCTAATGTTCCTTTGATCGGTACCCAAGGAGGAATCTCTTATAATCCATGTCTAGCTCTCCGTCAGTTTGGAAGAGCCAGAAGAGCAGGGCCTCATGAGATGTTGGTGCCTCACATCAGTTTTGAGTTTCAGGTAGATAGTGACGAGCTGCGTCGTAGGTTCATCAAGGCTTGGGACAGAATTCACAAAGCTGACCCACATGAGTTGGGACCGAAGACTTCTCTACCTATGGAACCCTACTACAGATGGGTCTGCATCCGTGCTCAGAATTTAGGTATGCCATATGAAGCTGTCAGACCCATCATTCTTGAATATCCTGATAGAGATGGGGCTCCTCCAACTGTTCTCCCTCCTCAGATACCTACTGATGTTGATACACTAAAGAGGTCTTGGGCACAACTACAAGAAGAACGGGATTCTTATCGGAAAAAGTTCAACGAGCAGGAATTGAAGATCCAAAAGCTGACAAAGCAGTTGGAGAACGAGCGGGCCTTGAATGACTACATCCGTACTGAGAAGAGGAGACCCTGGGATCACTGATGAGCTTTGGATGTTCTTTTACAGTTTTTATTTCCCTTTTCAGTAGTTCCATTTTATGTAACGCCTAAGGGAAATCTGTTGAACAATCTAAATTCCAAAGTTGAATCTAATAAAGTGCATTTCCTTTTTGTTTACAAAGTTGAATCTCGATTATCTTTGAAAACATAAATCATACGCATTCCATTCATCATATGCATCACAGGTACTTTTCTTTTCAGGTTGCTTAATGTTCTTTGCTGTTTATTTCAGCAGCTATCATGAATCCTGAATCATCTACTGAGCAATCCATCAAGGCCCTCTAGGCTCAAAACGCTCAGTTCCAAGAGTTGATCATGAGTTTAGCCCAAGGTCAAGAGGAATTGAAGGCTCTGCTGGTCAAGAAGAAGAAGAAGAGAACTGTACTATTCAACACTGGCCGGAGGTTTGGAAATACACTGCAGAATGAGGTTGATCAAGCTGGTTCTTCTGTAGGGAAAGGCAGTCCCCAAGGGGGAAGGGTTCCTAGTCCTGTGGTCTCTAACAACGAGACCGATATCAATGAAGAGCGGTACCCTCCAGCTGAAGACAAGTACAAACAGTTAGAGGATCGCCTGAATGCCATGGAAATTCAACAGGTGCCTGGGTTGGATTTTGGAGATCTGGGTCTATCTTCTGGTGTGGTGATCCCACATAAGTTCAAGGCACCATCTTTCGCAAAGTATGACGGGGCGTCCTGCCCTAAGCTACATCTCAGATCTTATGTGCGGAAGATCCAACCATATACTGTGGACAAGAACTTATGGATCCATTTCTTCCAGGAGAGTCTTTCAGGGACTCATCTCGAATGGTTCTATCAGCTGGATGGAACCAAGGTTCGTAACTGGGAGGACTTGGCTACTGCTTTTTATAAGCAGTATCAGTACAATGCCGACCTCGCTCCTACAGGTACACAACTCCAGGGTATGTCGCTAGGATCGGGAGAAGGTTTTAAAAAGTATGCGCAGAAGTGAAGGGACCTAGCTGGTAGGGTGCAACCACCGTTAACCGACTGTGAACTTGTGGACATGTTCTTGGGGACCCTATCCGGGCCATTCTTCAATCATCTCATTGGCAATTCGTCTGCAGGGTTTACAGACCTCATTCTGACCGGTGAGAGGATAGAGGCTGGTATGAAATCAGGGAAGATACAGAAAGGTGCATCCTCAAGTTCTGAGAAGAAGCCTTTCAAGAAGGAAGCCAGTGCTGTGTATGGCCCCAGGAGGCAAAACAAACCGGAACGCCGCCAAGCTGTCAACGCGGTGGTAATTGCAAAGCCTGCTTCCGCTCCTCGGCAACCTAACCAACCAAGGGATTAGAGACCCCGAAGAGAATACACTCGGCTTAGTATGACCTTGTCGCAGATCTTGCCGCAATTGCTATCAACCAACTTGGTAACCATCAGAGAAGCTCCGAAGGTGGTAAACACAACCTCTCCGAAGTACAATCCCAACGCCCACTGTGCTTATCACTCTGATAGCCCGGGGCATTCTACTGATGATTGCTGGGCCCTAAGGAATAAGGTCCAGGACCTTATCGATGCCAAGGAAATACAGTTTGAGGCTCCCGAAAGGCCCAACGTTGTGACTGCTCCTATGCCCCAGCATGGAGTAAATGCTATTGAGGAAGACCTGTATGCAGTTTCTGTGGATGATGTGGCTACCCCTTTATTGACTGTCAAGAGGAACCTGTTGCTAGCCGGTTTCTTTCCGGGTTGTAGCAAGGGTTGCCTTCTATGTGCTGTCTCACCTACTGGTTGTCCGTTGCTGAAGTCAGGCGTCCAAAACCTGATGGATAGCAAAGAGATCTTGTTCAAGAAGACCGTTGTTCCTATTGTTCCTACTGAAGAAGTATCCGTTGTCACCATTTTCAACAATCCTACCAAGGCTCCCCCGAGGAAGCCCGTCAAAATCATGTCTGTTGCACCTATTATCATTACTGTTCTGGGGCCCCTCCCATATAAATCTGACAAGGCTGTCCCATGGCACAATGGGGTAGATGAGTATGTGCTTGGAGTGAAGCAGGAGTTCAACACTAGTACCGGTATCAGTAACATCACCGGTCCCGCTAAAGTTACTCGCAGTGGCAGGCTCTTCTCGCCTGACGTTGCGCCACCAGTTATCCGAAGACCTCTTATCATCACGCCTACAAGTGCGCCTGTTTCCCCTCCTGATCAAGTTTCTACCCCTGCTGCCGAGTCATCTGACACTCGGGGCAAAGGGATTGCTGATGTGCCTGCCCGGATGGAGGCACCGAAGACCGTTAATGTTGAAGCTTCACAGCAAGAGATGGAGGAAATCCTTAAGATCATCAAGAAGAGCGATTTCGACGTCGTTGAACAACTGGGGCATACCCCCTCTAAGATCTCCATGTTATCACTATTGTTGTGCTCAGAGGCCCATGCCAAGGCCCTGATTTCATTCCTGAAGACGGCCTATGTGCCACAAGAGACGTCGGCTGATCAATTTACTGACTGTGTGGCCAACTTGACCGCTGACAATGGGCTGGGTTTCTCTGATGCTGATCTGACCGCTAAGGGAAAGAACCACAATGATGCCCTGCATGTCTCCATTGAATGCAAGGGCACTACTCTTGCACACGTGTTGGTAGACACCGGTTCTTCACTAAATGTATTGCCCAAGAAGGCCTTAGACAGGTTGGATTGTGAGGGTCTGGAGTTGAAGCCTAGTAACATCGTTTTCCGAGCCTTTGACGGGTCGAAGAGGATGGTACATGGTGAGGTAGATATTCCGATTCGTGTTGGTTCTCAAGTCTTTGATTCAATGTTCTATGTGATGGACATTCGTCCATCTTATTCCTGTTTGCTGGGTCGACCTTGGATTCACAAGGCTGGAGCTGTGACCTCCACTCTACACCAAAAGCTTAAGTACCCTGTCAGAGGGAAGATTGTTACAGTGCAGGGGGAGGAAGAATACATTGTTAGTCATCTGAACTCGTTCCGGTATATAGAGATGGACGGGGAGTTCATTGAAACCCCCTTTCAACATTTTGAAGAGGTGCCTCCAACATTGGCGTCAGCAGAGACAGTAATTGAAGAAGACTCTCCTTTGAAGATGGATACCTTGAAGGACGCCCGGGCTGTGATTGAAAAAGGTGAATGTGCAAACTGGGGAAGACTTCCTGATTTTACACCAAAGACTGACAAGTTTGGGCTGGGTTTCACTGCAGAGGCTCAGAAGGTTGTACGCAAAGCAAGGATCGGAAGACCTCCCGTGTTCATCACCAACCCGGGAGTGAATGCTATTGAAGGCGATGCGGAGGAATCAGAGTTTGATAGCTGGATCTACCCGACGACCAACGGTGGACTGAACAATTGGACTGCAAAAGACTACATACCTGTTACTTTTGTTACTCAGTAATGAATTCCTTTGTTTTTTAAATTTGTAATGAACAATAAATTGAAACTTTACGGCCCGGTGTCTTACCCGGGGCACCGTGGTTTCATTTGTGAGGGCTTATTACTTGTCATTTCCATATATCATGAATAAAAACATTGGACGTTTTTCGCATTTCAAATCTTGTGCTCCCTTTCTTTCTTTCTTTATTGCAAAGCAGCTATATTTACACACACTCACCTATACAGGTTTCAATCCACTCTGGATCTCACTGGTAACGACTCTGCTACTTCCAGTTATGACTTCGAAAATCCGATCAACTTAGCCGAAGACGAAGGTGAAGATGATTGCGAAGTGCCTGGCGAGCTTGCAAGACTGTTACTCCAGGAAGAGAGGGCCATTCAGCCACATGAAGAGCCAGTGGAAACGGTAAATCTGGGTACTGAGACAGATAGAAAGGAAGTTAAGATTGGTGCTAATCTGGAGCTCAGCGAGAAACAACGGTTGTTTCAGATGTTGCATGATTATGTGGAGATCTTCGCCTGGTCTTACGAAGACATGCCTGGGTTGGATACCGACATTGTGGTCCATCACTTGCCTACCAAGGAAGAATGCCCTCCGGTTAAACAGAAGGTCCGCCGTATGCGTCCAGAGATGTCCGAGAAGATCAAAGCTGAGGTTATGAAACAATTTGATCCCGGTTTTCTAGCAGTGACTTCTTGCCCTCAGTGGGTTGCCAACATGGTTCCGGTACCAAAAAAAGATGGTAAGGTCCGAATGTGTGTTGACTACATGGATTTGAACAGGGCGATCCCCAAAGATGATTTCCCTCTACCTCACATCGACGTTCTGGTTGACAATATTGCTCAGCACAAAGTGTTCTCCTTCATGGACGACTTTTCAGGTTATAATCAGATCAAAATGGCTCCCGAAGACATGGAGAAGACTACCTTTGTTACTCAGTGGGGAACCTTCTGCTACAAGGTCATGCCTTTTGGGTTGAAAAATGATGGGGCAACCTACCAACGTGCCATGGTTGCTTTATTTCATGACATGATCCACCATGAGATAGAAGTATATGTCGATGATATGATTGCAAGGTCCCAAACTGAGGAGGAACACCTTGACCATCTACAGAAGCTGTTTGACCGTCTGAAGTTATACAAGCCAAGGTTGAATCCAAACAAGTGCACCTTCGGGGTAAGATCTGGGAAGTTGCTAGGCTTCGTCGTGAGCGACAAAGGTATTCAAGTGGACCCTGCCAAGGTTAAAGCCATACAAGAGATGCCAGTTCCCAAGACAGAGAAACAAGTCAGAGGCTTTCTAGGACGTCTGAATTACATTGCCCGATTCATCTCGCACCTAACTGCTACCTGTGAACCAATCTTCAAGCTGCTGAAGAAAGATCAAGTAGTACGTTAGAACGATGAATGTCAGGCCGCTTTCGACAGAATCAAAGAGTATCTCCAAGAACCACCCATTCTTATGCCACCAGTTGAAGGGAGACCTCTAATACTATACCTGACAGTACTTGACAACTCAATGGGGTGTGTGCTGGGGCAGCATGACGAGTCTGGCCGAAAAGAGCACGCCATTTATTACCTTAGCAAAAAGTTTACAAACTGTGAGACCCGATACTCACTGCTCGAGAAAACTTGATGCGCTTTGGTATGGGCTGCTCGCCGGCTGAGGCAGTATATGCTGACTCACACTACTCTGTTGATTTCAAAAATGGATCCAATAAAGTACATATTCGAAAAGCCTGCTCTGTCTGGAAGAATAGCAAGATGGCAAATGATCTTGACGGAATACGACATCCAGTACACGACTCAGAAAGCAATCAAAGGAAGTGTATTGGCAGACCATTTGGCACACCAGGCAGTGGATGACTACCAGTCAATGAACTTTGAATTTCCTGACGAGAACATCATGGTAGTGACTGATTGTGAAGTACCTGGACCGGATGAAGGACCTGAGGAAGGATCCCGATGGTCTATGCACTTTGACGGAGCCTCCAACGCTTTGGGTAACGGTATCAGCGCTGTGATCATATCCCCAAAAGGCACTCATACTCCACTTACTGTCCGGCTATGTTTCAACTGCACCAACAACATGGCGGAGTATGAGGCATGCATCATGGGTCTTCAAGTTGCAATTGACTTAAGGATCAAGTTTCTGAGTGTCTTCGTAGATTCCGCTCTCGTGATCAATCAGATCAAAGGCGAGTGGGATACGAAACACCCAAACCTTATTCCTTACAAAGAGTGTGTGTTGACATTGATCCCCCATTTCACATAGATAACTTTTGAACACTTCCCAAGAGAGGAGAATCAGTTGGCGAACGCGCTGGCTATGATGTCTTCTATGTTCAAAGTCAAATGGGATAACAAAGCTCCCCGGATCATTATCTGGAAGTTGGATGAACCTGCATACTGCTGCGATCTTGAAGCTGAAGAGGTAACTGAAAAACCCTGGTATCATGAGGTGAAGAGGTATCTGGAAGCTCAAGAATACCCCGAGGGTGCATCTGTCAATGACAAGAAGTTTCTGACAAGGTTCGCAGCAAAGTTCTTCCTCAGCAACGACATTCTATAGAAGCGAAACCATGATTCAACCTTACTGCGTTGTGTGGATAAAGCTGAAGCAGAAAGAATCATGGAAGAGCTACATGAAGGTACCTTCGGAATGCATTCCAGTGGACATACCATGGCAAAGAAAATCCTACGGGCGGGATATTATTGGTCTACTATGGAAGCTGACTGTTATCAACATTCTCAAACCTGTCATAAGTGTCAAGTCTACGCTGATAAGGTGCATGTACCTCCAGTTCCTTTGAATGTCTTGACAGCTCCTTGGACTTTTGCAATGTGGGGCATTGATATGATCGGCGAGATTAAACCTACAGCATCCAACGGGCATCGCTTCATCCTGGTAGCGATTGATTACTTTACAAAGTGGGTTGAAGCAGCTTCTTATGCCATTGTAACCAAGAATGTCGTGGCACGGTTCATTCGGCATAACCTGATCTGTCGATACGGCGTCCCAGAAAGGATCATTACGGACAATGGTACCAATCTTAACAACAAGATGATCACTGAGCTCTGCGAGCAATTCAAGATACAGCACCATAACTCTTCTCCTTACCGGCCGAAGATGAATGGGGCTGTAGAAGCAGCTAATAAGAATATCAAAAAGATTGTGCAGAAGATGACAGTGACCTATAAAGATTGGCACGAGATGTTACCATTTGCTCTTCATGGGTACCGTACCTCAGCAAGAATGTCAACCGGGGCAACTCCCTTTTCCTTGGTCTACGACATGGAGGCAGTCTTGCCGATTGAAGTCCAGATACCCTCTCTCCGGATAATGAAGGATGCAGGCTTAAGAGAAGATGACTGGATCCAGACTCGACTTGATTAATTAAACCTAATTGACGAAAAGAGACTCACTGTTATTTGTCATGGTCAAACGTATCAAAAACGGATGATCAGGGCATTTAACAAGAAAGTCAGACCACAAGAGTATCAAGTTGGGGACCTGGTAATCAAACGCATCATTCTTCCTCAAAGTGATCACAGGGGCAAATGGACCCCTACATACGAAGGGCCATTTATGGTTAAACATGTCTTCTCAGGAGGAGCCATGATTCTAACCACCATGGATGGTGACGACCTTCCTCACCCCGCCAATGCAGACATAGTAAAAAGATACTACGCATGATAAAAGACCCGCTAGGTTGACATACCTAGGCAAAAATTAGGGCTTCCCAGCGAACCAAAAGGGTTCGGGAAAAAATAAGGGATGAAATGAAAAAATCTGTACACCCGGCAAGTCGAAAACCTGAAAAGGCGGCTTGGGCAAAAATGGGTATCCCGGTGGACTGAAAACCCGAAAGGGCGGTCCAGGAAAAAGTTAGGGATTAAAGCGTAATACTATGTCTCATTGAATCACCTTGCATCCAGAATCCGGTATCAACATCAAGTTCAGACGTCATCGATCAATCAGTTTCATATTCAACTAAGCAGCCAAGTGATGAGACGCTCGAAGATATAAAGGCGATAGCAGAGTTGGAACCCAGTGGGATTACTCTTTTCACACAACTGTTTTGTTTTCTTTGTACAAATTGTATAAACTCTGTTGTTCGGCGGTGTTCTCTTACTAGGACGTCAGCCTCTTGTACATAAACGCCTATTTACAGACAAATTCAAAAATCAATACAAATTCACTTTTCAGACCAATTTCCAATTGTTTTTTCCTTTTTCTGTTTTGTTTTGTATAGAACGTCCAATGTTCAATTGTGATATATGCATTTGACACTAATTGCTGACTCATAAAAATTTGAATACGAAACAAAGGATTAATTACAGGTAACATCAGAAACAGGGGCAATAATGAGTTGTCTAAACAATCTAATTGCTCTGTCCACCAAGGTACCAAGGTAAGTTCGGCTGAAGAATGTAACCCAGATACCTTTACTCCCCGCTGAGTAAGATAAGACTCAGTAATACTCTCCCCTAGCAGAGTTGGTCTCCCATCAACCCTAACAAGGTACCGTATCTCCAGCAAATCAGCAACACTCTCCCCGAGCAGAGTTATCCTCAGTCAGCCTCAAGGAGGTGGGTATCCCCATAAGATCTCAATATTCCTCAGCGGAGTACACAAACATTCCTAACAAGCATCCCCGGCAGTCTTAATATAAGATTGTTCCCCGGCGGAATACAGAACGTCCAGTGGAGCCATTCCCTAGTCCAATCTGAAAAGCTTCCCCAGGAGAGTTCAATCAATTTCCCCAGTAGATTCTGGAAGCTTGTCCCCTGCAGAGTACATATCTCTCCCCAGCTTTATTCAGAAGATTATGCTCCACCAGAGCTTATAACTGGGTTATCCTCAGCCAATTGCCACGGAAAGATCGTCCCCGGCGAAGTCTTCCTATCCCCAGTGGAGTTCATCGAATCTTCCCAACAAAACTTATCAACGGTATCCCCAGCGGAGTTATCATCAACATCTCAGCAAAATATCTCTCCCCGCAGAGTATCTCCCCGCAGAGTAATCTCTCCAACAAGTTTATTCCCCAGTGGAGTCAACTTCTCCTACCAGGTTATACTTCCAACCGTCATCCCCAGCGGAAACAAAAAAACGCTACTCTTCAACATCAGCCCAGGAGTTAACTTCCTGGCACCCGTCAAGGATTTACTTTCCTAGACAAAAATACATTCATGAACATCACATCTTCATACATTATAGCATACACATACGCATCATGAACATACAATCTCATTTATTTTGAGAACATCATGCATGTCATACATCATGACATTGCATACAACTAACGTTTTGTATTTTCAGGACCAAGATCAATACAAAGATGATTACTATCAACTGTCGCAATTCCAGATTCGGTACCTGTATCTAGCCAGGGCATATCTGTGAGCGACTATTTTTCGGACTCGATTCCTGTATCCTGCCAGGGCACGTCTGAAGAGTTTGAAGATCCGATTCCTGTATCCTGCCAGGGTGTATCTGTTGACGACTATTTTCCAGACTCGATTCCTGTATCCTTCTAGGGCACGTCTGAAGAGTTTGAAGATCCGATTCCTGTATCCTGCCAGGGTGTATCTGTTGACGACTATTTTCCGGACTCGATTCCTGTATCCTGCCAGGGCACGTTTGAAGAGTTTGAAGATCTGATTCCTGTATCCTGCCACGGTGTATCTGTTGATGACTATTTTCTGGACTCGATTCCTGTATCCTGCCAGGGCACGTCTGAAGAGTTTGAAGATCCGATTCCTGTATCCTGCCAGGGTGTATCTGTTGACGACTATTTTTCGGACTCGATTCCTGTATCCTTCTAGGGCACGTCTGAAGAGTTTGAAGATCCGATTCCTGTATCCTGCCAGGGTGTATCTGTTGACGACTATTTCCGGACTCGATTCCGGTATCCTGCCAGGGCACGTCTGAAGAGTTTGAAGATTCGATACCTGTATCCAGCCAGGGCATATCTACATGAAGAGTTTGAAGATCAACCCCTGTAATAAGCCAGGTAATTATCTTTCTTTCTCAGGTACGCAAGTTCTCGCTAAGGAATCTCTTACGCGATCGACAATCTCCTGATGGCATCTATAAGCCCATCTCCACAACTACCATTACAGTCTCCAAATGGCATCTATAAGCCCATTCCCGACAGGGCTCCGTCACAGCTCCAGATGGCATCTATAAACCAATCCTCCTATCCATCATCTCTCCAAATGGCATCTCTAAGCCCATTCCCCCGACATCACACTGCTAACACTCTACTATGTGAGTGCAAATTTCTGGGCACTCTAGTGTTCAATCATCTTCCACCTTCGGATCACGAAAGGCACGCAAGTCAATCTACATCCTCAAGTCTAAGAAGATTGAACAGGGGCAACTGTTGTACCCCAAAATTTGCCCTCCCATATTCTTCAAATTTGTCAAAGTCAATCTCCAGATGGTTCAAAATCCCTCAAGGGTTGCACAGTCCAATTGCCTCCTAACACAGTCAAAATTAGGGTTTTGGTTCTTGCAAAGAAATTGAGGTTTTTAAGGGTCCAATCAAGTCCCATATGCCTATATACATTGTCAAGCATCTATATGTCAAATTTCAAGACTCACAGCATCAAATTGCACAGTCAAAAACCCTAAATGCTCCACAGTCAACTGCAGGGGTAAAATGGTCATTTGACTGTCAAAAGTCAAAAATTTTGGTCAACATCTTATTTTGAAGCCATAATCATCATTTGATCAATTCTTGATCATGATTCCACAAGCATGGCTCAAAAAGTCTGAAGATGCAAAAGTTTCTATTTTTGGACAGTTGAAAAGTCAACTGCAAATTGACCAAGGCATAACTTCTTCATGGTTCATCAGAAAAATCCCATCCAAGGCTCATTTTGAAGGGGATGACATTTCCTACAACTCATATTTACACTCCAAGTCCAATAAATGCTCTCACAAAAAGTTATCAATTTCAACATTATAGGTCATTTTCAAAAGTCAACAAAAAGGCACTTTGAGTCAAAGACCATAACTTGAGATTGGTAAATCAAAATGACATGGGACCAAAGGCATTGGTTGGAGGACTTCAAGACCTTTCCAAAATGTCCAAGAACATGTTCATAGCTTCAAAATAGAGCAAGATATGCATTGGAGAAGTTGGGAAATTTTTGGGAACTTTCAAAAGTCAACTTTGCCTAAAACACTTCAATTTTGCTAATGGGGCCTCAAATTCTTTCTTGAATCATTACCCAAATCCTATGCACGACCCATTAAGTTTAATTTGACTTATTTTCTCATTTTTAATTAATTAATTGAATTTATATTTATATTAATTCATTTAATTGGTTTTAATTATAAGAAAATTCAAAAGATGTGCTTTTTAAATCTTTTTGTGCAGCAAATATAACTAGGGCAAGCTGGCAACTCGTTTCTCAATCAACAAGGCAAAAAAATCCATGATTGGCAAGGTTCCATGAAAGAAAAGATTGAAAAAGATATGATTAGGCAATCAAATATTCAAGTCATAATGCCATGGACTTTTGGGCTTATTATTGACCTAATTCACATCACATACATATGCTGAGTAAAACCCTAAAGCTACACACGTGAAAGCTGCCATAGAATTCCATAGCTAAGTTGCAAAATTTCATGAAATTTTTGAAAACTGATTTCCTATTTGCAGCATAATTCAAAGCTTCTATTTGATTCAAGCGCATTGCCTTAGTCTCCAGGAAGCATTTGGCATCAAGAACCAGTCCAAACACGCAAAGAATCGAAAACAACAAGCCATACGGTTTGCCTTATTTTTCAAACCTGCATATCATGTTTCATGGGCTTTTAATCTATTTTCTTGTTTGATTCATGCTAATAGGTACCTTCTGAAGCGATTGGTATAAGCTAATTGAACTAACGCTTCCTGAATCAAAAAATACCATGGACGAAATTTAGGGTTTCTGAAGCTTGCAATTAGGGCTTTAGGCATCAGGAAAAATTGGACTATGTCATGACCATGGTTGAATTCGTCAAGGCCAGACGAATTCAACCAGCCTATCGTGCCCTTTTTATATTGTCTCCTCTTCTATTCGCTATTTTTCACTATTATAGTTAGTGGGGGTTTAAAACCCCCGCTATCTTGTTTATAATTGTAGGAAGAACGAAGAAGAAGGGTGAGCTGTCCAACCACTACTGGAGCATTCAAACCTTAGCGCGCTTTTTTCATGTCCCAACATAATTGGCACTTTACGTATATTATATTTCTTTATTATTATGTTTACAAACGCGCTTGGCAGCTCAGTTGGTTGGGAACGTGGCTGGTAAGTGTTGGGACCTGGGTTCGATTCCCGGGTCCCCCATATATTCTTCATATTTTTCTTAATGCTTTCAGGTACATCGCTTCTCAAACGTTCCACCATATGTACCCAAGTCTAGGCTTGCCAAGTGGCCTTGATGAACAATCTGAAGGCCACTGAATGAAGTCCATGGTATGCTCCGGTCAATGAACATGCACACAATCTGAAAAGTCAACAAGGCCTTGTGTTCATGGGCCTGAATTGCTTCAATCTCACCTCCACTTTGGGCCAGACACCCCCTTGGTTTGCTTACATAATTTTATTTTCTTTTCTTTTTAATACTTTTAATTGTTTTAATTATAATTAATTCACCACAAATAATTTTTCCTAATAAAAATCAGAGACTCAAAAAATGTTTTTTTAATTATTTATTAAATTTACCATTAACCTATTTTTGTAAATAAATGTTAATAATTAACTTTAGTTTAATTTAGGTTTAAATTCTAATACTTTTCTTAATAAATAAAAATTACTTAGAATTAGGTTTTGACACTTTTATCTTTTTCTTAATTAATTATCATTATTATTAGTTATCATTATTATTACCATTATTAATTATTATTATTTTGTAAATAACATGTAAATTAATTAATTAGTTTAAATTAGGTTAACTTTAATATTTTCATTAATAATTAAAATAAACTTAGAATTAGGGTTTTCTCTTGATTTTATTTTCTTTATTTCATTAAATACAAAAACATAAAAAATACACTTTCTTTTCTTTAATTAAATAATTAATTAGGTTTTAATTTAATTTAATTTCAAGCAAAGGGTCAAAACCCGAGGACATCCTGAGTTTTAATTCTTTCGCACAGTATTCTTATTTCTTTTGATTATTATGTAATTGTTTCCGGAATGTAATAGTAATTAGGTTTATTGCTTTTTTACTTTCCGCATCTTTATCAAAAACGGGTCTTTGTATTTTGGCGATGTATAGACCCGCGCCTTGTAATAGCGTAGTTTTTATCTTTCCGTCTTTTGATTTTCCGCACTCCTAACTACTAAACTTGCATGAAAGAATGTATGATAACTAAAAACAACGCGTAGCTCACAATGCCATGATCAAAGATAAAACATAACATGAAAACAACACACGATACACACACCACTTCTAGGGTACGCCTCACTCGTTGCCTTCGAAACATGGTCGTCAAGTATAGGACGTTTTAGCGGTCGCTCTTATGTCCAAGATCCAGTTGCCTCAAAACAGTTGCCTCGAAACGGTTGCCTCGGATTAAAAAGGATATAGGACATTAGGGTTACTTCTAAGGTATCCTAACTGTTGCTTCGGTGACCACACTGTCCCTACAATCGAATTGACCCGAACACCTCCAACGGTGGTGCTACCTACCTCTCAATGGTGGGATGGCACTACCTTAAAGGACTTTTACACAGCCTAATTTCTTAGGGTAGGTAGATGACTCATGGATACTTGCTCTCTTCAAAAACAAATCAAAAATCTTTTCACTGACACTTTCAAAAGCTTTCAAAACAAATTTTTCAAACACTCTTGAGGACAGATACAAGAGTCATTCAGAAATCTTTCAATGAAACTTTTTCAAACCCACTCACATTTTGAAAAGCAAACATTTTGAAAACATAAGAGCAAGTACCTAAGAGCCCATGGATAACCATGGATAGAAAGGGTGCTAACACCTTCCCTTTCTATAAATCTACCACCCGAACCGAGAAACAATCTCATAAGGAATTTTGCTGTGCTTTTGTCCTTTCCATGTTGGAGAAAATAAAAGACGGTGGTGACTCTTGCTTCCGTGACATTTCGCGAAACCAACTTTAAACAGCCAGTTCTATTTCCACCGATCACAGACGCTTATGAAAATGCTAAAATCTATAAAGAACGAACAAAAAATGGCACGATAAGCGTATCTCGCGGAAAGAATTTAAGGAAGGAGACATCGTACTCCTATTCAACTCTAGACTGAAACTTTTCCCGGGAAAATTATGTTCCAGATGTTCCGGACCGTTCGAAATTAACAAAGTTTTCCCAAGTGGTGTGATAGAAATTAAAGGTAGTTCTATCGAACCATTCATAGTTAATGTCCAGCGCTTAAAGCACTATTTTAACGTCGGAAATATCGACTTCTCGGCTTATCTTCAGTTAAGTGAGCCGCCTACCCCGTTACCTAACTGAATAGGTATTTACTGTCGAGTCGTCGACATAAAATAAAGGCGCTTCGTGGGAGGCAACCCATGTTTTACTTTAATTATTTTTCTTCTTTAACATGCTTTTATTTTTCTTTTCTTTTTCTTAATCTTTAAAACATTTTCATTATTGCATTTCTTACTCCTTTCTATTTTTCTTCTGTTTTTATTTCTCCCTTTCATCTTTCTTTTTCTTTTTTAATTTAACTTTGGCAATTTCCTAACCCGAAAATACTTACTTAATTTCCTTTTCTTTCAAACATTTTTCAAATATTTTCAGGGGGGTAATTCTTTTACTTTCACATTTCACGCTATGGATTGTGCAAACTTAATGAATGTCAAATTGCGAAGCCGACACCAGAGAAGACGGTTTGCAGACCTGGCTGAATGGGAGATGTGTCCTACTATATATGCAGATGATCATGCTATGGCTGCCCTTGGAATTCGCGAGAGTGTCATGTACTTCCTGCATCAGATAGGTTGGGACACCGCTCCTATCCGTCGAAGGTTTTGTACCTACAAAAGGCTGACTCTGGAGTTTCTCAGCACCTTGAGTTTCATTCCAAATCATGGAATGGGATTCAACCGTGGGTTGATTACATTCAGAATGTTTAACATGGATTACACTTACAACCTGCGGGAGTTTAGCCAGCTGCTTGGGTTCCCTTTTGGACCCGATGTTATCAGTATGACACAGGAGAACCTTTTTCCTGTATCTGAGCTTGACTTTTTCTGGGGAAGCATAGCTGGTATTAACCATCCTGAGCCGTCAGATCTGTACTCTGAATGCATTCATAACCCGGCTATCAGGTATTTCCACAAGATCATAGCCCACACTATCTTTGGCAAACCGCAAAATGTCACGTCTGTATCCCGCGATGAGCTGTTTATTATGTATTGTGCATCCCAAAACCGTCCGGTGAATGGTGCAGCTTATATGATCGCTAATATGGAGCGGATCATCCAGACTCCAAATGCACCGATCTTGTTGGGTGGGTTAGTTACCATGTTGTCTAATGCCATTGGACTCCGCCGGCCTATGCTCGGTTCTGCTCCGCTGTATGGCATAAAGCCGACGGACATTGCCTTTTGTTTCAACACTAGAATGATCAGAAACCTTGGACCAGATTCATTTGACCTTCTAGTTAATCATCAGATCGTCCACCATTTTAAGCTTCTGGACCTAAGAACCAGTGTGCACAACCGAGATAACTGGCTGTTTGATCTTCACCACCCTCCTCACCATCTACAGTTAACATTTATGAGGTTCCAAACACTGCTAATGCTGAAGAAGATCCTGCTACACCACCAGGATACCATGATCTCCCTGATCCTTGGGAACAGCAGGCTACTTCCGCCGAGACCGCGCCCCAGGTTCCTGAGACTACTCCACCTCCACCTGCTGTTACCTTGGACTCCCTACATGAGGCAATTACGGACATGCGGGGCGAGCTGACTTCTCTCAGGGTGGACTTCATCACCTTCATGGACTTGGTGACTGATCAGTTGGACTACATGCATCAGCATTTGTTTCCACCTCCCCGTGGCTAGAGTTTCCATTGTTATTCATTTCCTTCTCTCTTGCATTTTTACGTACTGTGAGGCCACTGTTAAGTTTCAGTGTGGGAGGGACTTTTAGTTTAGTTATTATTTCAACATTACCATTTTCTTTTATTTTTAGTTACTTTGAAACAATTTATCATGAATTTATTTATTTATTCAATTAAAGTTTATTTTAATTTCTTTCCCAGTTTACTGTTTTATTTTTCTGTCTATATTTATATGCAATATTTCTATTTCATTATATACTGGTAATTAATTAGCATTACAAATTTAATTATTATATTCCTTTATATTTAAAACTCTAATTAATTAAAATAATTAATTAAAACATTTCAAATAAACCAAAAAAATATAAATTCTTCAAAAAAAAATCCAATTACCAAGAAAAATAATAAACTCATCACTCTCCAACGTTCCTGTAACGGATCTCTCATTTATGACTCTGTCTGCGTTACGACCGTCACACCCTTGTGACGAGCGTAACGCGCCTCTTTACCTCATGATGAGCGTCACACCCTTGTGACGACCGTCACGCAGACAGAGACCACAACAGCTATTACAGGGAACCGTTCCAACTTTCCTCTTCATAAACCATTTCCTTCCTTCCTTGTCACCATCACACGAAAAAAACACCCATTCACTCCATTTTTCTTCTATTTCTACAATCCCAACACCAAATTACCATCCTTACAATCTCCCATTCTCACATTCCCAAATCAAATCCTACCTCCACCATGGCAAACAACCCAAACGCTCAAGCCATCAATTTCAGAATCGGAGAACCTGGGGAGAATCAACGAGCAAAGTTTCAAAAATTCCAACGTCGAGGTCTCCAACCCACAAGGTATGTTGACATCGACTGCCTACGGAGTTTGGGACTACTCGACAATGTCCGCCGATTATTACAAAGCGTGGATTTGTGGAACCTCTGTCGCGAACCAAGACCAATCTACGAAACTCTCACTCTTGAGTTCTTGAGTTCGTTTGCTTACCTCACTCCGCCGGGTGTCACAAACCAATTATCAAGCGTGGCAAAATTTCGCATGTTTGGCGTTGAGCACCAATTGCCTCAATCCGACATCGCGAGGCTTATGGGATTTTGTTCGGACGAAGGTTCTCATTTTCGGGTACCGGATAGTTTTGGTGAGGAGGCTTTCAACTTGTGGCACAGTTTAACGAACATCCGTGCCGGATCCTACGACCACCTCAACGCCACCCACATTCACAATCCGGCCATCCGCTACTTCCATCGCATTCTTAGTAATACCATCTTCGTCCGCGACAGCAACCATAAGCTCAACTCCAAGGAGGTCTTCTTTCTACATTGTGCGTTCACTGGGCAAAAGATAAATGCCGCCTCGTTCCTACTTGCTCACATCCATTCTATTTGTGCTAGAGGTGGAAAACCTTTCTATTTTGGAGGGCTGGTTACTTCAATTGCCATTGGTCTAAATTACGGTGCTGCTCTCGCAACCTTGCCTTCTATGGCACCGGCTTTGCTAACCTTGGATCACTGCAAAGCCGCACACCTCATCTACGAGCGGGAAGACGGCAGATTCCACCCCGTAATCAGGAATACTGTCTATCAGAATATCATTTTGCCGAACAGAGACCAAATCGATCCAAGTAACCGAGCAAACTGGTTGTTCGACCCTGAAGTTCCCGAAGAGCCTGCACCTGCCCACGAAGACCAACCTGCAGCCACCGCAGACGATATACAAGAAGAGTTGGATAGTGCTCTTCCTGTCCACGACATTCCAGGATCCTCATCTGCACCTCCTCCTATCAATCTTGAAGACATCCTCCGCGCCCTCCACATGAAAAATCAAATGAATGCGGCGCTTGAAAGGAGGCAAGCTGGGCAATTTGAGTCTCTGTGCGCCCAAAACGCTCAGATCTTGACTGGGAAGCGCAACATGAATGAGAGGTTGGATGAGGCGCTGTCAGAGCTTAACGCCTTGAGGATAGATATGAACACCTATGGCTTCTAAGACACCGACACTGAAGCCACTCCTACCAGACGCTCTCGCACCAGGAGCAGAGGACGTGGTCACCAGTAGTTTCTCTTTCTTTAATTTCTATGTAATTTGTTATTTTTCTGTTTCATTTCTTTTCCTTTTGTTTTTGTAATTGTACTTCCCCGCATATATACCGCAACATTGAGGACAATGTCGGATTTTGTGTGGGAGAGGTACCTTTCAATCTCTAATAAAATAAGTAAATTCTTCCGATATGTCTCGATTCAAATTCTTCGCTTTACTTTGCCATACCGAAAAATTTTTATTTTCGCATTAGCCTGACATACCTATCTTAACGAAATCCCAGTTGAGGAAGCCAAAAACGACATAACAAGATCGATACGGTTCTGTCACCGTGGACTTCCTACTTACGCGATCCGTTTCAATAACCATTATAACGATATTTGGAGTTTCAAGTTCTAGAAGTAACCCCTAGTAGTTTATACTAGCAGTCAACACTGTCTTGACACAAACCACGTGGAGAATCGATGAATATAAGTGTTTGATGCCTGATTCTAAAAATATCCTTCCTATCTCGCTGTTAAAAGAAAAGAAAATCTGTGTACCAAAATATACGGGCACATATAAGAGCTGAGCAAATAATGAAGGAACCCAGTGTTTGTTGGTTCAGAGGTATCTGGTTCTGAACTCGGTAGGGCGTGCTACGGCCCGATACCCCATAACCTCCAATTTGGATAACATATGAAGGGTTGCCACATCCATGTACCAGACCCCGTGCTAAAGGATCAAAGTCACTAACCGGTTACTCCACTACGTGCGTGCTAAGGCAAAGGGCTTAATGTGATTGCGCCAGAACGAAACTGGGTGAAATAGATACGAGGAACTCTGGGCAGAGTTATAACGGAACTGTTGGATAGCTCGTTTAAAATGGAAGTCTACAGGTAAGCTTATTGCTTGCGTCATTGGCGTATCTTTAGTGTTTTACTCAAGTATTGGCCGAACCAACGAGGATTTCCCGAAACCACTTTAAAAATCCAAGGTATGTCATGCTTATGCACTTACCAGAAAACTTGTCCGACCTTTCGAATGACTATTTGCTTGAGGACAAGCAAAGGTTTAAGTATGGGGGAATTTGATAACGAGAAAACATATCGTATAATTAACATACTTTTTACCGATTTTATATTTTCATTAAGTCGTCTAACCCCCGATTATTCCAATATTATTTGTCTTTTTGCAGGTATAACACTTGTCGACTCAAACCGATGAAAAAGGACAACATGAAGAAGGCTAGACGAAAAACAAAGAGAAAAAAGAATAAAAAAATACAAAGTTGGACTTCTGGATCTGTGACGGTCGTCACGTCCCTGTGACGGGCGTAACACCCCACAACATAAGGAAACGCTCGTCACACACACCTGACGAGCGTAAGGCACCACTTCAACGTGTGATGACCGTCACCCACCTGTGACGACCGTCACGCGCGTGAAGGTGGACGTTATGCATGGATTGAAGACGTGGGCGTGAAGGGCATACTCGTTCTCCCTCTTTCTACTGAGTCTCCTATTTTATTGCCACCACTATTAATGCTCCTATATTTTCTCCACGAAGACTTCATCAAGAATTCAAATTAAACTGCTTATTTTTCCTACTATATATATGAGTACCAAGGCACAGTTCAAGGGTCGAAGAATTTTACTCAGAGCAAATACTATTTTATTTTAGAGTTATTTTCCAATTTGTTTGTTTTGGAATTCTGTTTTAATTTTCTTGTAATTTTCATTCAAGGCTTCAGTTTCTATTTTTAAGTGTTAATTCTTCTTTCAAGAATTAACAAGAATTTCTACTGCAAGTCAAGCTCGAAGATTGGATTACTGTATTACCTCAAGATTACTATAGCATCTTTAGTTCCAGGTTTTTTTTATATTGCAATTATTATTTATTCAGTTTTTATAATATGCCAATTATTGCCATGAATTATATTTTAAACCGAATTGCTGTTAAGTTAATTATGTCTGGCTAAATTATTAATACCGGTATGTGACCGTAAGAACTGAAAGAATTCAATGATACCTTGGCAAAAAATATTTATAAAACAATTTTTGGATTCCAATTTCCAAGATTAATTTAACTATCCTTGTCACGAGAGTGAGAGGTTAATTAACACGATTTTGCCACGAGAGTGGGAAATTAATTAAGGCAAGAACTTGCATGCGAGAGCTGGGGTTCAACCCAGATAGTGGTAACGAAGCATTGCTTTTTAAATACACGAGAATGTTTTAATAAATTAATTAAATTCAAATTGTTTTCAAAAAGTGTTATTAAATTTAAAGTGCATCTGTGATCGGTGGATTTAGAACTGACTGCTTAACACTGGTTCGCGAAATGTCGCGGAAGCAAGAGTCGCCACCGTCTTTTATTTTCTCCAACATGGACAGGACAAAAGCACAGCAAAATTCCTTATGAGAAAGTTTCTCGGTTCGGGAGGTAGATTTATAGAAAGGGAAGGTGTTAGCACCCTTTCTATCCATGGTTATCCATGGGCTCTTAGATACTTGCTCACTATGTTTTCAAAATGATGTTTGCTTTTCAATTGTGAGTGGGTTTGAAAAAGTTTCTTTGAAAGTTTTCAGAATGACTCTTGTATCAGTCCTCAAGAGTGTTTGAAAAAATTGTTTTGAAAGCTTTTTGAAAGTGTCGGTGTGAAAAGAGTTTTGATTTGTTTTTTTTTAGAGCAAGTATCTATGAGTCATCTACCTACCCTAAGGAATTAAGCTATGTAAATGTCCTTAAGGTAGTGCCATCCCACCATTGAGAGGTAGGTAGCACCACCGTTGGAGGTATTCAGGTCAATTCGTTTGTAGGGACAGTGTGGTCACCAGAGCAACAGTAGGACACCTTAGAAGCTACCCTTATGCCATTGATCCTTTTTTAATCCGAGGCAACCGTTTCGAGGCAACTGGATCATGGACATAAGGACTTACTAAAACGTCCTATACTCGACGACCACGTTTCGAAGGTAAGGCAACAGGTGAGGCGTACCCTAAGAGTGGTGTGTGAATTTGTGCGTTGTTTCCATGTTTAGCAATTATCTTTGATCAGGACATGATGAGCTACGCGTTGTTTTTAATTAGCCATACATTCTTTCATGCAATTAGAATTTAAAAGTGCGGAAATTTAAATGCGGAAAGATAAATCCTACGCTATTACAAGGCGCGGGTCTATACATCGCCAAAATACAAAGACCCGTTTGGTAAAAGATGCGGAAAGTAAATAAATTTCCTAACTACTATTACAAGGCTTGAGCAGTTACATAATATTCGGAAGGAAAATAAGAATAACGCGAAAGAATAAAAAATAGAACGTTCGAGGGCGTTGGACCCTTTTGAAATTAAATTGAATTAAAAGTTAATTAAGTATTTAATAAAAGAAAAGAAGTGTTTTTTATGGTTTTTGTATTTATGAAAGTAAAGGAAATCGAAAATCAAGAGAAACCCTAATTCTAAGTTGTTTTTAATTATTAATGAAAAATATTAAAGTTTAACCTAATTTACTAAATAATTAATGTACATGTTTATTTACAAAATATTTAGTAATTAATAATAATAATAATGATGAGAAAATTATTTATTAAAAAAAAGATGAAAAGGTTAAAAACCCTAATTCTACTTATTTTAATTTATTAAGAAAAAATGTTGAAATTGAAACCTAAATTAACTAAATTAATTGTTAAAGTTTATTTACAAAAATAATAATGGTGAAATTAACATTAATAAAATAAACATTTTTTTGATTTTTCTATATTTTATATCATGAAAAGTTATTTTATGGAATTAAAAGAAATAATTAAAACAATAAAAAGAATTAAAAGAGAATCAAATAAAAAATAAAAATGATGCAAACCATGGGGGGGTATCAGGCCCATTTAGGAGGTTTATTGAAGCATTTTGGCCCATCAGAACACAAGGCCTTCGTTGACTTTCTAGTTTGAGTGCATGTCCATTGACTGAGATACATGGTAGGACTCCTTTTGTAGCCTTCAGATTGAAGCTCATGGGCGCGTGGCAGGCTTGGATGTGAGGTTGTATGATGAGCCTTTTGATGAACACTACATGGAAGCACATTAGGAGGAAAAATATGAAATATGTGGGGGGACCTGGGAATCGAACCCAGGTCCCATTACCTGCAGGACACCTCAGCCACCAACTGAACCATTGCGTTTCTTTGTTAATATAATGGAACGTAATTATTATAAAATAAAAATAAGCGTTAGTGGTATAAAGCAAAAAGTGCGCTGAATTATTTGAATCGTCCAACCACATGAAGACACGCATGTGTCTTCTTCCTCTTTATCCCTGCAATATAAACAAGTAGCGGGGGTTTTAAACCCCCACTATGTGAAGCCTGCAAAAATAGCGAATAGGATCTGGATCAATATAAAAAAGGCGCGAGGTATTGGTTTGTCTTGTCTTGAGGTCACGAATTCATTGGCATAGGTTTGGTGGTCTGATTTTGCCATATGTGTAAAGCCCTAATTTTTGAGCTTTGAAACCCTAGGTTTCATCCATGGCAGATTTGGATACAAGCATCGTTGGTTTAATTAAATGGTACCATTCGCTTCAGAACATCATGGTTAGTGTAAATCAACAATTAAAAAACATGAATAATGCATGGAAATTGAAAAACGATTATGGACATATTCATGAAGAAGACGATTCTGTTCTACCAATTCTTGGAGTATGGAGACTGGAAAACGGTTGCAATCGATTCCTAGCAATGTCAGGAACGTATTAAGATGCTTTTCAAGCCTTGAATCGTCCTGTAACTATGAATTCAGTGTTCAAGTTTTTAGTGAAAAATTGCAAATTGGTTCTATGTTTTCTGAGCAGCTTTCGTGTGACTCTTGATTCCATTAGGTCTTGCATATGTAAGTGAACGAAATTAGGTTAAAAAACCAAGCCCAATGTCCATGAATTTATGATTCCAATATTTGATTTCCAATCATGTAAATCCAATCTTTTTCCATGCCAATTATGCCAAATATGGATGATTTTGTCCCCTTGAGATGGTGCACGAGATCTTTTGCATATCATGAATATATTTGCTGCACAAAAAAGATTTAAAACCATGATTTGATATTTTTCTCATATTTAAATTTAATTAAATGAATTAATAATAATAAAAATTCAAATAATTAATCAAAAATAAGAAAATAAATCCCTTTGAGGTCAATGGGTCGTGCATAGCCTTTGGGTAATGATTCATGAAAGAAATTGAGGCCCATTAGCATTTTTGAAGCTTTTGAAGCAAAGTTGACTTTTCAAAATTCCCAAAAATTTCCCAACTTCTCCAAGGCATATCTTGCTCAACTTTGAAGCTATGATCATGTTCTTGGACATTTTGGAAAGACCTTGAAGTCCTCTAACCAATGCCTTTGGTCCCATGTCATTTTGATTTACCAATCTCAAGTTATGGTCTTTGACTTAAAGTGCCTTTTTGTTGACTTTTGAAAATGACCTATAATGTTGAAATTGATAACTTTTTGTGAGAGCATTTCTTGGACTTGAAGTGTGAAGATTAGTTGTAGGAAATGTCATTCTCTTCAAAATGAGCTTTTGATGGGATTTTTATGATAAACCCTGAGGAAGTTATGCCCTGGTCAATTTGCAGTTGACTTTTTAGCTGTCCAAAAATAGAAACTTTTGCATCTTGAGACTTTTTGAGCCATGCTTTGAGAAATCATGATCAAGAATTGATCAAATGATGTTTGTGGCTTCAAAATAAGATGTTGACCAAAATATTTGACTTTTGACGTCAAATGACCATTTTGCCCTTGCAGTTGACTGTGAAGCATTTAGGGTTTTTGACAATGCAATTTGATGTTGTGAATCTTGAACTTTGGCATATGGATGCTTGACAATGTATATAGGCATGTGGGACTTGATTGGACCCTTGGAAACCTCAACTTCTTTGCCAGAACCAAAACCCTAATTTTGACTGTGTTAGAAGGCATTTGGATTGTGCAACCCTTGAGAGATTTTGAACCATGATCTTGGAAAATCTTGAAGAATATGGGAGGGAAAATTTTGGGGTACAATAGTTGCCCCTGTTCAATCTTCTTAGACCTGAGGATGTAGATTGGCTGGCGTGCCTTTCGTAATCCGAAGGTGGAAGATGATTGAACACTAGAGTTCCCAGAAATTTGCACTCACATAGTAGAATGTCAGCAGTGTGATGACGGGAATGGGCTTACAGATGCCATTTGGAAAGATGATGGATAGGAGGATGGGCTTATAGATGCCACTTGGAGCTGTTGGTAGTTGTGGTGATGGGCTTATAGATGCCATCGGGTTTCGATCGCGTAAGAGATTCCTTAGCGAGAACTTGCGTACCTGAGAAAGAAAAAATAATTACCTGGCCTGTTGCAGGGGTTCATTTTCAAACTCTTTATGTAGATGTGCCCTGGCTAGATACAGGAATCGAATCTTTAAACTCTTCAAATGTGCCCTGGCAAGATACAGGAATCGAGTCCAGAGAATACAGTCGTCAACAGATACACCCTGGCAAGATACAGGAATCGGATCTTCGAACTCTTCAGACGTGCCCTGGCAGGATACAGGAATCGAGTCTGGAATTAGTCGTCAACAGATACACCCTGGCAAGATACAGGAATCGGATCTTCGAACTCTTCAGACGTGCCCTGGCAGGATACATGAATCGAGTCTGGTAATGTAGTCGTCAACAGATACACCCTGGCAAGATACAGGAATCAGATCTTTGAACTCTTCAGACGTGCCCTGGCAGGATACAGGAATCGAGTCTGGTAATGTAGTCGTCAACAGATACAACCTGGCAAGATACAGGAATCGGATCTTCGAACTCTTCAGACGTGCCCTGGCAGGATACAGGAATCGAGTCTGGTAATGTAGTCGTCAACAGATACACCCTGGCGAGATACAGGAATCGGATCTTCGAACTCTTTAGACGTGCCCTAGCGAGATACAGGAATCGAGTCTGGTAATGTAGTCGTCAACAGATACACCCTGGCGAGATACAGGAATCGAATCTTCGAACTCTTCAGACGTGCCCTGGCGAGATACAGGAATCGAGTCTGGTATTGTTAGTCGTCAACAGATACACCCTGGCAAGATACAGGAATCGGATCTTCGAACTCTTCAGACGTGCCCTGGCAAGATATAGGAATCGAGTCTGGAATTAGTCGTCAACAGATACACCCTGGCGAGCTACAGGAATCGGATCTTTAGTTGCAACCATTGATAGTAATCATCTTTGTATTAACCTTTGTCCTGAAAAGACCAAACGTTAGTTATATGCAATGTCATGATGTATGACATGCGTGATGTTCTCAGAATAAATGAGATTGTATGTTCATGATGCGTATATGCATGCTATAATGTATTAAGATGTGATGTTTATGAATGTATTTTCGTCTAGGAAAGTAAATCCTTGACGGGTTCCGGGAAGTTAAATCCTGGGCTGATGTTGGAAAGTAGAGCTTTTGTTTCCGCTGGGGGTGATGGTTGCAAGAATACCGGTAGGAGAAGATGACTCCGTTGGGGACTAAACTTGGCGAATAGATTACTCTGCGGGGAGTGAACTCTGTGGGAAGAGATACTTCGCTGAGGTTTGATGATAATTCCACTGGGGATATCATTGATGTGTTCTGTTGGAGGGAATTTATGAACTCCGCTAGGGGATATGAAGACTCCTTCGGGGATGATCTTTCCGTGGCAATTGGCTGAGGATAACCCAGTTATATCCTGGTGGGGAAATAACCTTTGAATAAAAAGTCCAGGAGACGCGTTCGTGCTCTGCGGGCGACAAGCTTCCAGAATCTACTGGGGATAAGCTTCCTGCTGGGGAGATGGATTCCACTTTCCTGGGGAGACTTTTGAGATTGGACTGGGGGATGGCTCCACTGGATGTCCGGTATTCCGCCGGGGAACAATCTTAGACCAAGACTTCCAGGGATGCTTGTTAAGGATGTCTGTATACTCTGCTGAGGAATGTTGAGATCTGCTGGGGATACCCAATTTCCTTAAGGCTGGCGAGTAGGCTAACTCTTCTTGGGGAGAGTATCGCTGACTTGCTAGGGATATTGTGCCTTTGTAGGGCTGATGGGAGATCAACTGCTTGGGAGAGAATTGTTGAATCTTGGCTCACTCTCTGGGGAATTAAGGTATCTGGGCTACATCCTTCAGCTAAACCTAACTTGGTACCTTGGTGGACAGCGAAACTAGCTTGCTTAGACAACTCATTACTGCCCCTGTTTCTGTGGGAGAAGATACTGGTGGAGGCCTGATGATGAGCTCATGTAAAACTGTACCTTTGGAGGGAGGAAACCTGTGTAGGGTTTACTGATAATGAGTCCGTATAAGACTGCATCTAAAATGGAGAAGGAACCTGTGTAGGGTTTCTTTAACGACGAGCCCGTGTAAAACTACGTCTGGAGGGAGAGAACCTGTGTTGGGTTTCTTCGGGATAAGTTCGTGTAAAACTTCTTGATGAACTGGGGTAAGGTTATCTTGAGATAAGTCCGTGTATGACTTCTGGAGGAACCGGGGTAAGGTTATCTTGGGATAAGTCCGTGTAAAACTTCTGGATGAACCGGGGTAAGGTTATCTTGGGATAAGTTCGTGTAAGACTTCTTCTGAAATAAAAGGAACCGGTGTAGGGTTACTTTGGTGATAAGTCCGTGTAAGACTTCTTCTGAAACTTGAGAAGGAACCAGTGTAGGGTTGCCTGATGATGAGTTCGTGTGAAACTACATCTGAGGTTGAGAAGGAACCGGTGTAGGGTTACTTCGTGATGGGTCCGTGTAAGACTTCTTCTGAAAGAAGAGGAACCGGTGTCGGGTTGCCTGAGGATGATCAAGTAGATAATTGTCATGTTTGGTCTCGGATATTAACCCACGATCAGTCGTCCACAGAATTTTCCTGGCTTGTTACCAGTGTTGATCTGAAGCTGTAAAGGTAGATGGTGATCATCTTTTGATTGACCTTTCCTTGATACTTTGGTTGACAGAGCAACTGGATCGCCTGGACAACTCATTATTGCCCCTGTCTCTGAGGTGAGGGCAGAATATACCTTGTGGAGGTGCTTGATGACTGCCGATTGACAAATCTTCCTCTGGTAGGCAAGTGACGAGATGCCAGGACATAGTCGTACGCTTTGATCCCTAACTTTTTCCTGGACCGCCCTTTCGGGTTTTCAGCCCACCGGGATACCCATTTTTGCCCAAGCCGCCTTTTCAGGTTTTCGACTTGCCGGGTGTACAGATTTTTTCATTTCATCCCTCATTTTTCCCGAACCCTTTTGGTTCGCTGGGAAGCCCTAATTTTTGCCTAAGTATGTCAACCTAGCGGGTTTTTAATTATGCGCAGTGTTTTTTCGACTATGTCCATGCTCTCAGAATGTAGGGAGTTGCCCCTGTCAATAGCATTGTGTTGCCGTACCACCGGAAGATCTTCGTTTGATCATGCAGGATTCGTAGCTGGAATTCATGTCCGATGCCCCAAGTGACTCGGGCGGAGATTTGCCCTAGGCTGGTTGGCCTTTTGAGAGATTCTCTGAATCTTGACTTAACTGCCCCAGATGATGGACAATGATCACGCCATGCCCCTTGATTGGAGGTACTCTTGTTCATTAGACTTTCGTCGTGCGAATTTCTCTGCTGTTCAAACAACTAGTCATATGCAAGCAATGTTATATTAGAAATTCAAAGCTTATGTTTGTCTTGAAGTTTTTTTGAAAATGCATTTTTTCAGTAAAACCAATGAATTTTGTAAAATATGATGTCAACTCAGTATTTTAGCAAACCTTAAGGAGTCAGGATATCTTTCGTAACAGTATGTTTTCGAACTAACCCATGCTTCAGCTAGGACTTTTGAGGGTTATAACGTGGCCTGGTTCACGGTTTAAGAAACAAAGGATAAAGGCTCAAAATTTTATTTGTACCCACCCGTTCTTCGTGATGTTCTTCAAACCTAAACTCCGTTGATCGCGCGTTAGACCTTGTTTGAGTCTTTGCTTTGACATTCCGGTGATGGTTCGGATGTTGACAATTTATTTTGAATAGGCAATCATTTTCTTTTTTTTGTTGAGGGTTTATAGGACCTCTTTCTTTTTTATTTTTATTATCCCTGTCTTTTGCCTGAACTGTTTCTTTTGTGATTACAGTCAGTGGGATGCCCCACTTTTGTAAGTCTCCTTCATAGGTTTTGACTTAATGGGTTTTTATTTTGAAAGATAATGACTGCCTGTCTTTATGATTATTCGGAACCATCACTGTTTTTTTTTTTTTTGTAAGGACCTCTTTGGTGCCATTTGTTATGCACTTGGATCAACTGAGAGAACTACCCTGCCCCAGGTTATGATTAAGGGTTTTAATTTTCGAAAAGAAAAACTCCTGCTTCTTTGGCTCGAAGGGGTTGACGAGGGATTATCTTCCTTATAACTCCACTGTTTAGGATTTGAAACAATGCCTGTACCTCATCAGCGGGGTCTGTTCAAAAGCATACTGTAACTTGTGGTATCGTTTTCGTCATCCTCCCTCAAGAGGCTCAGAATTATTAATTGAGATTTGATCATCACAGAAATATGAAAACAGTTTGCATATAGCGAATGCGAATATATTGATTCAAAACAGACATATGTGATGCATTAATGAAATAACAACGTTTTGATATGAATAAAATGTTCGAACAATCAAAAGAAAATTACAACTTTAAAAGATCCTAATGAACAAAAAGTCTTCTCGTCTCAGGACTTGTTACTTCAAATGATGAATCCTGTAGGGATGGTAGAAGTGCTCATCCTGACCCACTTGGGTGAAATCCACTACTCCTTCATTAATCAGATCCTGGACCTTGTTCTTCAGAGCCCAGCAGTCGGCAGTGTCATGTCCAGGACTATCAGAGTGGTATGCACACCTTTTGTTGGGATGATAGTTAGGAGCAGAGATGTTGGGGTTCCGGGGAGGGGCCCTTAGTGTAATCAGATTCAACCTCAACAGGTGTTGTAGAGCTTGAAACAGCGACACGTTAAGCTGGGTGAATTGCCTCTTGGACCTGCTTGGCTTATTCTGATCAACCTGTTGCTCTGGGCGAGGTTGATGCTGGGCTTGTGAAGTGGTAGCAATTTGGAGAGGTCTATTCTTCATTATGCCAGACTCTTGTCCTCTTGGAAATGGATCATTGACCTGGTCTCTGACTTGGACTGGTTGCTTCATGTTGGATCTGTCTTGGTGGAGTTGACTGATCATGGTCCTCAACTCTTCTTGTTCCCGAGCTAAACCTTGGATGAGAGCCCTTTGCCCCAGCATCTGGGTTTTCATTGTATCTACCTCAGCTTGTAGGCGTTTCAGCCGTTCGTCCTTATCATCATCGGGGCCTTGCTTGGCCAAATTCCCCGTAAGGAGTGTCTTCAACTCTTCCTGCCCCTTGGATAGGCTTAAGAAGATCTCCCTGAACTGAGTCTCTTGAGCATGAAGACCTTGATTATCTTGTTGGGAAGCCATTGCTGAAATAAACAGCGAAAAGGGGTAAGTGACCTGTAACAAGGGTACCTGTGATGCAATGTATGTATGCATGCAATGTTTTCAAGGATCTCGCGGGGTAAACAAGAAAATTGTTAGAGTTTGCATTTTGTAGCTTGATGGAAGGCACTGCATATTATTGAGAGTCCTTCTTCAAGAGTCAAGGCTCACCATATCGAGTGGGTCATAGCCCCTGACAACTTTGGCTAGAGGAAAATACATCCCCTTTGCCCCTTGCTATACAGTTTGATTCATCGTGACCTGCATCACAGACCCTTGAGATCCTTGAAATGGATTAGTCCTTATGTAGGATGTATGCAATGGTATGATGGTATGATGTCATGTTATGCATGGAGTGATATGTGTAACCCTGTTATGGGTCCAGATTAAGGACCATAAACAAAACCTGCAAGGAACCCGTGTTGTTAGATAACAAGTATGCAAATAGTCAAGTTTGAAGGCACACAAGTCACACAAAGAGCCCTTAGAGTTTAGGCCAGCATGGGGTCTAGGTATTACCCTCTTTCAGTTTATTGGTTAAGACCTGTCCTATTAGAAGTAACCGGGTTCTAGAGGATCCCAATATCACTGACTACCCTCAATTGGTCATAACTCTAGCATCACAATCTTTTCTTGCAGCCGGAACCATCACGAGAGTTTAGCCTCAATGGGTGTAGCATACTGCTACTGTTCTATTGGCCAAGTTGGGTCATTTAAGGTTCTAAGGTCGGTTGGTGCTTAATGACTCCCCAGAAGACCCATATTCTCCTCGTTGCGACACAAGGGATATCGGTACAGACCAAGATGCCACACCAACGTAGCCACTGCTTCACCCGTGTCGGTCTACGCCAGACAAGTCCCTCACAGCTTATGCTACCTAACAGGGTATCCCCAGATCCGGGTTAGGATCTATGTAACTCCGATGCAGCCCGCAATAATAAAGCAAACAAGCACAGCAATTGAAAACACAAGTGATCTTAGTCCTAAGGTACACCTCACTTTATAAGAATCCCCAGCAGAGTCGCCAGTTCTGTGATCGGTGGATTTAGAACTGACTGTTTAATGCTGGTTCGCGAAATATCGCGGAAGCAAGAGTCGCCACCGTCTTTTATTTTCTCCAACATGGACAGGACAAAAGCACAGCAAAATTCCTTATGAGATAGTTTCTCGATTCGGGAGGTAGATTTATAGAAAGGGAAGGTGTTAGCACCCTTTCTATCCATGGTTATTCATGGGCTCTTAGATACTTGCTCACTATGTTTTCAAAATGATGTTTGATTTTCAATTGTGAGTGGGTTTGAAAAAGTTTCTTTGAAAGTTTTCAGAATGACTCTTGTATCAGTCCTCAAGAGTGTTTGAAAAAATTGTTTTGAAAGCTTTTTGAAAGTGTCGGTGTGAAAAGAGTTTTGATTTGTTTTTTTTTAGAGCAAGTATCTATGAGTCATCTACCTACCCTAAGGAATTAAGCTATGTAAATGTCCTTAAGGTAGTGCCATCCCACCATTGAGAGGTAGGTAGAACCACCGTTGGAGGTATTCGGGTCAATTCGTTTGTAGGGACAGTGTGGTCACCAGAGCAACAGTAGGACACCTTAGAAGCTACCCTTATGCCATTGATCCTTTTTTAATCTGAGGCAACCGTTTCGAGGCAACTGGATCATGGACATAAGGACTTACTAAAACGTCCTATACTCGACGACCACGTTTCGAAGGTAAGGCAACAGGTGAGGCGTACCCTAAGAGTGGTGTGTGAATTTGTGCGTTGTTTCCATGTTTAGCAATTATCTTTGATCAGGACATGATGAGCTACGCGTTGTTTTTAATTAGCCATACATTCTTTCATGCAATTAGAATTTAAAAGTGCGGAAATTTAAATGCGGAAAGATAAATCCTACGCTATTACAAGGCGCGGGTCTATACATCGCCAAAATACAAAGACCCGTTTGGTAAAATATGCGGAAAGTAAATAAATTTCCTAACTACTATTACAAGGCTTGAGCAGTTACATAATATTCGGAAGGAAAATAAGAATAACGCGAAAGAATAAAAAATAGAACGTTCGAGGGCGTTGGACCCTTTTGAAATTAAATTGAATTAAAAGTTAATTAAGTATTTAATAAAAGAAAAGAAGTGTTTTTTATGGTTTTTGTATTTATGAAAGTAAAGGAAATCGAAAATCAAGAGAAACCCTAATTCTAAGTTGTTTTTAATTATTAATGAAAAATATTAAAGTTTAACCTAATTTACTAAATAATTAATGTACATGTTTATTTACAAAATATTTAGTAATTAATAATAATAATAATAATGATGAGAAGATTATTTATTAAAAAAAAGATGAAAAGGTTAAAAACGCTAATTCTACTTATTTTAATTTATTAAGAAAAAATGTTGAAATTGAAACCTAAATTAACTAAATTAATTGATAAAGTTTATTTACAAAAATAATAATGGTGAAATTAACATTAATAAAATAAACATTTTTTTGATTTTTCTGTATTTTATATCATGAAAAGTTATTTTATGGAATTAAAAGAAATAATTAAAACAATAAAAAGAATTAAAAGAGAACCAAATAAAAAATAAAAATGATGCAAACCATGGGGGGGTATCAGGCCCATTTAGGAGGTTTATTGAAGCATTTTGGCCCATCAGAACACAAGGCCTTCGTTGACTTTCTAGTTTGAGTGCATGTCCATTGACTGAGATACATGGTAGGACTCCTTTTGTAGCCTTCAGATTGAAGCTCACGGGCGCGTGGCAGGCTTGGATGTGAGGTTGTATGATGAGCCTTTTGATGAACACTGTATGGAAGCACATTAGGAGGAAAAATATGAAATATGTGGGGGGGCCTGGGAATCGAACCCAGGTCCCATTACCTGCAGGACACCTCAGCCACCAACTGAACCATTGCGTTTCTTTGTTAATATAATGGAACGTAATTATTATAAAAGAAAAATAAGCGTTAGTGGTATAAAGCAAAAAGCGCGCTGAATTATTTGAATCGTCCAACCACATGAAGACACACATGCGTCTTCTTCCTCTTTATCCCTGCAATATAAACAAGTAGCGGGGGTTTTAAACCCCCACTAAGTGAAGCCTGCAAAAATAGCGAATAAGATATGGATCAATATAAAAAAGGCGCGAGGTATTGGTTTGTCTTATCTTGAGGTCACAAATTCATTGGCATAGGTTTGGTGGTCTGATTTTGCCATATGTGTAAAGCCCCAATTTTTGAGCTTTGAAACCCTAGGTTTCATCCATGGCAGATTTGGATACAAGCATCGTTGGTTTAATTAAATGGTACCATTCGCTTCAGAACATCATGGTTAGTGTAAATCAACAATTAAAAAACATGAATAATGCATGGAAATTGAAAAACGATTATGGACATATTCATGAAGAAGACGATTCTGTTCTACCAATTCTTGGAGTATGGAGACTGGAAAACGGTTGCAATCGATTCCTAGCAATGTCAGGAACGTATTAAGATGCTTTTCAAGCCTTGAATCGTCCTGTAACTATGAATTCAGTGTTCAAGTTTTTAGTGAAAAATTGCAAATTGGTTCTATGTTTTCTGAGCAGCTTTCGTGTGACTCTTGATTCCATTAGGTCTTGCATATGTAAGTGAACGAAATTAGGTTAAAAAACCAAGCCCAATGTCCATGAATTTATGATTCCAATATTTGATTTCCAATCATGTAAATCCAATCTTTTTCCATGCCAATTATGCCAAATATGGATGATTTTGTCCCCTTGAGATGGTGCACGAGATCTTTTGCATATCATGAATATATTTGCTGCACAAAAAAGATTTAAAACCATGATTTGATATTTTTCTCATATTTAAATTTAATTAAATGAATTAATAATAATAAAAATTCAAATAAGTAATCAAAAATAAGAAAATAAATCCCTTTTAGGTCAATGGGTCGTGCATAGCCTTTGGGTAATGATTCATGAAAGAAATTGAGGCCCATTAGCATTTTTGAAGCTTTTGAAGCAAAGTTGACTTTTCAAAATTCCCAAAAATTTCCCAACTTCTCTAAGGCATATCTTGCTCAATTTTGAAGCTATGATCATGTTCTTGGACATTTTGGAAAGGTCTTGAAGTCCTCTAACCAATGCCTTTGGTCCCATGTCATTTTGATTTACCAATCTCAAGTTATGGTCTTTGACTTAAAGTGCCTTTTTGTTGACTTTTGAAAATGACCTATAATGTTGAAATTGATAACTTTTTGTGAGAGCATTTCTTGGACTTGAAGTGTGAAGATGAGTTGTAGGAAATGTCATTCTCTTCAAAATGAGATTTGGATGGGATTTTTCTGATAAACCCTGAGGAAGTTATGCCCTGGTCAATTTGCAGTTGACTTTTTAGCTGTCCAAAAATAGAAACTTTTGCATCTTGAGACTTTTTGAGCCATGCTTTGAGAAATCATGATCAAGAATTGATCAAATGATGTTTGTGGCTTCAAAATAAGATGTTGACCAAAAAATTTGACTTTTGACTGTCAAATGACCATTTTGCCCCTGCAGTTGACTGTGAAGCATTTAGGGTTTTTGACTGTGCAATTTGATGCTGTGAATCTTGAACTTTGGCATATGGATGCTTGACAATGTATATAGGCATGTGGGACTTGATTGGACCCTTGGAAACCTCAACTTCTTTTCCAGAACCAAAACCCTAATTTTGACTGTGTTAGGAGGCATTTGGACTGTGCAACCCTTGAGAGATTTTGAACCATGATCTTGGCAAATCTTGAAGAATATGGGAGGACAAATTTTGGGGTACAACAGCATCCACTAGGTTTAGTAGCATGACTTATTTCATAAACACGAGAGTGTATGTCTCAGGTTTTTAAACAATTAGCTTTTACCGAAATACTTTATAGGCCAAGCGATTCATCGAATTCCCTAAGTCCGATTATCACATACCGATATAATTAGTACTATTACTTTTAAATTAAACTGTCTCCCCCAAATATCGAATATTCAGCGCTTAGTTAGACAAACTGTAGCATTAGATCGTATGCGATTGATCCTCAGTCTCTGTGGGTTCGATAATCTTTTAAAACTAGAACGACTGAACTGTATACTTGCAGTTAGTATCTCGACAGACTTATTAAGTCCCGATCATGTGATAAGCTAAATTTTGTTTTCGAACATCGCTGCCTGAAGTCTGAGGCAATGGTCTGAATTTGGGTAATGCATTGCGGCTTAGAGGCAATGTGCTGGTTTGGATAATATATTGCAGCTTAGAGGCAATATGTTGATCTAGACAAATACATTGCGGCTTAGAGGCAATGTGTTGAGTTTTTCAAATACATTGCGGCTTAGAGGCAATCTGTTTGAGTCGGATGATATATTGCGGCTTATAGGCAATATACTAATCTAGAAAGATACATTGCGGCTTAGAGGCGATGTGTTGTGTTTTGCAAATACATTGCATCTTAGAGGCAATGTGCTTGAGTCAGACGATATATTGCGGCTTAGAGGCAATATACTGAGTTTTGACAATGTGTTGCGGCTTAGGGGCCACGTACGGAGCGTTGCAAATTCATTGCGGCTTAGAGGCAATGTAATGGGTCTTCGAGAATATGTTGCGGCTTAGAGGTAACATGCTGAGTTTTGTGAATACATTTCGGCCTAGAGGCAATGCGATGAGTTTTTTTACGAACACGTCGCGGCTTAGATGAAATGTAATGAGTTTTGCAAATACATTGCGGCTTAGAGGCAATGTAATGGGTTTTTGCGAATAAGTTGCAGCTTAAAGGCAACGTAATGTGTTTGTAAGGAACTCATCACAGCGGGAATACTTAGGTGATGGGCTGAACGTGTCACGGCATGAAGACTGAAGTGACGGGTTGAATTGTAGGAGAAGCATTGCGTTGGTTGACCCTTAGATAGTAGTATCGAGGGTGAAATTATTTGTTTGCTTGCTATGCGACACATGTGCATGCATGCGTATTGAATGTTGTATGTATGCAAAATGTATGATGTTCGACATTGATATGGAACCCTGAATACGTATGTAAAAAAAGTATAGTGTATGTATGCCTTAGATATGCAAAATGTATGTGTGAAATATGTGTAAGATGTGTATATGCCTTGAAATGTTACGATGACTATTTCTGGCATTCTCTCCTTTAAACCATTGGCTCAGAGTTACCGATTCCTGGCGTTGTATGTCATGTCATTGTAGCATTGTTGAACTTGAATGCGGTGGGAAATGTTAGCAAAAGTTAAACATTAATTTTGTATTACAGACGTAGGCGTGGACATAGACATAGGTAATTGCATATGCACAGATTTGTATGCACGTGTAGACGTATGTATGTGGTCTCCGTAAGCATGGGCGTAAGCATGGACGTAGGTAGATTCGTACATTGTAGTCACAGGCGTAAGCATAGATTCGTATGTCCTAGGCATAAGCGTAAGCGTAGATGTATGTCGATTCGTATGTTGTAGGCGCAAGCGTAAGTGTAACACCCCAGTTTCAATTATTTGATTTATTTAAATTTGGGAAATTATTTTATTAGAATTAATAAAATAAAGAGGAATTATTTATTTTGAAATATGGAGGAAAATAAAAGAAATAAGGATACATTTGGGACTTAAGTTTTTTTTTCTCATTATTCACGATAACACAGATTTGGGATTATTTGGGAAATAGAGCTCTGAAGGCGAGAAGAACGAAGAACATCGCTCAAGAACTCAAGCTGCAAATTGTTAAGGTAAGGGGGGGCTATTACTCGATTTACCTTTGTTTATGGGTTTATGTACGGTTGATTTGGGTAATCGTAGGGAAAAACCCAATTGTTAGATGTTACTAGGAATCGATACCCTTAGGATTGAACCTTGTTAGAAAAGGGTTAGGTTCCCAATTTTTATGAATCGATTAGGAATTTTAGGTTCCAAATGGTGGATTGGGAGTATATCTGCATGATCGTGAATTTACCTTAGAAGTTATAGGGATAACCTCAATGTTAGCAGATTTCCCCAAAATGAACGACTAATCACTTCTAAGGTTACTATAATGATTGTTGATAATTAGGAAATTGAGGTGTTGTTTTGAATTATACAAACTCGATGTCGTTAGGTACCAAAATGCGCGTTTAGCTGGCATTTTCCCGCGTTTGGCTGCTGTTCTGAGCTGCTGCAGGTACAGGAAATTTCTGTACGCGCTCAGCAACACGGGCCGTGTTGCACAACACGGGCACCCGTGTTGCTCTTCTGTGTTGGTGAGATAATGTGTTTTCTAGACACATTACAACACGGGCCGTGTTGCACAACACGGGCACCCGTGTTGGTCCCCTGTAATGAGGAAAAATTGTGTTTTCTGGACATGTTACAACACGGGCCGTGTTGCTTAACACGGGCACCCGTGTTGATGCTGCTGTGTTGATTTTTCTGAATTTTGTTTTCTGTGCGTTATTGTGGATTTTATTGTCATGCTTTTGGATAATGTTATCGAGCATGAATTATGATATGACTTGATATGATTGATGTTTAAATAGTATGCTGAGTGATTACATGCTATCCATATCCTGTTATGATTGATGTTGTTGTTGTGCATGATATGTTGATTGATGTTCATAGTATGCTGAGTGTTACATACTTACATATCATGTTGCATTTGTTAATTCCCATTGTGTGGAATTAACATGGTGGCCAATATACGTGTCCGCGATTTAATGGAACGTTGAGGTGGTAGCCGTGTCTGCGATATAATGGAACGGTGAGTTATCCGTGACCCGAGATTTAATGGGGCGGTGAAGTGGTACCACATGCATGGGTGTGTTGCATTACCTTGAATATAACATGAATGGATGATTTTTCCAATGTTGTATTTGATTGTTTGTATGCGCGTATGATTGCTAAATGGTTGATGATGTTTGATGTTAATTGCAAATATGAAAAGTAATATATCGTGGGTATATGAATTGTAAAGGTTTTTGTAAACTATGAAATATGCTAATTATTGGGTGATGCTTATGATTTCCTGAATTGATTGTTATGAACGTATAATCAAATGTATAATTGAGATGCTCACCCTTACTGTTGAATATTTCAGATTGAGGAGCTTCGTTCAGGTGCTTGGCGAGGGCTTGTCGTTTCTAGTTTATTTTCGTTTTAGTATTGTCCGGGTCATGCTCTGATAGTTGTAACTCCGGGAACGCTTGTTTGTCGAGCTGTTTTTAGTCAGACTCGTTTAATTCCTCATGTTTTGTTATAATATGATGTTGACATTTTCCAGGTGTTAATCCCTGATGATTTTGAAAATGTTAATAACATTGATTTTATTAATTAAATTATTCCGCTGTGTAAACATGTATGAGTTACTACTACGTTATGCATGACAGGAATTTGTTTTATTAAAAGAGAATTGTAGCATCCTCGATTATACATGTACTCTGAAATTATAATTTTAATTATTCGCGAAAATTCTGTTCGGGGTTTTAGAGGGTGTTACAATAGTGGTATCAGAGCCTGGTCGGTCGTTGCAACCAAAGTCTTGAGTCAGTCATCCCTTTTGTATGCGATTAGTGTAAGGTAACACTGTCGATACTGTATTCTAATGTGGAATATGTTTTAATTCTCAGGAATATGGCTGGAAGAGGTAATGGACGAAATGATGCTGCACTAGCTGAGGCTTTGGGGATGTTAGCTGGTGTACTTGCTGGAAACCCAACCGGAGGCGTGATTGGTGCTGATAGGCAATTGGGAAATTTCCAAAGGAACAATCCTCCGTTGTTCAAAGGTACACATGACCCTGAAGGTGCTCAGAAGTGGCTGAAGGAAATCGAAAGGATTTTCCGTGTGATTGATTGTGCTGAAGATCTGAGAGTTAGATATGGTACGCATATGTTAGTAGAAGAAGCCGACGACTGGTGGGTTGCCACAAGGACTGAAATGGTTCGGGATGGAGAGGCACTGACTTGGGCTGACTTCAGAAGAGCTTTTCTGAGGAGGTACTTTCCTGAAGATGTTCGGGGAAGAAAGGAAATTGAGTTTTTGGAGCTTAAGCAGGGCAATCTGACTGTTAGTGAGTATGCTACTAAGTTCACTGAGCTGGCAAAGTATTATGCACACTACAACAATGATGAGGCTGGGGAATTCTCTAAATGTATCAAATTTGAGAATGGTCTCCGAGATGAGATTAAGCAGGGAATCAGGTACCAGCGTATTCGTAGATTTTCTGATCTGGTGGATTGTAGCAGAATCCTGGAAGAAGATATTACCAAGAATAGGTCGTCTCACTCTCGTGGGGCTGTTGATAAAAGAGGAAAGCAACATATGGACCGTGGCAAGCCATATGGTAGAGATAACCAGAAATCAGGTGGATGGAAAAGGCCTAGTGGGGGAGATTCTAAGGCTCCTATCAGATGCTACAGGTGTGGTGAGTCTGGTCATCACATTCGAGATTGCAAGAGTGATGAGAAGAAGTGCTATAAATGTGGAAAGGCTGGTCATTTGTCTATTGATTGCAAAGGGAAGTCTGTTACTTGTTACAATTGTGGCGAAGAAGGTCACATTCGTCCGCAGTGTCCTAAGCCTAGGAAGGATCAGTCAGGTGGAAAAGTTTTCGCTCTGTCTGGATCTGAGACTACTCCAGAGGATCGATTGATTAAAGGTACGTGTTTTATTCATGGCACACCTTTAGTTGCAATTATTGATACTGGTGCAACTCATTCTTTCATTTCTTTGGATTGTGCTGAGAGGTTGAAACTGGACATATCTGGTATGCGAGGTAGCATGGTTGTTGATACTCCTGCATCGGGTTCAGTGACAACTTCACTTGTATGTAGGAATTGTCCTATTGAGATTTTTGGTAGAGGTTTCGGTATGGATTTAGTGTGCCTACCGCTTGAACAAATTGATATTATCCTTGGGATGAACTGGTTGGAATTCAACTGGGTTCATCTGAACTGCTTTGCTAAGACGGTGATTTTTCCAGAAGCAGTTGGTGTCGAGAATTTGACTATGACTGCTAGGCAGGTACAAGAAGCAATGGAAGACGGTGCTAATGTGTTTATGTTACTTGCTTCGTTAGATGCAACAGGAAAGGTCAAGAGTGGTGAATTGCCAGTGGTGTGTGATTTTCCAGAAGTCTTTCCTGATGATGTTGGTGAGTTACCTCCTGAGAGAGAGGTGGAATTTTCTATAGATTTGATTCCTGGTACGAGACCGGTGTCGATGGCGCCATATCGTATGTCTGCGTCTGAGTTGGCTGAATTGAAGAGTCAGTTGGAAGATTTACTGGAGAAGAAGTTTATTCGTCCAAGTGTTTCGCCTTGGGGTGCTCCGGTATTGTTGGTTAAGAAGAAAGAAGGTTCTATGAGACTGTGTGTCGATTACAGGAAATTGAACAAAGTAACCATTAAGAATCGGTATCCATTACCGAGGATTGATGATTTAATGGATCAGCGAATTGGAGCCAGTGTATTCAGTAAGATTGACTTGAGATATGGATATCATCAGATTCGTGTGAAAGCGGAAGATATTCAAAAGACTGCTTTTCGAACGAGGTATGGGCATTATGAATATTCTGTTATGCCGTTCGGGGTTACTAATGCACCTGGTGTTTTCATGGAATATATGAATAGGATTTTTCATCCGTATCTGGATAAGTTTGTTGTAGTTTTTATTGATGACATTCTGATTTATTCCAAGAATGACAAAGAGCATGCGGAACATCTCAGAATTGTGTTAGAGTTGTTGAAAGATAAGAAGTTGTATGCTAAGTTGTCCAAATGTGAGTTCTGGCTGAATGAAGTTAGTTTTCTTGGACATGTGATTTCTAAGAATGGTATTGCAGTGGATCCTACAAAAGTAGAAGCGGTATCTCAGTGGGAAGCGCCGAAGACTGTTTCTGAAATCAGAAGTTTTCTTGGTCTTGCAGGGTATTACAGAAAGTTTATCGAAGGATTCTCAAAGTTAGCATTGCCTTTGACGAAGTTGACTCGAAAAGGACAAGCGTTTATTTGGGATTCTGATTGTGAGAAAGGTTTCCAAGAATTGAAGCGGAGATTGACTAGTGCTCCTATTCTGATTTTGCCGAATCCGGTGGAATCTTTTGTGGTCTATTGTGATGCATCTCTGTTGGGTCTAGGTGGTGTTTTAATGCAGAATCAACAGGGAGTTGCGTATGCTTCGAGACAGTTGAAGGTTCATGAAAGGAACTATCCTACTCATGACTTAGAGTTGGCAGCAGTTGTGTTTGTCTTGAAATTGTGGAGACATTATCTGTATGGTTCGAGATTTGAAGTGTATAGTGATCATAAGAGTTTGAAGTATCTTTTCGATCAGAAAGAGCTCAATATGAGGCAAAGAAGGTGGTTGGAATTTCTCAAAGATTATGATTTTGGTTTGAATTACCACCCTGGTAAGGCAAATGTGGTTGCAGATGCTTTGAGCAGGAAATCCTTGCATATGTCTATGATGATGGTTCGTGAATTGGATTTAATTGAACAGTTCCGAGATTTGAGTTTAATTTGTGAAAGTACTCCGGAGTGTGTTCGTTTGGGTATGTTGAAACTTACTAGTGGTATCCTAGAAGAGATCAGGATCGGGCAGAAATCTGATGTTAATTTGGTTGATAAATTGACACTGATCAACCAAGGTCAAGGTGGTGAGTTTAGAATTGATGAAAATGATGTTATGAGATTTGGCGATAGAGTTTGTGTTCCTGATGTCGCAGAAATCAAGCAGAGTATATTAGAGGAAGGACATCGCAGTGGGATGAGTATTCATCCGGGTGCCACGAAAATGTATCATGATTTGAAGAAATTGTTTTGGTGGCCGGGAATGAAAAAGGAAATAGCTGAATTTGTGTATGCATGTTTAATCTGTCAGAAATCGAAGATTGAGCATCAGAAGCCGTCTGGATTTATGCAACCAATGTTTATTCCAGAATGGAAGTGGGATAGTATTTCTATGGATTTTGTATCTGGGTTGCCGAGGACTCCTATGAATTGTGAAGCGATATGGGTCGTTGTGGATAGGTTGACTAAGTCTGCTCATTTTATACCGGTGCGAATGGATTACTCAATGGAGAGATTGGCACAGTTATATATTGAGAAAATAGTGAGTTTGCATGGAGTTCCTTCTAGTATTGTGTCAGATAGAGATCCGAGATTCACTTCGAAATTTTGGGAAGGATTGCAGAAGGCTTTGGGTACTAAATTGAGGTTGAGTTCAGCTTACCATCCTCAGACTGATGGACAGACGGAGAGGACGATTCAATCGTTAGAAGATTTATTACGTGCTTGTGTTTTAGAGAAGGGTGGAGCTTGGGATAGCTATTTGCCATTGATTGAATTTACTTATAACAATAGTTACCATTCAAGTATTGGTATGGCTCCGTTTGAGGCATTGTATGGTAGACGGTGTAGAACACCTCTGTGTTGGTATGAATCTGGAGAGAGTTCGGTGATTGGGCTAGAGATTGTTCAGCAGACTACCGAAAAGATCAAATTGATTCAAGAGAAGATGAGAGCTTCTCAGAGTCGTCAGAAAAGTTATCATGATAAGAGGAGAAAGAATTTAGAATTCAGTGCTGGAGATCATGTGTTTATGAGAGTTACTCCAATGACGGGTATTGGTCGAGCGTTGAAATCGAAGAAGTTGACTCCGCGTTTTATTGGTCCGTTTCAGATTACAGAAAGAGTTGGGGAAGTTTCTTATCGCATTGCTTTACCTCCGAGACTTGCGAATTTGCACGATGTTTTTCATGTTTCTCAGTTGAGGAGATACATTCCAGACCCATCTCATGTAATCCAAATAGATGATGTACAGGTGAGAGATAACCTGACAGTAGAAACATTGCCTATGAGGATAGAAGATCGGGAAGTGAAACAGTTAAGAGGTAAAGAGATAGCATTAGTGAAGGTTGCTTGGGGAGGTCCAGCAGATGGAAATATCACTTGGGAACTGGAGAGCCAGATGAAAGAGGCTTATCCAGAACTGTTCGTCTAAGGTATGTTTTCGAGGACGAAAACCTTTTTAGTGGGGAAGAGTTGTAACACCCCAGTTTCAATTATTTGATTTATTTAAATTTGGGAAATTATTTTATTAGAATTAATAAAATAAAGAGGAATTATTTATTTTGAAATATGGAGGAAAATAAAAGAAATAAGGATACATTTGGGACTTAAGTTTTTTTTTTCTCATTATTCACGATAACACAGATTTGGGATTATTTGGGAAATAGAGCTCTGAAGGCGAGAAGAACGAAGAACATCGCTCAAGAACTCAAGCTGCAAATTGTTAAGGTAAGGGGGGCTATTACTCGATTTACCTTTGTTTATGGGTTTATGTACGGTTGATTTGGGTAATCGTAGGGAAAAACCCAATTGTTAGATGTTACTAGGAATCGATACCTGTTGTACCCTAAAATTTGCCCTCCCTTTCTTCAGGAAACCATCTTAGATTTTTCAAAGTCCCCTGAAACAAATCCAAGCCCTGGGTTATTCTTTTGCCCAAGCAAGCCACTTACAAGAGCAAGATGATCTCCCGAACTCCAGAAACAACGCTTTCATCTTGAGGAAAATCAAATTCTAAGTGCTTAGAATGTTTCTTTAAAATAAGTGTTTTTTAGAAAAAATCAGCGTTTCAGAACTTCTGGACCCATTCCAGATGAAGACGGTCAGAAGTTGCAAGTTTGGTTCAGGATGGTCAGAAGTTGTAAACATGGTTCAGAGTGTAAGCCTCAAACAGAATATACCCCTTCAGCAGTTACACAAGCTCAGTCAGAACTTGTTAAAGGAATGCAAAAGAAATATGAAAATATAAAGGCTCCTTCAGAACAGGTTGAAGTCAGAAGATGAAAGGTCAGAGGGATAGGTGTCACATTGATATAGAATCTCTAAGCCCAGATTATCCAGAAGTAGATCCAAGGAACGTACCAGAAAACCAGGAGAATCTCCAGAGTTTGCTAAAACAACAGGTAGCCAAGGCCAGAGCATGGTTTACGCTGCTGATTCAACAACCAGAATGTTGGTATTGACAGGTCTTGTCACCATTTAATGCCCATTAATGCTTCCAACCACTCCTGAGCGTTCACGTGTGGCTTGAAAAATGATTTTGCACAGATTCTGGCATGGGTCTTCACGCCACCGCCCATTTCAGAGGTCACTTCCCCCAATCCACGCCTGCTGCTGCTACCTAGGCTGAAAAAATAGCTGTTATCACAACTTCCCAGGAATTTCTGTCAAAGAACCAGTTCAAACTCTGTTGGCGCCTTAAATGTTCAAGGTATCCACAAGAACTTTGCCTATAAATAGAAAGCTTTCACCACTGCAAAAGACGTTCAAGAAGTTCAAGAAAAACAGAAAAATTGCTAAGAGAAAAACAAAACTCCTAGCAACATAACATTCTGAAACTCTGCCAAAATTTCCAGTTTTGTTTCATAACTTTAAGTTTCTCACCTTCAACTTCATCAAACACCCAGCTCTTCTCTGTAAACCAAAACGTTCTTTCCAAAACTTCTGACCCTATACACGTTTACACCTTCACTTCCCCTTTTCCAAATCTGTCCAGAACACCACCAGAACCAAAAGCTAACTTTCACTCACCACTTTCCAGAAAGTCAGGTAAGCACCTGCTGACCCTCACCACACTGTTAAGCATCATCAGCTGTGCATATTCAAGTAACATAATGTAAATATTCATGTTATTACTGTTTATGTTCTGAGGACTCTCATACCTCAGAATGTTCTGAGCCAGTTTAGGACTTGCCTGTGACCTTGGTGATTCTGACCTCTGGGACATTTTGTTATTTTGCTGGATCTGTTCCAAATATGTTTTCTGTTTTGTGGAGTAACAACAGGATTGCAGATGTTCTGATTAGTGCAGAAAAAAGCCCAGTGCTGACTTTGACGTTAGCACATCTAAAGCCTGTTTTGCTGTCAATGACCTCAGAACCTCTGAGAGTTATTGCCTTTTCAGCAGAATCTGAACTTCTGGGTTCTCCGCTAACAAACTTCTGTCTTGCAGCGCAGGGAAATCAGAACCTCTGGTTTCCCCACTAACCAGATTCTGTTTTGCAGGTTCCAGAGTCAGAAGTTCTGACTCATCCAGTTTCACCAACAGGTTGATCATCTGACAGCGGATCTGGGTCAGAACTTCTGATGGCCTCCCAACAGCGCGCGGCCTCCCTCTCTCTCTCTATATATCTTGTTTTCCGCTATTTTCTTTTTTGTCTATTTTTCTCGTTGAACCCCCCATGTACAAATGTGTATCCCCCTCCCCTAACTATTGTAATAGCGTAGGATTTTACATTCCCGCTTCTTATTGCTAGTAATTAGGACGTGTATGGCAAGATAAAACTCAATGAAATAGAAAAACCTAATTCAAAGAAAAACTCTTGTATGCAATAAAACACACTTGCACACTAACACCCCTAGGGTACTCCACTTTGTTGCCTTCCAAAACTGGGCCATATTGCATGTTAGGTCTCTTTGGGCAAAACAAACAATTTAAATGATCATAGTCCCTCGATGATATTTTTCAAAACAAAATGATCAAGTCCCTTAAGGAAAATGCCCAAAGATACTTGGCACCATTGCAATTATGGTCTAAACGACGACCCGCGCCCGTCCCTTTCACATCCTAACACAAGATTGCCCATCCAATACAATGGTGGAACAAACTTGTTGAAAGGGTTAAAACATAGCAATAATCTTTTGAGTACAATAGGGTAGACAAAACTCTTAGTTACTTGAGATCAAACTTGCAAAAAAACACTTGCCTTCTTTTCAAAAACCACAATCCACAACACTTTCAAACAAACTCTCAAAAACATTTGAAACATCTTTTCGAAAAGATCCACACTTTTGTAAAACACTCAATCACGAGTCAAATACATTAGTTGCCTAAGACAAGGAATCTTCTTCAAAAACATTTTCAAAAGCACCCACACACACACCATTTTCAAGCAATCGAAACACAAGGCAAAGTGATCTAAGCAAGTAACTAAGAGCCCATGGATAACCATGGATAGAAAGGGTGCTAATACCTTCCCTTTCTATAATCTACTCCCCGAACCCAAGAAAACATCTCAAAAGGTTTTTGCTGTGCTTTTTAACCTTTCCTTAGGATAAAATAAAAAGTCGGTGGCGACTCTTGCTCAACCGAAACATTTGCGAAAACAAAACGCAAAACCTCAAGTCAGTTCTCCCACCGTATCACAGAACTGGCGACTCTGCTGGGGAAATAACTTTTAAAGTGGAGTAACCTTAGGGTTTAGATCACCTTTGTTTTCAATTGCTTGCTTTGTTTGTTTTTACATATTGTGGGCTTTGTATCGGAGTTTTATAGATCCTAACCCGGATCTGGGGAAACCCTTTTAGGTAGCAACAAGGCTGTGAGGGAACTGTGCGGGGTATACCGACATGGTTGAAGCAGTCTGCTACGTTGATGTGGCACTTTGGTGTGTACCGGTAACCCTTGAGTTCAGTCAAGGAGAGTACGGGGCCGCCGCGTGGTGTCATGAAGCATCAACTGACCTTAGGAACCTTAATTGAACCATCTTGGCCTTTTTAGGGTAGTGAGATAACTGACTTTGGTGCAGTCCGAGGTTGGTTGATACTCGATACTACACCCAATTGAGGGTTGCTTTCCTGGAATATTTCGGTCGCCAGTTCAGTGGCTAAATCGAAACGATGAACAATGAAAGCAATCCAGTGATATTGGGACCTTTAGAACCCGGTTACTTTTGATAGGACAGGTTAAGCCCACAAAACTTCAAGAGGGTAATACCCAGACCCCATGCAGGCCTAAACTCTAAGGGTTTGTGTGACTTGTATGCCTTACCATGTTTGCCTTTGTGAATGTTTATAGTGCATTTAATCATCACATCATTACATCATACAAACATCATGAGCATTGACTAACCGTTTCAAGGGTTTCGAATCTTCATCTTTGTTCTTGTTTTATAGGACATGGAAACTGCTCGCAGAAAGACAATTCAGATTAGCCTTGTAAAGATCCCTCCTCAGCTTAAGGAGCTTCTGTCCAGGATTCCCGAGGGTTCTTCATTCAGTGAGAGACATGGGAGACTCATCAACTTGGTTAACACCAACATTGAGGAGGACTTGATAAAGGTCCTGTTCCAATTCTTTGACCCTCTGCATCACTGCTTCACCTTCCCGGATTATCAGTTGGTGCCTACATTGGAAGAGTTCTCCCGACTTCTGAAGGTCCCTATCCTTGATCAACTACCCTACAACGGTATGGAAGAGGAACCCAAGCTTGAAGAGATTGCTAAAGCCTTGCACCTACAGACATCTGACCTCAAGGGACATTGGGAAGTTAGAAGTGGTATCAAAGGTTTCTTAGCTAGATTTCTGTTTGAAAAGGCTCAGGAATGTTGGAACTCTCTTGACCTACGAGCTTTTGAAGAAGTCATGGCCCTCCTTGTCTATGGTTTGGTGTTGTTCCCTAACCCAGATCAGCTTATTGATATCAGTGCTGTCCAGATCTTTATGACCAGGAATCCTATACCTACACTGTTGGGGGACATCCTTCACTCATGTTACACTCGAACCATGAGGAGAAGGGGTGTCCTTATGTGTTGCACTCCTCTCTTGGGAAGGTGGTTTATTTCGCATCTTCCACAATCAGTTTTGAAGAACGAGCGGGGTTTGAGATGGTCACAACGGTTAATGACTCTCACGCATGCAGATGTACATTGGTGTCCTAGGTCCAGGGAAGACGTCACTATCATTGATCGTTGTGGGGAGTACCCTAATGTTCCTTTATTTGGAATCAAAGGAGGTATAACCTACAACCCATGCCTGGCTTGGAGACAGTTTGGTTATGCTCGGAAGGAGGGCCCTCATGACATGTTAATTCCTGACATAGTCTTCGACTTCGACAACGATACTCAAGGACTTCGTCAGAGATTTATCAGAGCTTGGAGGATGCCGAGTAGGATAGACAGCAAAACACTGGGGCACCGAAACTCCATCCCGTTGGAGCCTTACCTCAAGTGGGTACGAGCCCGCTCTCAGAAGTTAGTAATGCCTTACCCTCACATGCTACCTGTAATCAAAGAGCCAATCTTGGAAGGAGAAGCATCCTACACCATTCAACATCCCGACATGCCCACCTCCTGGGAAGAAATGCAGAAGAGCTGGATCCAACTTAAGGAAGAACGGAATTCTCTTGAGACCAGTCTACATGCTAGTGAAAAGAAGGTCCTGGAACTCACCCGCCTGCTGCACGAGGAAAGGAATCTCAACACCTACATCGCGCCAAAAAGGATGCGCAATGTCTTTTTACCTTAAGGGGTTATTTTGTAATATTTGGCCCATGAGGCATTTATGTACTAACGAATTTCTCCTTATTAATATGATGTGCGTTCCTTTTTGTCTACAACAAAGTTTGAATGTTCTAAATCCTTGAATGCATTGCATACATACGCATCCCATTGCACCATATGCATAGCAGGTACCCTATTTCACAGGTTGCTTAATTTTCTTCGCTGTTTGTGTGCACAGTCATCATGAATCCGGAATCATCCAGTGAGCAAGCAATCAAGGCCCTTCAGGCCCAAAGTGCACAGTTTCAAGAGATGGTCCTAAGCCTAGCCCAGGGTCAGCAAGAGTTGAAGACTCTACTCCTGAAGAAAAAGAAGAAAAAGAGGACGGCAATGTTCAACACCGGACGCAGATTTGGGAACACACTCCACAATGAAGCTGATCCAACCACTTCTTCTGCTGAGAAAAACAGTCCCCAAGGGGGAGGAGCTCCTAGTCCCGCAGTCTCCGACAACGAGACGGACTATAACGATGAACAATACCCACCTGCTGCTGACAGATACAAACAATTGGAGGACCGCTTGAGCGCTATGGAAATTCAGAACGTGCCGGGACTGGATTTCGGAGATTTGGGATTATCTTCCGGAGTAGTAATTCCACACAAGTTTAAGGCGCCTGCCTTCGCCAAGTATGATGGGGTCTCCTGCCCAAAGCTGCATCTGAGGTCGTATGTAAGGAAAATCCAACCTTACACGGCGGATAAAAACCTCTGGATTCACTTCTTCCAAGACAGCCTCTCGGGGTCACAACTTGAATGGTTCTACCAATTGGACGGAGCTAGCATCCGACACTGGGAAGATTTGGCAACTGCATTTTACAGACAATACCAATACAATTCTGATCTCGCTCCTACGCGTACCCAACTTCAGGGTATGTCTCTAGGGGCGGGTGAAGGGTTCAAAGAGTACGCTCAAAAATGGAGAGATTTGGCTGGCAGGGTGCAGCCTCCATTAACTGATCGAGAGCTGGTTGATATGTTTCTGGGAACGTTGTCTGGTCCGTTTTTCAATCATTTGGTTGGTAACTCCTCCGCTGGGTTCACAGACTTGATATTAACGGGAGAGAGAATTGAAGCTGGCATCAGGTCAGGCAAGATACAGAAGGCTGCCTCTACAAGTGCTGAGAAGAGGCCATTTAAGAAAGAAGCCAGCGCCGTTTATGGCCCTAGAAGGCAAGTCAAGCCCGAAGGTCGCCAAGCCGTTAATGCTTTGGTCATCTCCAAACCTGTTGCTGCTCCTCAGCAGTGCAATCAACAAAGAAGTGAAAGGCCCAAGAGGCAGTATACCCGATTGAGTATGACATTATCTCAAATTTTACCCCAACTGTTATCCACCAACCTGGTGACCCTCAAAGAAGCTCCTAAGGTCGTCAACACTGCGTCCCCTAAATACAACCCGAATGCCCGGTGTGCTTATCATTCTGATAGTCCCGGGCACACTACTGATGATTGCTGGGCCTTGAGAAACAAAGTGCAAGATCTAATTGACGCAAAAGAAATTCAGTTTGAAGCACCGGAAAGACCAAATGTTGTAACGGCTCCTATGCCCCAGCATAGGGTAAATGCCATTGAGGAAGAAGTGTACGCTGTTTCGGTAGATGAAGTTGTTACCCCTTTGAAGACTGTTAAGAAGAACCTACTGCGGGCCGGTTTATTTCCGGGTTGCGGCGAAGGTTGCCCGTTTTGTGCTATTTCCCTATCTGATTGTCCCTTGCTAAGGTTAGGCATCCAAGGCCTAATGGATAGCAAGGAGATTCTATTCAAAAAGACTGCTGTTCAATTGGTTCCAATGAAAGAAGTTTCCGTGATCACCATCTTCAAAAATCCAATCAAGGCTCCCCCAAAGAAGCCTATTCAAATCTTGACAGTTGCGCCTGTGATCATTACTGTTCCAGGACCCCTCTCCTACGTGTCTGATAAAGCTGTCCCCTGGCATTATGGGGCAGACGTATATGTAAATGGAATCAAGCAAGAATTTGATGCTAGTGCCAGTATCTGCGATATCACCGGTCCAGCTAAAGTCACCCGCAGTGGCAGGCTCTTCTCGCCTGACATTGCGCCGCCCGCTATTCGAAAACCCCTCCTCATAAAACCTGCAAGTTTACCAAATCCTGCTGCTGATCAAATTGTGTCCCCTGCTGCCGAGTCATCAAATGCTCGGGGCAAAGGGATTGAAGAAGAGCCTGCCCGGATGGAGGCACCAATACCCGTAAATGCTGAGGCCTCCCGACAAGAAATGGAGGAGATTCTGAAAATAATAAAGAAAAGTGATTTTAATGTTGTCGAACAATTGGGGCATACACCCTCCAAGATCTCCCTGCTCTCCCTATTGCTATGCTCCGTGGCTCACGCTAAGGCATTAATCTCATTTCTCAAGACGGCCCACGTGCCGCAGGAGACGTCTGCAGTTCAGTTCACTGACTGCATAGCAAATCTGACAGCGGACAACGGCTTAGGCTTTTCAGATGCTGACCTGACCGCAAAAGGGAGAGACCACAATGATGCCCTGCATGTCTCTATTGAATGCAGGGGCACTACTCTGGCACATGTATTGGTGGACACTGGTTCTTCCTTGAATGTTCTTCCGAAAAAGGCTTTAGATCGTCTGGATTATGAAGGCCTGGAGTTGAAACCCAGCAATATCATCGTCAGAGCCTTTGACGGTTCCAAGAGGATGGTTCATGGAGAGGTTAACATCCCTATTCGTGTGGGCTCTCAAGTGTTTGACTCTATCTTTTACGTGATGGATATACGTCCATCATACTCTTGTTTGTTGGGTCGACCTTGGATCCATAAAGCTGGGGCAGTGACCTCCACCTTGCACCAAAAGCTGAAGTATCCTGTCAGGGGGAAAATCGTCACTGTGCAAGGAGAAGAGGAGTATATGGTGAGCCATTTGAATTCCTTCAGGTACATCGAGATGGACGGAGAATTTATTGAAACTCCCTTCCAACATTTCGAGGAGGTACATCCAATTTCAGCAGCTGCGGAGACAATGGCCGAAGAGAATGATTCCTTGAAGATGGTTTCCCTAAGGGATGCCCGGGCTGTGGTTCAGAAAGGCAATGGTGCACACTGGGGTCAGCTTCCTGACTTCGCTCAGAAGAACGACAAGTTTGGGCTAGGCTTTACTGCAGAGGCTCAGAAGGCAGTGCGCAAAGAGAAGATTGGAAAGGCTCCGGTGTTTATTTCCAGCGCAAGGGTGAATGCTGTCGAGGAGGATGTGGAGGAAGCTGAGTTTGATAGTTGGATCTACCCGACTGCCAGCGACGGACCAAGCAACTGGACAGCAAAGGATTTTACCCCTATCACATTTGTCACGCAGTAATTGATTTCTTTTGATTTCCAAATTTGTAACAAACAATATGTTAAAACTCTGTTGGCTCGGTGTCCTGCCCGGGGCATCGTAGCTCCATTTGTGAGGGCTTTTTGTATGACATTTTCATATATCATTAATCAAAACATTGGACGTTTGTTGCATTTCAAATCTTGTGCTCTTTTTCTTTCTGTGTTATACATATTGCAAAACAGCTATATTTACACACACTCACTTATACAGGTTTCAATCCACTCTGGATCTCACTGGCAACAGCTCTGCTACCGCCAGTTATGACTTCGAAAATCCGATCAATTTGGCCGAAGACGAAGGTGAAGATGATTGCGAAGTGCCTGGTGAACTCGCAAGACTGCTACTACAGGAAGAGAGGGCTATTCAACCACATGAAGAGCCTGTGGAGACAATTAACTTGGGTACTGAGACAGATAAGAAAGAGGTCAAGATTGGCGCCAATCTAGAGCTCAGCGTGAAGCAACGATTGATCCAGATGCTACAAGACTACATGGAGATCTTTGCTTGGTCCTATGAAGATATGCCCGGTTTGGATGCCGACATTGTAGTTCACCATTTGCCGACCAAGGAAGATTGCCCTCCAGTAAAACAAAAAGTTCGGCGAATGCGTCCAGAGATGTCTGAGAAGATTAAAGCTGAGGTGATGAAACAGTTTGATGCGGGTTTCCTTGCAGTAACTTCTTACCCTCAGTGGGTTGCCAATGTTGTGCCAGTGCCGAAGAAGGACGGTAAAGTCAGAATGTGTGTCGACTACAGGGATCTGAACAGGGCCAGCCCCAAGGATGATTTCCCCCTACCTCACATCGATGTCCTTGTTAATAATACAGCTCAACACAAGGTGTTCTCCTTCATGGATGGCTTCTCAGGGTATAATCAGATCAAGATGGCTCCTGAAGATATGGAGAAGACTACATTTGTAACTCAGTGGGGGACCTTCTGTTATAAGGTCATGCCATTCGGATTGAAAAATGCTGGGGCAACCTATCAGCGTGCCATGGTTGCTTTATTTCATGATATGATCCATCATGAGATTGAAGTATACGTTGACGACATGATTGCAAGGTCTCAAACTGAGGGGGAACACCTTGATCATCTGAGGAAGTTGTTTGACCGACTCAAGTTGTACAAGCTGAGATTGAATCCCAACAAATGCACCTTCGGGGTGAGGTCCGGAAAATTGCTAGGTTTCATCGTAAGTGATAAAGGTATCCAGGTGGACCCTGCCAAGGTTAAAGCTATTCAAGAGATGCCGACCCCAAAAACAGAGAAAGAAGTCAGAGGGTTCCTAGGACGACTGAATTACATTGCCCGGTTCATCTCCCATCTGACTGCTACTTGTGAGCCAATCTTCAAATTATTAAAGAAAGATCAAGTGGTACGCTGGAATGATGAATGTCAGGCCGCCTTTGAAATAATAAAGGAATATCTCCAAGAGCCACCCATTCTTATGCCACCGGTGGAAGGAAGACCTCTGATACTTTACTTGACAGTGCTTGATAATTCAATGGGGTGTGTGTTGGGGCAGCATGACGAGTCTGGCCGAAAAGAGCACGCTATTTATTACTTGAGCAAAAAGTTTACCGACTGTGAGTCTCGTTACTCACTGCTTGAGAAAACTTGTTGCGCTCTTGTATGGGCTGCTCGCCGGCTGAGACAGTATATGTTGACTCACACTACTTTATTGATTTCGAAGATGGATCCCATCAAATACATATTTGAAAAGCCCGCTCTGTCTGGGAGAATAGCGAGATGGCAAATGATCTTAACAGAATATGATATCCAGTATACAACTCAGAAAGCAATCAAGGGAAGTGTACTGGCTGATCATTTGGCACACCAACCTGTGGACGATTACCAATCATTGAACTTTGATTTTCCGGACGAAGACATCATGGTGGTAACTGACTGTGAAGTACCTGGACCGGATGAAGGACCTGAGGAAGGATCCCGATGGTCTATGCATTTTGACGGAGCCTCCAACGCTTTGGGTAACGGCGTCGGTGCTGTAATCATATCTCCCAAGGGGACTCATACTCCACTCACCGCCCGATTATGTTTCAGCTGCACCAACAACATGGCAGAATATGAGGCATGTATCATGGGTTTACAAGCTGCGATCGATTTGAGGATCAAGTTTCTAAGTGTCTTCGGAGATTCCGCTCTCGTGATCAATCAGATCAAAGGCGAGTGGGATACGAAACACCCGAATCTTATTCCTTACAAGGAGTATGTGTCAACCTTGCTCCCTCACTTTGAAGAGATAACTTTTGAGCATTTCCCCAGAGAGGAGAATCAGCTAGCGGACGCACTAGCCACGATGTCTTCAATGTTCAAAGTTAAATGGGACAATGAGGCTCCTCAAATCATAATCTGGAAGTTGGATGAACCGGCATACTGCTGTGAGCTCGAGACTGAGAAGGTAACTGAAAAACCCTGGTATCACGAGGTGAAGAGGTACTTGGAAGCTCAGGAATACCCTGAAGGCGCATCTGTCAATGATAAGAAGTTCATGAGGAGGTTTGCTGCAAAATTCTTCCTCAGCAACGGCATTCTCTACAAACGGAATCATGATTCAACTCTGTTACGTTGCGTGGATAAGGCTGAAGCAGAGAAAATTATGATGGAACTGCATGAAGGAACATTTGGAACCCATTCCAGTGGACACACCATGGCTAAGAAAATCCTTCGGGCAGGATATTTCTGGTCCACGATGGAAGCCGATTGTTACCAACACTCCCGAACTTGTCATAAATGCCAAATCTATGCTGACAAGGTGCATATCCCTCCGGTTCCTTTGAATGTCCTGACGGCACCTTGGCCTTTCGCAATGTGGGGCATCGATATGATCGGTGAGATCCGACCAACAGCATCCAATGGGCATCGTTTCATCTTGGTGGCAATCGATTACTTCACGAAATGGGTTGAGGCAGCTTCATACGCCACGGTAACCAAGAGCGTCGTGGCGCGTTTCATCCGGCAGAATCTGATATGTCGGTACGGTGTCCCGGAAAGAATCATTACGGACAACGGTACCAATCTCAATAACAAAATGATCACTGAACTCTGTGAACAATTCAAGATACAGCACCACAATTCTTCCCCCTATCGACCGAAGATGAATGGGGCTGTAGAGGCAGCCAATAAAAATATCAAGAAAATTGTGCAGAAGATGACAGTGACCTATAAAGATTGGCACGAGATGTTACCGTTCGCTCTTCATGGGTACCGCACCTCAGCAAGGACATCAACCGGGGCAACTCCTTTCTCCTTGGTCTACGGCATGGAGGCAGTCTTGCCGATTGAAATCCAGATACCTTCTCTTCGGATAATGAAGGATGCAGACTTGAATGAAGATGATTGGATCCAGACTCGACTTGATCAACTAAATCTGATTGACGAAAAGAGGCTCACTGCTATCTGTCACGGTCAAACGTATCAGAAACGGATGATCAGGGCATTTAACAAGAAAGTCAGACTGCAAGAGTATCAAGTTGGGGACCTGGTAATCAAACGCATCATCCTTCCTCAAAGTGATCCCCGGGGCAAATGGACCCCTACATACGAAGGGCCATTTGTGGTTAAGCGTGTGTTCTCAGGAGGAGCCATGATCCTAACCACCATGGATGGTGACGACCTTCCTCACCCCGCCAATGCAGACATAGTGAAAAAATACTACGCATAAATAAAAGACCCGCTAGGTTGACATACCTAGGCAAAAATAAGGGCTTCCCGGCGAACCAAAAGGGTTCGGGCAAAATAAGGGATGAAATGAAAAAAATCTGTACACTCGGCAAGTCGAAAACCTGAAAGGGCGGCTTGGGCAAAAATGGGTATCCCGGTGGACCGAAAACCCAAAAGGGCGGTCCAGGCAAAAGTTAGGGATAAAAGCGTAACACTATGTCTCATTGGATCACCTCGCATCCGGAATTCGGCATCAACTATCTGGCTCCAGATTTCGGCATTGATCAATCGGCTTCATCTTCAACTAAGCAGCAAAGCGATGAGACGCTCAGAGACATAAAGGCAATAGCAGAGTTGGAACCCAGTGGGATTGTTCACATAGCTGTTTTGTTTTCTTTTTCAAATTGTAAACTCTATACTTTTTGGCGATGTCCTCTTACTAGGATATCAGCCTTTTGTACAAAAACGCCTATTCACAGGCAAAGTTCAAATCAATACAAATTCACTTGTCCATACAAATTGCCATTGTTTTTTTTCTTTTTCTGTTTTGTCTTGCGAAGAACGTCCAATGTTCATTTTTGATATATGCATTTGACATTAAATTGCTGATTCATAAATGTTTGCATATGAAAAAAAGAGATTAATTACAAGTGACATCAAAGACAGGGGCAACGTGGAGTTGTCTAAATGCGGTCTAGTTGTTTTGTCCACCAAGGCACCAAGGTAGGTTCAACTGAAAATGTGGCCAAATCATCTTAACTTTCCCCAAGCAGGAGTCGATTCCCCGTCGATCCTGAAAAAGGCACAACATTCCCCGGCAGGTCTTAAAAGCTCATCCCCAGTAGATTCTGCGAGCTTATCCCCGGCGAAGTACGAACGTCTCTCCCGAGTTTTATTTAGAGTTATTTCCTCACAAGGACTTATAACTGGGTTATCCTCAGCTAAAAGTCACGGAAGACCGTTCTCGGCAAAAGTTCCTTATCCCCCAGCGAAGTCTATCTTTGGTATTCCCCAGCGGAGTTTATCATCATTATCCTCGGCGGAATCCATAGTTAAAGTCCTCAGCAGGCCTCTCATCAGAGCTTCGGCCAAGTATCTCTTCCGCAAAGCAGCTTCCCGGCCATTCATCAAGGATTTATTTTCCTAAGATGAAATTACACTCATAAACATTTCACATTTTCATACATCTTGCTTACATACATGATGAAACACATACAACATCAAATGTTGAACATCATGACATCATGCATATCATACATCATGACATTGCATACAGCTTACGTCTTTGCCTTTTCAGAAAAAAAGACAATCTCAAAAACGACTACCTTCAACTGTCACAATTCCAGATTCGATACCTGTATCTAGCCAGGGCACATCTGAGAGTGACCAGTTTCCAGACTCGGCTCCTGTATCTAGCCAGGGCACGTCTGAAGATTTCCAGATTCGACTCCTGTATCCAGCCAGGGCACATCTATCAACTACAACATTTCCAGATTCGATTCCTGTATCCAGCCAGGGCATATCTGTTGACCACATTTCCAGACTCGACTCCTGTATCTAGCCAGGGCACGTCTGAAGAGTTCGAAGGTTCGATTCCTGTATCCAGCCAGGGCACATCTATTAACGACTATTTCCAGATTCGATTCCTGTATCTAGCCAGGGCACATCTGTGAGCAACCGATCGTAGATCCGATACCTGTATCTAGCCAGGGCACATCTGCATAAGGAGATTAAAGATCAAACACCTGTAACAAGCCAGGAAAACATCCGTCTTTCTCAAATATACAAGTTTCTCGCTAAGGAATCTCTTAGGCGATCGACACTTCCAAATGGCATCTATAAGCCCATTCCCGACAAGGTTCTGTCACGTCTCCGGATGGCATCTGTAAGCCCATCTCCCTATCTGTCACCTCTCCAAATGGCATCTGTAAGCCCATTCCTAACATCACATTGCTGATACTTCAACATGCGAGTGCAAATTTCAGGGCACTCTGGTGTCCAATCTTCTTTTACCTTCGAGTCACGAAAGGCAAACCCGTCAATCTAACTCTTCAGGTTCAAGAAAATTGAACAGGGGCAACTGTTGTACCCCAAAATTTGCCCTCCCTTTCTTCAGGAAACCATCTTAGATTTTTCAAAGTCCCCTGAAACAAATCCAAGCCCTGGGTTATCCTTTTGCCCAAGCAAGCCACTTACAAGAGCAAGATGATCTCCCGAACTCCAGAAACAACGCTTTCATCTTGAGGAAAATCAAATTCTAAGTGCTTAGAATGTTTCTTTAAAATAAGTGTTTTTTAGAAAAAATCAGCGTTTCAGAACTTCTGGACCCATTCCAGATGAAGACGGTCAGAAGTTGCAAGTTTGGTTCAGGATGGTCAGAAGTTGTAAACATGGTTCAGAGTGTAAGCCTCAAACAGAATATACCCCTTCAGCAGTTACACAAGCTCAGTCAGAACTTGTTAAAGGAATGCAAAAGAAATATGAAAATATAAAGGCTCCTTCAGAACAGGTTGAAGTCAGAAGATGAAAGGTCAGAGGGATAGGTGTCACATTGATATAGAATCTCTAAGCCCAGATTATCCAGAAGTAGATCCAAGGAACGTACCAGAAAACCAGGAGAATCTCCAGAGTTTGCTAAAACAACAGGTAGCCAAGGCCAGAGCATGGTTTACGCTGCTGATTCAACAACCAGAATGTTGGTATTGACAGGTCTTGTCACCATTTAATGCCCATTAATGCTTCCAACCACTCCTGAGCGTTCACGTGTGGCTTGAAAAATGCTTTTGCACAGATTCTGGCATGGGTCTTCACGCCACCGCCCATTTCAGAGGTCACTTCCCCCAATCCACGCCTGCTGCTGCTACCTAGGCTGAAAAAATAGTTGTTATCACAACTTCCCAGGAATTTCTGTCAAAGAACCAGTTCAAACTCTGTTGGCGCCTTAAATGTTCAAGGTATCCACAAGAACTTTGCCTATAAATAGAAAGCTTTCACCACTGCAAAAGACGTTCAAGAAGTTCAAGAAAAACAGAAAAATTGCTAAGAGAAAAACAAAACTCCTAGCAACATAACATTCTGAAACTCTGCCAAAATTTCCAGTTTTGTTTCATAACTTTAAGTTTCTCACCTTCAACTTCATCAAACACCCAGCTCTTCTCTGTAAACCAAAACGTTCTTTCCAAAACTTCTGACCCTATACACGTTTACACCTTCACTTCCCCTTTTCCAAATCTGTCCAGAACACCACCAGAACCAAAAGCTAACTTTCACTCACCACTTTCCAGAAAGTCAGGTAAGCACCTGCTGACCCTTACCACACTGTTAAGCATCATCAGCTGTGCATATTCAAGTAACATAATTTAAATATTCATGTTATTACTGTTTATGTTCTGAGGACTCTCATACCTCAGAACGTTCTGAGCCAGTTTAGGACTTGCCTGTGACCTTGGTGATTCTGACCTCTGGGACATTTTGTTATTTTGCTGGATCTGTTCCAAATATGTTTTCTGTTTTGTGGAGTAACAACAGGATTGCAGATGTTCTGATTAGTGCAGAAAAAAGCCCAGTGCTGACTTTGACGTTAGCACATCTGAAGCCTGTTTTGCTGTCAATGACCTCAGAACCTCTGAGAGTTATTGCCTTTTCAGCAGAATCTGAACTTCTGGGTTCTCCACTAACAAACTTCTGTCTTGCAGCGCAGGGAAATCAGAACCTCTGGTTTCCCCACTAACCAGATTCTGTTTTGCAGGTTCCAGAGTCAGAAGTTCTGACTCATCCAGTTTCACCAACAGGTTGATCATCTGACAGCGGATCTGGGTCAGAACTTCTGATGGCCTCCCAACAGCGCGCGGCCTCCCTCTCTCTCTCTATATATCTTGTTTTCCGCTATTTTCTTTTTTGTCTATTTTTCTCGTTGAACCCCCCATGTACAAATGTGTATCCCCTCCCCTAACTATTGTAATAGCGTAGGATTTTACATTCCCGCTTCTTATTGCTAGTAATTAGGACGTGTATGGCAAGATAAAACTCAATGAAATAGAAAAACCTAATTCAAAGAAAAACTCTTGTATGCAATAAAACACACTTGCACACTAACACCCCTAGGGTACTCCACTTTGTTGCCTTCCAAAACTAGGCCATATTGCATGTTAGGTCTCTTTGGGCAAAACAAACAATTTAAATGATCATAGTCCCTCGATGATATTTTTCAAAACAAAATGATCAAGTCCCTTAAGGAAAATGCCCAAAGATACTTGGCACCATTGCAATTATGGTCTAAACGACGACCCGCGCCCGTCCCTTTCACATCCTAACACAAGATTGCCCATCCAATACAATGGTGGAACAAACTTGTTGAAAGGGTTAAAACATAGCAATAATCTTTTGAGTACAATAGGGTAGACAAAACTCTTAGTTACTTGAGATCAAACTTGCAAAAAAACACTTGCCTTCTTTTCAAAAACCACAATCCACAACACTTTCAAACAAACTCTCAAAAACATTTGAAACATCTTTTCGAAAAGATCCACACTTTTGTAAAACACTCAATCACGAGTCAAATACATTAGTTGCCTAAGACAAGGCATCTTCTTCAAAAACATTTTCAAAAGCACCCACACACACACCATTTTCAAGCAATCGAAACACAAGGCAAAGTGATCTAAGCAAGTAACTAAGAGCCCATGGATAACCATGGATAGAAAGGGTGCTAATACCTTCCCTTTCTATAATCTACTCCCCGAACCCAAGAAAACATCTCAAAAGGTTTTTGCTGTGCTTTTTAACCTTTCCTTAGGATAAAATAAAAAGTCGGTGGCGACTCTTGCTCAACCGAAACATTTGCGAAAACAAAACGCAAAACCTCAAGTCAGTTCTCCCACCGTATCACAATACCCTTAGGATTGAACCTTGTTAGAAAAGGGTTAGGTTCCCAATTTTTATGAATCGATTAGGAATTTTAGGTTCCAAATGGTGGATTGGGAGTATATCTGCATGATCGTGAATTTACCTTAGAAGTTATAGGGATAACCCCAATGTTAGCAGATTTCCCCAAAATGAACGACTAATCACTTCTAAGGTTACTATAATGATTGTTGATAATTAGGAAATTGAGGTGTTGTTTTGAATTATACAAACTCAATGTCGTTAGGTACCGAAATGCGCGTTTAGCTGGCATTTTCCCGCGTTTGGCTGCTGTTCTGAGCTGCTGCAGGTACAGGAAATTTCTGTACGCGCTCAGCAACACGGGCCGTGTTGCACAACACGGGCACCCGTGTTGCTCTTCTGTGTTGGTGAGATAATGTGTTTTCTGGACACATTACAACACGGGCCGTGTTGCACAACACGGGCACCCGTGTTGGTCCCCTGTAATGAGGAAAAATTGTGTTTTCTGGACATGTTACAACACGGGCCGTGTTGCTTAACACGGGCACCCGTGTTGATGCTGCTGTGTTGATTTTTCTGAATTTTGTTTTCTGTGCGTTATTGTGGATTTTATTGTCATGCTTTTGGATAATGTTATCGAGCATGAATTATGATATGACTTGATATGATTGATGTTTAAATAGTATGCTGTGTGATTACATGCTATCCATATCCTGTTATGATTGATGTTGTTGTTGTGCATGATATGTTGATTGATGTTCATAGTATGCTGAGTGTTACATACTTACATATCATGTTGCATTTGTTAATTCCCATTGTGTGGAATTAACATGGTGGCCAATATACGTGTCCGCGATTTAATGGAACGTTGAGGTGGTAGCCGTGTCCGCGATATAATGGAACGGTGAGTTATCCGTGACCCGAGATTTAATGGGGCGGTGAAGTGGTACCACATGCATGGGTGTGTTGCATTACCTTGAATATAACATGAATGGATGATTTTTCCAATGTTGTATTTGATTGTTTGTATGCGCGTATGATTGCTAAATGGTTGACGATGTTTGATGTTAATTGCAAATATGAAAAGTAATATATCGTGGGTATATGAATTGTAAAGGTTTTTGTAAACTATGAAATATGCTAATTATTGGGTGATGCTTATGATTTCCTGAATTGATTGTTATGAACGTATAATCAAATGTATAATTGAGATGCTCACCCTTACTGTTGAATATTTCAGATTGAGGAGCTTCGTTCAGGTGCTTGGCGAAGGCTTGTCGTTTCTAGTTTATTTTCGTTTTAGTATTGTCCGGGTCATGCTCTGATAGTTGTAACTCCGGGAACGCTTGTTTGTCGAGCTGTTTTTAGTCAGACTCGTTTAATTCCTCATGTTTTGTTATAATATGATGTTGACATTTTCCAGGTGTTAATCCCTGATGATTTTGAAAATGTTAATAACATTGATTTTATTAATTAAATTATTCCGCTGTGTAAACATGTATGAGTTACTACTACGTTATGCATGACAGGAATTTGTTTTATTAAAAGAGAATTGTATCATCCTCGATTATACATGTACTCTGAAATTATAATTTTAATTATTCGCGAAAATTCTGTTCGGGGTTTTAGAGGGTGTTACAGTAAGCGTAGACGTACGTGGATTCGTATGTTGTAGGTGCAAGCATAGACGCATGTATAGAATTGGCAGGAGTACACATGTGTGTGGATGCATGTGCAGACGTAGACCTTGCGTTGCAAGTGTAGGCATAGGAGCCGACATGGACATAGACTTTGCGCGAACGCTTAGATGTAGGCAGAAACTCGGTATCATTGAGTGCAAGCATAAGCGCAGGTGCGGGCGTAGTCTTTTTTTGCATCGTGAGCGTAGACATGGACACATGTATGGAATTTATATCCAAGATGTAGGAATAGACATGTGCGTGGACGTATGTGCAGATGTAGAATTTATGTTGCAAGTGTAGGCATAGGTGCCGACATGGACGTAGACTTTACATAGGTACGCATAGATATATGCATAGACTTTGTATTGTCGAGTGCAAGCATAGGCGCAAACATGTGTATGGATTTGCAAGACGTAAGAGTAGCCATGTGTGTGGACGTAGATGTGGATTTTCTTTCGATATTTTTCTAACCAAAATGCTTTTTTGATGTTTTTCCAAATGCATTTATTTTGTTAATCCCCCTAAATGATTTCAAGACAATATTCACAAGTAATGATCGTAGTATTTTGTAAACAAGTCTGAGAAAAGAAAACCGCAATTTGAAAGATGCAAAGAAAGCAAATGCTTTATTGATATACCTCTGAATAGGCGAGAATATAAGATGCAATTCCTAGGAAGAGGTTATTACAAAAAATTTCAAAACTGAAAATGTCAATGAAAAGATGATAATTGCTACTGTTGTGCCCCAATATCCTTTTAATGATCTTATCTCCTTTGCTTCTGAGTTTAATGATTTAGATATATCTCTCCCGTCGTGGTTCGTAGTCGCAATTTTTAGATCGCAATCTTTTTGTTCTTTATTTTTTTTTTGAATGATCCCTAATTTTTTCCTGGATTGCCCTTTCAGGTTTTCAATCCACCGGGATAATTTTTGTTGTATGCCCCTAATTTTTGCCTGGATTTCCCTTTGGGGTTTTCGATCCACAAGGGTGCTCATTTTTTCCTAAGTCGCCTATTTAAGGTTCGATCTTAGCGAGCTTCTTATACATAGTGTTTTTGACTGCGTCTGAATTCTCCGGATGCGATAGTTCTTCCCCATCCATTGTTGTGAGGATAAGATCACCACTGGAGGATGTTGTTTTGACTAGTACGGAATTTCATAATTGGGGGTCCCTTTGCCACGTGGGTCAAGGCTAAGTAGCAAAATCTTATCGTGTATTAGACCATGTCGTGGTCTATCTCGTACATTACATCTTTACTCTGAAAGAATTCTGAGGCTAGTTCCCATAGAGTTCGTTTGTCGATGTTGGAGGCATTTTCTGGATGTCGTGAAACCAAGGCTCGTTATATTGTCGTTTTAGTAGCAAGGTAATGTGCGGGCTTTTCGAAGCGTCTGTTTATGATGCACGGTACGTGGTTTGACCAAGTTACTTTAAACATAGACGATATAGTTGCCAAGGCATCTGTCATTTGATTCCCTTTTCGTAGGACGTGACTGGAAATGATCTTCATGAATTCCGCAGTCGGTTTTAAAACATGATCTTGATAAGGAATCAGTTTTGGAAGTTTAATATCCCATTCACCATTGAATAGGTATATGGCTTGTCAGCATTCTTTGGAGGAGTCAATACTGCCCATATATCGTGCCCCAATGTATTTTAAGCTTCGTTGAACGTGGATACCCAACATGCCCCTGGATCGGGTTCTTCGTCAGATCTTGGCATTTCATAGTTTTTTATTTTTACGGCACTGTCCGTATTCGACTTCGGCCTATTTCCGTAGATATGCGCAATAACTTGATCAACTTCTTTGTGGCTCCGCTCTAACATTGCCCCTTAGCTTCGTTTCTTCCAAATCTTCCCCTATACTCAGATTAATGGTCTTCATAACCTCTAGATATGGTTGCATATTATTAGCCTTTCTTTTTTTATCCCCCTCGCTGTTTTCTCAGAGAGTTCAAGATCTTTATCATCTTCCTCTTTAGCTTGGTTGATAGGAGCACCAAAATTATATCGGATTGCAGCAGCAACATTATTGGTGGTGTTGGGCATGAATTTTCACACTTATCATGTTTTGGTGCCAATTTAATATATGAGCATTTGAAAATGCATATGTAGAGAAAGTATTGCCATTTTTAAATTTAAGATATAAATGCAAGAGTTTGACAGGGATCTTAATTGAAAACAAAATATAACTTTCATTAATCGTGAATATTGTTTGAAACAAAATGGGGAAACCCTTACAAGAAAACCCCTATGCCTCTAGCTTGACATAGGTTCTTTCGAAAACAAGAAAAATTAATTAGGAAAGAAAAATGATCTCATGAATCTCCACGGCCATCCATCTTTTGAGTTTTTTCTCCTGGGGCGCATTCTTGGATGAATTCAATTTCCCCTTTGATGTTGGCTTAGCTGAATATTTTTGCCCCATGTCTGCCATGCACTACTCCATTGTTTACATAAGTCTCTTGAATCGGAGGAAAGTGTGCTTCACCCTTCAGAGTAGCTTTATATTTTTCTTCAGGGTATTATCCGAACTGGACTATCCCCTGGTTCCCTAGCCATTGTAGAGCTCTTTCAAAAGCTTCATTGTGTCTTAGTGGGAGTTCGAATTATTGATTGGAATCTGTAGGGTATGAGATGCCCCTGCTTTTGGCGGTGGTAGGACAAATCCCTCAGTTTCAGCTTTTTGTTTGGCCATGACGGACTTTGGGATTCATGCTTCTGGCTCTTTCCTTAGTTGGTGACCGCTTGATGCACCAATAGTCTGGGCTACTCATTTGAAAGCTGCCATGGGTATCCGGTCTTTCTTGTCAATAAGGTTCTTCAAAGCCAGAAGAACTTGACTCAAATCCCCTTACATTGAACTTACATCGCCCTTTACTTGGTCGAGATCTTCTTTGAATGCAGCCTGAGTTTCCTTGATTTTCTCCATTGCTTTTTGTTGATAAGCCCTTGTTTGATATGGAGGCCAAGGAGGTGGCGATCTTCTTCTACCAATTGTTCAGCTGGAGAGATGTTTGTGGAAAAACGAGTTTTGACATGACATGCAGGTGTTCAAGAATGCAGGCATGCGAATATGAAATAGTTGATTTTCTTATTCACTTGGTTATGTATTTGCCTTTTGCTTATTATTTTACTTGGCGACTATCTTAAAAATAGATACGCAAACGGTGTGTAGAAACAAAATGCCTTTATTGAAGGTAACGTAATTCAGATGTTGAAAAATATTACCATCTTTTTGCCAAAACTTTATTTGCGTGAAATCAGGCAACAAGGAAATAAGTCTTCTAGGCGCGCCTGCAGATATCTTCTTTTGAAACCATCCACTGTTACTAGACAAAATTTGAGAATGTCTTCAGCACGTTATTCCCTTTTGTGGCCTTGATTTAAGGCATGTTTGGCGTGTTGACGCGGACAAGTTGTTTCCTTTGGTGTCTATTTTTAAAGACAGTCCCCGAGATCTTGAGTTTATTATTATCTTTTATATCCCCCGTGAATAAGACAAATGTAGGGTGACGAATATATGAAATGCATGACGAATACCTGAAATGTATGGATGCATAGGTGTAGGGTCAAGTGATAGGATTTTTGTAATAAATACCCCTATAAGGTTCAGTGACGGGGTTTTGTTATAAGTTCCTTTATAAGGTAGGTTCCTTAGTCTTGACCTTCAGTTGATCTACCCTCCCCAAAAGGTGGCTTCCTTAAGGGTGTCATGAATAACACCAGAGGGAAAATGCGCAAGGGCCTCCCTTAGGTGGAGCCTCTCTACGGACCGAGACATCCGTCTCAAAGTCGTGAAAAGTATCGTCAGGAGATTTTAGGTTAAGTGAAATTCTGGTTGCAGATACTCAATGTCACGTTCAATGTTATGACACCGTATCTGACTTACTATATGACAGTAAATATAAAAGCAATAAAGAACACAGTCAATTGTTTACCCAGTTCAGTGTGCAACAACACCTACTCTGGGGGCTACCAAGCCAGGGAGGAAATCCACTATAAGAGATTTTAATTCAGGAATAAACCAACCAGTTTATCTCCTTCACTTAAGACCTACCCAATGCAATTCCAATCTAAGTACAACTTAAACCTGAGTTCCTACTCACTCCCCCTCAATCACAGCAGTGATACATAAACCAATTTGACTTAAGAATTGATGAAGACACTCTTCAAAAACAAACACTTGATTAAGCTTCACAGCTTTTTAATCAAGCAACACAATCACTCGTGCTTCACAGCTTTGAGTGATGCACACATCTAACTTGACTCTGCTTCACAGCTTTAGTCAAGGAACATTCAAACACTCTTGCTTCAAAGCTTTGAGTGCTACACAACCCTTACAATTAGAAACCTATTCCAAGGCACTTATCACAATGATAATTGCTTGGAGTACAATAATCAAATCTATACAGATTACAAATGATCTTCTGATCAATCAAGAGGGATCGTTGAAAAACAGCATCTCTGTTGAATATATAGCAGCTGCAACTTCAGTTAGGGTTTCCACAAAAACCTAGGGTTAATTCCGTTTGACCTAAAGACCAGGTCACAGGACTTTATTAACCAGGTTAGGGTTGAGCTAGGTTACCCCTCAGAAAACGCAGGATTATGTTCAGGAAAGACTGAGTTATTTCCTGAAAAAACTCAGACTTATCCATCCTGCAAACCTGTTAGTTCAGAACAGGATGTCATAACATCTGTTATGACATCTGAGAAAACCTGTCTATTGATTTAGCAAAATGTGATCATTTTGCAAAATGCTCAGATACACACTTATAAACATCAGTACTTCAATTACAATATTTTTCTGCAAAGGTACCTAATGAGTCAGTACAAACTGAACTAGAATGTTATGACATCAGTCATGACATTCACACATACACTTGGGATTTACCAAAAATGCAAGCCAATACCTAAACACCTACAAACTCCCCCTTTGGCAGATTTTTGGCTAAAGTCCCTAAGCAATCAGAGATAGATAGCAGCAGAAATAAGTGACAGCAGAAAAATAGAATGTCAAGTACTAATTAAGTAAGTACCAAAATATTCTCCCCCTCTTTAGCCACAAATGGGCCAAAGATGCATGTTCATAAAATTATACAGTTATCCAAAACAAAATAATAAGAGCAGCAGCAGAAAACAACTGAATACACTTCCAAACTCCACCAGATATCAGCACCAACCAGCAACACCACCAAACAGCAATCAACCTTCAAGCACTGTCATCAGACTCAGAGGAGCTAGTTTCTTCAATGTTGAGATGTCCTTCAGCTTCTACACCTTCTTCCATTCTGTTTTCTTCAGCTTCCTCCTTTTGTAGCCTGGCAATTAGAATTTCTAGGGTCCTTTTTCTAGCATCCAGCTCTTTGCAAGTTTCTTTTAAAACAGCTATGACATCTGATGTCTTGGACTGGGTCTTCACAGACGATGTCTCAGCTGATGTTATGACAATGTCTGGAGTATGAGATCCCTGAAACAGTTTGTAGTGCAGGCCAAGGGCAAGAGCTCTTTTGCAGACTGTATCTCTTGCCACAAGGATATCAGGGTATTGTGCAAGGATGATTCCACAAAGGAGGGAGGGAAAGGCAATTGGTCCTTTGACAGCATAACTGCCAGCATGCTTTAAAGTTTGTTCAAAGATGTACCTCCCATAGTCAAAAGCAGTCTTGGTTCCCACAGCATAGATAAATCTCCCCAATCCTGTGGAGATAGTTGATTTGTGATTTGTATGCACCCAGTTGGCTGCACCTATTTTATGCAAGATGGCAAATTTCATGCTGAGTTTACTAGCATTCAGCTTCCCTTTCAAGGGCCAGCACTTTACTTGCCTGGCTGTGATGGTTAGACAAACTTCATTGTCAGTTGCCTCTAGATCAGGACAGTCCTCATTTGTTCTTCCAAGAAACTTGTTGATTTCTGATGGAGAGAACTTGACCCTTCTTCCTCTAACAAAAACACTTTCAAAGTCAGCTGACCTTCCATCAGCACAATCATTAGACAAGTTCACTACAAACTCCTTGACCAGATTTTCATAACATTTGTTAAACTTTATCACTGTCTTCATTAGTCCAGCATTCTTGATCAGGTCCATGATGTCTTTGCACTCCAAGGCATCATTGTTGAGTTCTCTCTCTAAGGCTATTCTCTTTAAGCAAACATACTTCCATCTGTTTGCATTGTCAGGATGATGAAAAGAGATGTTGTCTGTTGGCACTTCAGGCACTCTAGCAATTTTGCTGGAGGGGAGCTTCCTTCTGATGGGAGTTTCTTCAATATCAATCTCAAATTCTGATTCCTCATCAGAATCAGAAGTTTCAGGTTCTTTACTCTTCTTAGAGATTGGTTGTCTAGCAGTATGCACCTGGGCCTTCTTCCCTTTTGTCTGAATACTTTTCTCAGCCATGCCTTCAGCCTTGGATTTCTTAGGTTTATCATTCTGACTACTCTTTCTTTTCATCAATCTCCTAGCTATGCTAGGGTTCACATTAGAAATCAAATCATTATCTGAGTAATCCTCATCCACATCAATGATAGGTGGATCAGCAGCCTTTTCTGAGAGGTTCTGAATGTTGTCTTTTTGTGTCACAACATTCTCAGTGACATCTACATTTTCAGAAACTTCCACATTTGGACTTTCTGATTGATTTAAAGGGACAGAAATCCCCGGTACAGATTGGTTGCCACTCAGTATACTAGTAACCAGCCTAGCAATAGCTTGGTGAACTTGAACTGATCCTTCTCTATTAGGTACAGAAGACGAAGGATGAGAAGAATTACCAGAGGCTGTAGCTTGAGCTCTTCCTGCATGTCTGGTTCTGAGCTTTTTGACTTTGGCTGGGTCAGTTGCCATCTCTCTGAGAGGAGTGACCTCAAGAACTTCAGATTCTATGCATGTGGTGATTGCCCTAGAATCTTGGTCAGATGATGACGATGATGAGGATGACGAAGTTGCCATGGTTGAAGGCGATGTCTGAGACATTTTGATTGACTTTGAGTAATGGTAGCAGTTTGAGAAAGATCTTTGATTGAGAGGAGAAAACAGGTTGCAAGGACGAGAGAGGTAGAGGGTAAAAGGGAGTCTTTTCAACTTCTTAAAGATTTTGAAAGAATTGTGAAAGTATAAGATTAACCCACTAATGATAGACTTAATAAAGTTAATTCCTTCAACCTTTGTTTTAAGCAAAATTAATTGCTATAATTTCTTATGTTGGTGAATACCCAACCTGCCCCTCAAATTTTCAAGTTTATTTCCAACAAGAGCCTTGGTAGAAGAATCAGTCAGCTGAAGCTTAGAGAAACTATGTTCCAGTTTAAATGACTTCTTCTCTTCAAAGTCAATAGGGTTCAAGGAAATGTTGATTGTTTTCAGATTGTCACAACACAATGTCACAACATCTTGTGTAACATTGTACTCAGGGAGCATCTGTTTTGACCATATGTTTTGAGAACATAATTTATTAGACTTGTTATTTCCAACATCCTTGTCAAGATGACTTAAGGTTCTGACAACACATCCTTCTTCAAGTTTATTTGCCACATCACAGATATTATCAACCTGTAGTTTTGGAGTTCTTCTGACAGCTTCCATAGAAATATCTCTTTTCATTCTTCTTAGATGAAGGAGACCAAGCTTATGCTGCCACAGTTTCATCTCTTTTTCTTCTTTGATGATTTGACACATAGTGGAGATATCAGTGTTCTCAGGCTGCCACACGTAACAGTTATCTTTGGATCTGATTCCTCTCATTACAACTTCTAGTTTTTCATTAATTACTAGACATTCAGATCTTGAGAAGTTGACCTTGAATCCTAGATCACATAATTGACTGATACTAATGAGATTAGCAGTCAACCCTTTTACCAGCAGTACTTTATTCAGACTTGGAACTCCAAGGCAGTCCAAATTACCAACTCCTTTGACTTCACCTTTAGCACCATCTCCAAAGGTCACAAAACTGGTGGTGTGAGGCATAACATTATTGAGGAGATTTTTGAATCCAGTCATGTGTCTGGAACATCCACTGTCAAAGTACCAATCTTCCTTTGCAGAGACCCTCAGGGAAGTGTGAGCTATCAGTGCAGTAGCCTTTTTCTTCCATTTAGGAGCATGTGGTACCTTTTTAGACTTAGGTTTGACACCTGAGTTCTGATTAGGATATCCATGTAGTCTGAAGCAGAAGGGCTTTATGTGACCATATCTCCCACAATGATGACATTTCCATCTTTGGTACCTTTTCTTCATATGTCTCTGTTCCTGATGTTGAGAGTTGTGTTGAGACATCTGTTTTGACATTTGCTTACCAGTACCAGATTTCTTTGCTTCCATAAATCCTAGTCCAGATTTATTTCCCACATTTTGTCCAACCTGAAGGATCTCTTCCAATTTGTCTGTTCCATTTGTCAACATCTTGACAGATTTGGTCATTTGATTCAGTTGTGAGTTCAGCAATTGAACTTCTCCTTCTAGATGACTTATAGTTTCAAGATTTGCCCTTTTTTCAGCCTCCAGCTTTATAATGAGTTTTGATTGTTTCTCATTCTGCACACAGACTTCAGCACTTCTGATACACAATTTCTTGTAGGTATCAGCCAGTTCTTCAAATGTCACTTCTTCATCACTAGTGTCACTTTCAGAAGTACAAACACTAGTTAGGGCAGTAACTAGTTTGGCAGATTCTTCTTCAGAATTACTTTATGAATCATAGTCAGACCAAGTAACAGTCATTCCTTTCTTTTGTTTCTTAAGAAAGGTAGGACATTCAGCTCGAATATGTCCATATCCTTCACATCCATGGCATTGAATACCTCTGCCTTGGTTTCCCTTATCTTCTGACCTTGGTCTTCTGCTGGAACTGTCAATGTCAGAGGGAATGTTATGAACATTAGACCTTGACTTTGGGTCCATTCTTTTGATGAGCTTGTTGAACTGTCTTCCAAGCATGGCAATAGCTTCTGATATGTTTTCTTCTTCATCCTCCTTGTATTCAACATCAGTGTTGGATACAAGTGCTATGCTTTTGTTCTTCTTGTCACCATTATCAGTGATCCCCATCTCAAAAGTCTGAAGAGACCCAATAAGTTCATCCACTTTCAACTTGCTAATGTCCTGGGCTTCCTCTATGGCAGTTACCTTCATTGCAAATCTTTTAGGCAAGGATCTGAGAATCTTCCTCACCAGTTTTTCTTCTGACATCTTTTCTCCCAGTGCTCCTGAGGTGTTGGCAATCTCCAAGATGTTCATGTGAAACTCATGAATGGTTTCATCTTCCATCATTTTGAGATTCTCAAATTTGGTAGTCAACATCTGAAGCCTTGATATTTTTACTTTGGAAGTGCCCTCATGAGTAGTTTTGAGAGTGTCCCAAACTTCCTTGGCCAGTTCATATTGATGTACTAGTCTGAAAATGTTTCTATCAATTCCATTGAACAAGGCATTTAAAGCTTTTGAATTTCCCAGAGCTAACTCATCTTCTTCTTTACTCCAATCTTTCTCAGGCTTCAGACTGATTGTCCCATCTATCTCAGTTATGGTGGGATGAATCCATCCTTTGTCAGCAGCTCTCCAAGCCTTTTTGTCCAGAGATTTTAGGAAGGCAATCATACGAGGTTTCCAGTAGTCATAATTAGTTCCATCCAGAATGGGTGGTCTATTTCCAAAAACTCCTTCTTTGTCCATAGTGCCAGAAAGTGATATCCCTAGATCTCACCCAGTAATACAGGCAGGGTGCCTGCTCTGATGCCAATTGAAATTCTGGCTGCAGATACTCAATGTCACGTTCAATGTTATGACACCGTATCTGACTTACTATATGACAGTAAATATAAAAGCAATAAAGAACACAGTCAATTGTTTACCCAGTTCAGTGTGCAACAACACCTACTCTGGGGGCTACCAAGCCAGGGAGGAAATCCACTATAAGAGATTTTAATTCAGGAATAAACCAACCAGTTTATCTCCTTCACTTAAGACCTACCCAATGCAATTCCAATCTAAGTACAACTTAAACCTGAGTTCCTACTCACTCCCCCTCAATCACAGCAGTGATACATAAACCAATTTGACTTAAGAATTGATGAAGACACTCTTCAAAAACAAACACTTGATTAAGCTTCACAGCTTTTTAATCAAGCAACACAATCACTCGTGCTTCACAGCTTTGAGTGATGCACACATCTAACTTGACTCTGCTTCACAGCTTTAGTCAAGGAACATTCAAACACTCTTGCTTCAAAGCTTTGAGTGCTACACAACCCTTACAATTAGAAACCTATTCCAAGGCACTTATCACAATGATAATTGCTTGGAGTACAATAATCAAATCTATACAGATTACAAATGATCTTCTGATCAATCAAGAGGGATCGTTGAAAAACAGCATCTCTGTTGAATATATAGCAGCTGCAACTTCAGTTAGGGTTTCCACAAAAACCTAGGGTTAATTCCGTTTGACCTAAAGACCAGGTCACAGGACTTTATTAACCAGGTTAGGGTTGAGCTAGGTTACCCCTCAGAAAACGCAGGATTCTGTTTAGGAAAGACTGAGTTATTTCCTGAAAAAACTCAGACTTATCCATCCTGCAAACCTGTTAGTTCAGAACAGGATGTCATAACATCTGTTATGACATCTGAGAAAACCTGTCTACTGATTTAGCAAAATGTGATCATTTTGCAAAATGCTCAGATACACACTTATAAACATCAGTACTTCAATTACAATATTTTTCTGCAAAGGTACCTAATGAGTCAGTACAAACTGAACTAGAATGTTATGACATCAGTCATGACATTCACACATACACTTGGGATTTACCAAAAATGCAAGCCAATACCTAAACACCTACATTAAGGTTATTACAAAGAGTCATGGGTGACCTTCCAAAGTCCTACTCGTCAAGAGGATATCTCTTGATAAGTATTCCTTTTTCGGAAGTCCACCAACTCTAGGCGAAGTCGTCACAAAAACTCGCAGGGATGATGTACCCCCTAAGCTAATAGGCGAACCTACTTTCTAAGGGTTATATTGAAAACATTTCTGACATAGAAAATCCCGCCACGCAGTAAATATATGATGATAAGAGAAATTGACAATAAACAAATAAATGCGATAAAGTAGATAAATGAAATAAATAAATAAAGCAAATAAAAATAAAAACCAAAAAAAACCTAAACCTAAGGTTCAAGAGGTCCCCAACAGAGTTTCCAACTGTAGCAACTGGTTTTTTTATCAAGAGTCGCCACTATTAGTTTTAATCCTAGGGAACGGAACCTAACAGAAAACCCTAATTCGTAGACAGAGATTCTAGGTTTCGGACTCAATTAGACGAAAGGAAGGTATTAGGCACCTTTCATCCACCTTGTTCACAATGATATTAAGATCTAGGTTTAGGTTTGGGATAAACAGGGTTTTAAGTTTTAATTATCAAGACTCGCCACAATTTTTGATCGTATTCCTACGTATCCTCTTATGAGGAATCAGAGTCCCAATTCGTAGTTTGTATGGGTTGGTGTCTTTTAGGGGGTTTGCAAACATATTTTGAATCACTTCGCACTCGGTCTGGAGTAGTGATTGCAGAGATTTTAACTGAGTACGCAGTAAGCCAAAATCGGTTTGAAACCCTATTTGCAAAAAGACTGTTGATTTAATGCAAATAGCATAGAAAATAATATATGCAATTTTTACATGAAAATAATTTATTTGACCAAATAGTAATACTTACATATAATAAATAATAATTAATATTTAAAAAATGGTAATAAAAATTAAAAATAATAATTTTAATTATTAATAAAAATGAATAAACAATTAATATAATATAAATAAAATATAACATAAATTTTTTTTTATTATTTAAGCAAAACCCGGGGGGGGGGGGGGGGGGGGGGGGCATTTCTTAGTTAACCAGTAAATAAGGGGGTGCTGGAGCTAAGCTGCCTAAGCCCATTATCCATTCTGGACAGGGGGGTGTTGTTGCATGGTCATTTAGTAAAAATAGGGATGTGGGTGTTAAAAAGAAATGGGCCAGGCCCAAATGCCATTTGAGAGGCTGAGGGGTTTGTGTGTTGCACGGTGCGTGGGTCTTATGATACAGACTTGGCCTATGACCATCTGATCAAGATCATGTGGATGGGATTGAAGGACCACGCTAATGAAGGTGAGTGCGCGCGTATTGGAATAATACTAGATAATAACATTTGTTTTCTTACATTTTTTTCTACAAACGTCTTTTACAGCCAATTAAACTCTCTTTCCCTCGTCGTTCCCCATTCTCTCTCACTCGCAAATGCTAAACCCTTCCCCTCACAAACCCTACCCAAATATCAGCAGCGGCAGCCGAAAACAAACCCTACCCACCGTCAATCCAACCCCAAAACCAAAGAAAAAAATTATAAGTTTTACCCTCTCTGCGACCTTCTGTTATCAAGCGTATCCGATTTGCTAATGATTTGGGTCTTAATCCTTTTTCCTTTCCTTTTGCAGGAGTTGATTGAGGGCTGGAAGATGGTGGTGGCCGACGCTCACATAGTTAGCGGTTAAGTTTGCAACGGTGGCGGAGATGGTGTCATGCGATTAGGGTTTCAGGCGTTGAAACCCTAATCACCTCTAACTCCGGTCTTCAACAAGGCTGTTCTTCCTTTTTCCAGCAAGCCTCTTCTTCTTCTGCCAATCTCCCTGTTCTTGTTTCTATAAAAACCCCTCCCCTATTGTATTCTAATTTCTTCTTCATTTATAGGTTTTTTCTGATTTTGTTGTTACAATTTTAGAGCTTAGATTTAGGATTATTAGAGATTTTAGGGTTTTTAAATCCAATGTAATTGATCTTCTGAGATTTGATTCAATTCTGTCTAGTTGTAATAGATGTAATTTTGGAAACTGTAATGAGATTTAATTTATGCTGTATTTTTGGATTTGATTATGTGTTTTCTGTGATTTGATTATGTTCTTGCTGTCACAAGAAAACCTGGATTCCGACTTTAAAACCTATTTCTGTTTTAAGTTCTGGGTTTTGGATTTAAGTTTAGAAGATTTGGTTTTTTCAATAAAATTATGTATTTTAATGTTTGGATTGTAATAAGATTTGTACAGTATCTGTTTTTCTTGCAAAAATCATGCGCTTGAATTAGTGACAATCTGAACAGTTGTTGTTGTTAAGCAATTTGGGCCTGGCACTTACTTATGGGCATGTATTATTTAGCTTACTATTCAGTAATGTTTTTATTCTTTTTTTTTTATTTAAAGCAACAACAATTTATAAAACTAAACCCAATTTTTAATAACTCTAATTGGTAACATTTTTTACAAATAACAACAATACATGTAACAACCACAATTTCTCAACAAATCACGTTTTTTTCCTTTTCAAAAACAGCAAACATTTTTGTTGTTGATAATAACACTTAAAACAAATATTTTTTTAATAAATATTTTATAAAAAATATTTAATAGAATAGTTATAATAAAAATATCTAATACTAACAAGTAACAAAAACAAAATAAAGAATGATTTTCTGAAAAATGCCAAATGGACTAAAAAACTCAGTGGGCCTATAGTTTGAAACAGGTTCAAAATTTTAAATATTATTTAGCTTACCCCCATTTTTGTAACAAATGAGAAATACTTCTTTTAACCAGTTGTGCATAAGAATTTTCTTAGGAAAATAATAATAACAACAAACGCCTTTATAAATTTTTCTAAGATAAATCAGCGACCAAAGCGACAAATGAACTGAATTTAAAAGTCTCAATGGGCCATACGAATTCTAAGGGGCTTGTAATTTATACTTATACCCCTCCTTTTATCAATTTAATGCAAATTAAACTTAATAATTATTATTCTTTTGAAATAACTTTCATTTCCGAATCACATGGGCCATTGGCCAACATGCTTCGCGAAAGGGTTTATGAGTCTTTGTGATTTAGAAAGCTGTATCAAAATACACCCCCAGTCTTGGATAAAGATAGGCCATCAGATACTATTGGACCATCTTTAATTAAATATTCTTCTATTTTAATCTCAAAAAATAAAATCATCACAAATTTGGGGTACGACACATCTCCCTCTTCATATTGTCAAACTACTCTTGAAAATCATCCATTCTATCATAGAGACCCAAGTCTTCACTTGGTGGAGGAGAAGGACGACACATGTTATCATTAGAAAATGGAACCATATTCACCGAAGGAGGTGCAGCAGGAGCAACATGCACCACAGGAGGTGCAGGAGTAACAGTAGTCTGAACAACTAGAGTATCTTGAGGACCAAGATTGAAACCTTCAGGAACACAATTCTATGGCATTCACCATGGATAACCTTGAGGCATGCGATTCTGAAAAACAGCTGGAGTAGCATACACAGGAACAGTCAGAGCTTCAGTAGTAACCCTTGTCTGTTGAGGTTGAGCACTCGATGGATGATTCTAAGCAGCCACCAGAGATTCCATCAGAGCAGTAAGATTGGCCATGTCGGCCTTCAAAGAAGAAACCTCCTCGCGCATCTCGCGATTCTCTTGTTCTAAGTTGTCCATCTTCCTTCTGAAATTAGCTCGAGTGTTGTAGTGGTGAGACAACTTGTTGAATTAAGTAAAGAAGCTTGGTAAGACACCTGGATATGCATAATAAATGCAAGGAATATATGAAATATGATGCATGATATGCAATGCACATGATTTATTTTATCAATATTTCAAGGGACTTAAAGATTTATAGACACATTACAAATATCAAAGTAATAACACAATTAGAAATACTTAATTTTTTTTATTATAATAACTTCAAAATGGATTACAAGATTCAAAAATCCTAAGTACAAGATGAGAATAAAGTCTAAAACCCTAAGAAGTAAAACTGATGGATATCACTTTATACGTGAAAACACTTACTTTACACTAGTTTTTTACACTAATTTCACATGTTATTTAGGTTTTTTATTATTATTTTCTCGTATTATGCATATCTTTTGTTTCCTTTTCAAGTATTTCAAATTTCCAGAGCTCCCCTGAAGAAATGAAGGAAAACAGGCCGAAAAACAGGAGTTTAGTCAAATTTTCACTCATGGCATCCACCATGGTGCCAGCCGTAGGGTAGGCCATGACGTGGACCACCTCCTGCTGACCTCAACTGCCACGTTCCCCACTTCCTATCATTGACACTCATGGCTGGCCCCATGGCCTCCATGGAGGGCGCCACCTTTGGGTGATGTTTTCCCCACCAAAAGAAGTTGGGAGGCATTCATGTGATTTCCTGCATTCCTCATCCTCTATAAATAGAAGTTCCTGATTTCATTTCAATTCACCCAAGCTTAGTTGCAAACTTGATCCAATCATAGTTGCGAACTTAAGCCATATAATTTTACCATTGTAAAGCGATAATTCTTCACATCGAGGAATTATTGCATTGTTGATTGAGTCTGTGATAGAGTTTGTAGATTGAGTCTGTAATCGTGTTTGGAGCACTTCGGCAGAAGTTTATCTTGCCACATTTATTTTCAACTGCTGTTTATTTCCAGTCGCATTTTACTTCTAGTTTGTACCAGATTTAAAACCTCCCCGTTTGGAGAAGGTTTCTATTTATATATTCTGCACTGCTTTTACTTTGTTTATTTCCCGCACCTGCATTTACTTTGTTTATTTCCCGCACCTGCATTTACTTTGTTTATTTCCCACCTAGATTTTACTTTGTTTATTTCCCGCACTGCTTTTACTTTGTTTATTTCCCGCACCTGCTTTTACTTTGTTTATTTCCCGCACTGCTTTTACTTTGTTTATATCCCGCACCTGTTTTTACTTTGTTTATTTCCCGCACTGCTTTTACTTTGTTTATTTCCCACACCGCACTTTAAATTATTTACTTTCTCGCGTGATTTATTTTAACATGTCTGTTTACATTCCCATGTCAGGCTAAACCTTACTGGGCTAGAATGTAAGGAATCTAGTTAGATCGATATTCCAAATAATGTGTCAATAGAAATGCTTATGGGCTATTTTGGTTTTTAATACGAGTTTTCTGTACTTTATTGTTGTTGGGTAAGATCAAAAGCCGTCCAACCCTTTGTTAAACTCGGTTAGTTCTAACTGGTCAAAGGAAGCGAAAGCACTTTGTCCGGTTAGTTAGGGATTTTTATTATCAAAGAAATCAATTTTGAAACTATTTTCGGACACATTTATATGGTTAAAGTTAGGTTCCATTTTTATTAGAAATTCCAGATCAAAATACTTTTCAACTTGGTCAAGTACTGTATTTCTTAAAAATAGGTTTATTACTTTAACGCAATGCACGCCTTTTTAAAAGTGACAATAAGAAGGTTTGATTAGAGAGTAAACTCGATTCTGATTATGCGAAAGCGACAATTCCTGTTAAATTAGTTCTTTTCTTTAGTAGAAAATATTGCCCTATAAGTAGTTCTATTCCGAAGCATTGTGAATATCATCTGACTACGTGAATTATATTCGACCCCGCTTTTATATCTGAAGTTTATTTCACCGCACTTTACTTTATTGCATGCTAAATTCCCTTTGATAATATTGACTTAGCTAAACACCGCAATAATAGGAAACGATAGATTGACAATTGGTCTCTGTGGATCGATAATCTTTTATATTACTCTGACGCGATTCGTACACTTGCGAATACACCACACATCAAGATTTTGGCGATGTTGCTGGGGAACAATTTCGTCAAATTTCGCACCCTATAGTCGCACCGTCTAGACTAAGTTTTACAGTCCGGTTAATGCGAAGATCTCGCAGCACCGGAACCTTATTCAATCCTTTAGCAGAACCTGAATTTTACATCCATTTTCTCCGTAGAATTAGAAAAACTATGGCCGAGAATTGTAACCAAAGACCCCTTAAGGAATTTTCCCAACCGTCAGATGAGGAACCAAGTTCAAGTATCGTAAACCCTGCTATAACCACAAATAATTTCGAACTAAAACCCTCATTGCTACAATTGGTGCAACAAAACGAATTCAGTGGTCTCGCTACTGAGAACCTGAATCAACACTTCAAAACTTTTATACAATTTGCAGACACTTTAAAACGCAATGGTGCTTCTCCTGAGGCAATACGACTAAGATTATTCCCTTTTTACCTCAGAGATAAAGCACGAGATTGGTTAGATTCCCTTCCACCCAATTCAATAACAACCTGGGAAGACCTTAGGAGAGTATTTCTCAAAAGATATTTTCCTCCCAGCAAAACTGTTGTCCTTAGAAACCAAATCACTAGATTTAACCAAAACCTAGGAGAATAACTTTTTGAAGCTTGGGAGAGATATAAGGACCTGTTAAGAGTCTGTCCACACCATGGCCTAGAACAATGGCTAATCATCTACACCTTCTATAATGGACTCCATTACAACATAAAGATGTTTATCGATGCTGCTGCTGGTGGCGCATTGATGAATAAACCTTACCTAGAAGTTTGCGCTCTCATTGAGGACATGTCCCAAAACCATTACCAATGAGGAACAGAACAAGCTATGGTAGAGAAAAAGGAGACCCAAGGAGTAAAACATGAGATAAGTTCTCTAGACATGATGCAAGATAAAATGGACGCTCTTGCCTTAAAAGTTCAAAACATGTCTCAAAACCCTAATATTGTAGCCGCAGTAGCTTCTGAATGCGAACTCTATGGGACCCAAGGACATCAACCTGCGGAATGTAACTTGTTGAATGAGCCTTGCTCATACCAAGTAAATTACACCCAAGGAAACCCATTTTCAAACACTTACAACCCCGGATGGAGGAATCACCCAAACTTTTCTTATAAAAACAATAGCCCAATACAAAACTCTTTACCTATGAGACCTACAGGTTTCCAAGCCCAAAGACCAAATCAACCTATGCAAGTTGCGGCACCCAAACCAAACCTTGAGAAAATCATGGAAATTTTTTTCAGCTCAAACCCAGCAAAATAAAGAGTTCCTAAATCAGAATATTCACGTAAACAAACTAATCATGCAATTAGGAACTAAGGTTTATCAGATAATTACGCATAACAAGATGCTTGAAACCCAGATCTCGCAGATAGCCCAAACACAAGCCCCACAAACCACACCTGGAGGACAATTCCTTGGACAACCTCAACCAAATCCTAAAGGGCAAGCTAATACCATTTCCTTACAAAGTGGGACTACTTACGATGGACCCAAGAATCCAGCAATGAGTACACCCTCACAACCTAAGACAAATGTTTTGCCTACAAACCAAGTGGAGGAACCAGAGGAACTCGAAAAGAAAAAAGAACCAGAATTAAAATATAAAACTAATAAATCACCACTCCCGTACAAACCCCCAGTCCCATTTCCGCAAAGACTCAAACAAACCAAACTTGACAATCAATACCAGAGATTTGTTAAAGTTATAGAAAAACTCCATGTAGAGATGTATTTCACCGAAGCCATCACTCAGATACCACCTTATGCTAAATTCCTAAAAGACATCCTGACCAACAAGCGTAGACTTGATGATCCCAAACCTATGGAATGCAATTTTATTTTTGAAAATAAACTTGCCAAGAAAGAAAAGGATCCAGGAAGTTTTTCCATTCCTTGTATCTTAGGAAATCATACTATTGACAAAGCCTTCTTAGATCTAGGAGCTAGCGTCAACCTTATGCCTTTAGCAGTTTGTAGAAGGTTAAACTTAGGAGAATTACAGCCGACTAAAATGTCTCTCCAGCTGGCTGATAGATCAGTTAAGTATCCTATAGGCATACTTGAAGACATACCAGTTAAGATCGGTCAGCTATATATCCTATCGACAGTCGGAGCCATAATTGATGTTAAGAAAGGAAAATTAACATTTGAGGTGGGTGATGAGAAGATAGAATTTATTCTTTTAAAGTTCTTAATGGCACCAGTCATATGAGATGCTTGTTGTGCCATCGACATCATTGACGAGTGTATATTTGAACTTAAGCGAGAGGAATCTAACAAAAATATTAAGTTACCTTCGACCCCAATTATGGAGGACGATGGATTTAAAGGTTTAAAACCTTACATCGATGATGACCTCTATGAATGTTTATCGCTTTCTCACGATCCCATGCCTTTCCCTTTGAAACCATCTTTAGAACTGAAGGAACTTACCAAGAACCTCAGATACGAATTCTTAGATAAAGAGATGAATCGTCCTATTATAGTTAACATTATTTTAATTCAAGACGAGACAACTCAACTCTTAGAGATCTTACAGAAATATCCCATATCTTTAGGGTATAACATCTTCGATTTAAAAGGAATAAGTCTATCGGTGTGCATGCACCGGATCTTGTTAGTGGAAAACTCAAAACCCTCAAGAGAACATCAAAGAAGAATAAACCCTATAATGAGCGATGTTGTTAAAAGAGAAGTTCTTAAGTTACTAGAGGCTGGTATAATTTACCAAATATTAGATAGTAATTGGGTGAGCCCTGTGCATGTGGTGCCAAAGAAAGGAGGCATCACAGTCATAGAAAATGAGAAAGGTGAGCATATTGCTAAACGAACAGAAGGAGGTTGGCGTATGTGTATAGATTATATAAAATTAAACAAAGAAACCAGGAAGGATCATTTCCCTCTTCCATTTATAGATCAAATGCTCTAACGTCTAGCCAGACACTCGCACTTTTGTTGCCTAGATGGATACTCGTGATTTTTCCAAATACCTATTCACCCTGAGGATCAAGAGAAAACAACCTTTACCTGTCCTTATGGAAAGTTCTCCTATAGACGAATTCCCTTCGGACTCTGTAATGCTCCTGCCACTTTTCAATGTTGTATGATGTCTATATTTGCATATTACCTAGATGGAATAATGGAAGTTTTCATGGACGATTTCTCGGTGTGTGGATTCAATTTTAAACATTGTCTCTCCAAACTCAAAAAATCCTTGAAAGATGCGTAGAGGTGAACCTAGTGCTAAACTGGGAAAAATGTCATTTTATGGTTAATGAAGGTTTAGTATTAGGACACATTGTCTCCGAAAGAGGCATTGAGGTCGATAGAGCCAAAATTGAAGTTATAGAAAACCTCAGGCCACCTAAAACCATTAGGGAGATTAGAAGTTTTCTTGGACATGCTGGTTTTTATCGGCGTTTTATAAAAGACTTCTCTAAAATAACAAAACCTTTGACTAATCTTCTAATGAAGGATGGTGAATTTGTTTTCGACGAGAAATGTCTCAAAGCTTTTAAATTTTTAAAACAAGCACTGATTTCAGCTCCGATCATGCAACCCCCATATTGGACACAACCTTTTGAAATCATGTGCGATGCCAGCGATTATGTAGTTGGTGTTGTTCTAGGACAAAGAAAAGACAAGAAATTACATGTTATATATTATGCTAGTAGAACCGTAGATGCCGCCCAGCTCAACTATGCAACAACAGAGAAAGAATTACTGGCAGTAATTTTTGCGATAGATAAGTTTAGGTCCTTCCTAGTTGGAGCAAAGATCATTGTTTACACTGATCATGCTGCCATACGTTATCTATTAAATAAAAAGGACGCTAAACCTATATTACTTAGATGGATCCTGTTACTCCAAGAGTTTGATCTAGGCATTAAGGATAAGAAAGGCACAGAGAATGTTTGTCGCTGACCACCTCTCTAGATTAGAACACTTAAAACCTGACTTATTGCCTATAAATAATGATTTCACCTATGACATACTTATAGCTAAGACTGATGAATTCGGGCCTTACAGAGATAAAGATTTTGAAAAGATTTCAGTAATGAAGAGCGTACCTTGGTAAGCTGATTTTGTAAACTACCTAGCTGCAGATATCATACCCCCTGATCTAAATTAACAACAGAAAAAGAAGTTCTTCAAAGATGTTAAACATTTCTACTGGAATGAACCGCTCATATTCAAGAAAGGAATAGATAATATTTTCAGGCGTTGCATCCCAGAAGAGGAAATAGAAGACATCATCATACACTCATTCTGCACCTTATGGTGGACATGCAGGTATATCTAAAACGCATGCCAAGATTCTTCAAGAAGGCCTCTATTGGCCAACTTTATGGCGCGATGTTCATGCCTACATTGTCAAGTGCGACCGATGCCAACGCACCGAGAACATATCAAGACGTGACGAGATGCCAATGAGGAATATCCAGGAAGTTGAACTCTTTGATGTTTGGGGTATAGACTTTATGGGACCATTTCCACCTTCAATGGGAAATAGGTACATTTTGGTAGCTGTGGACTACGTGACTAAATGGATTGAGGCTATTGCATCACCCACAAACGACACAAGAGTGGTAGTCAAGTTATTTAAGAATATCATTTTTCAGAGGTTTGGAACACCCCGTCTCGTTATAAGTGATGGAGGATCACATTTCATATCCAGAATCTTTGATAAGCTCTTGAGTAAGTATGGAGTAAAGCACAGAGTAGCAACACCTTATCACCCACAGACTAACGGCCAAGTAGAAGTGTCTAACAGGGAGATTAAACAAATCTTAGAAAAAACCGTTTCAATTTCCAGAAAAGATTGGTCTCAGAAGCTACATGAAGCACTATGGGCCTACAAAACATCTTTTAAAACCCCTATTGGAATAACCCCTTACTAATTAGTCTATGGAAAATCTTGTCATTTACCCTTCGAGTTAGAGCATAAAGCTTATTGGGCCATTAAGACCCTGAATTTGGAATATTTGACTACTGGTGAAAAGCGCATCCTTAACATTCATAAATTGGAGGAATTCCTCTAGTATGACTATGAGAATGCTATAATATATAAAGAAAGAACCAAAACATGGCATGACAAAAGAATTGTAAAGAAAGATTTCAATATAGGCGACCTTGTTCTCCTTTTCAATTCTAGGTTGCGACTTTTTCCTGGAAAGCTACGTTCAAGATGGACTGGTCCTTTTGAGGTCTCTAGAATCCTAAGATCTGGAGCAATCGAGATCAAGAATAATTCTTGTAGCCCATTCATCATCAATGGGAAGAGGTTGAAGTACTACGAAGGAGGCGACATTACCACCAACTACTCCAGCCACACTCTGATTGATCCACCAGTACCAGTTTCTGATATATGAAGCTTACTTGTAACACCCCAAATCTACCCCACAGTTTTATTAAAATCAGTGCCAAAATTTCCGCAAACATGGGGCATTACATTCTCATTTCAAAAACCAACAACATAAAAACCTATCATAATAGATACATAGCACATATTAATCCAAAAAACTTATAACAATTAATTAGTTTTCCAAAATATTTCAACTTGATTCCATAAATACGCAACGGATTCACAACTTTAAAACTTCAAAGGAAATATAACATCTTTTAAACAACTTAATTCAAAGAATACAACTTCTTAAAACAACAACTTGGATTAAACTGAAAACATCATAAAATCGAATAAGCGTTCATCCCCCCCCCCCCCCCCGAGTGCTACGTACAGAGCAACAACACCAACAAGCTATTAAGTCTCTACTCCTCGTTACCTGCACGTTACCAGTATAAAGGCAACGGAGAAACAAATAAAGGGGTGAGACATCGAATAATAGAAATAAGATTATGATAATTAATATATTAGACAAGAACATTATGAATTTCACCTCTTCTCAACAACACACAAAAATCAATAAACATTCACAATTATCATTAGCGATTAAAAGTGTAATTCGAATGCGACACAACTATACATATGCATGTGGTACCAATAGGGCTTCAGCCCTCTTCACTAATTGCCAATTAATAAAGGCACAAGGCATAAGCCTACTTCACAAATCCGCCAATACAGGTCTTCACAATTTCCGCCAATACAAGCCTTCACAATTGCAAATGTATGAATGTACAACACATACAACAATATCATTAAACACTTCATGAGACATACACCTATATCACTAATATTACCAATTAATAGAGGTAAATATTCGTCATAACCATTCCTGCATCTTCACAAAATATTCGCAACATCATAGCATCAATGCACTTCACAAAGGGAAACACAAACATGATAGTCGTTTCCAAACACTCCCATAAGTCTCTATGTATTAATTCTTCATTATTTAATTATTCTCCAAATATTAACTTCTAAAATCCACTACATGGCAATATATTTTCTTCTGATATTTAATTAATCCTCCAAAACAGTTACTACAACTTTACTGATTATTTCTATCCCTGTCTTATTACTACAGACTGTTAAAATTATATTGAAACTACTGAATTAAGATCACTGATATATAGGCTACTTCTGTTACTGTTCCTTCGGCTATAACATACTAATAAGAATAATAAATTATATGCTTAAATATATATGCCTTATACGAGATACTGATATAACATAACAATTATATAACATATTTCTAAGCTACAGAAAACAAATGCCTTCCATGAAACATATGTGTGCCTAACGACACAACTTTTCCTCTACACACAGTGCCGAATGGCACTCTCCACCTTTTCCTGCCGATCGTCACTCTCCACCTTTCCCTTTCTTCCGATCGTCACTCTCCACCTTTCCCTTTCTGCTGATCGTCACTCTCCCAACTTGTGTCGGTCGGCATAGTACTCCTTGCCGGTCGGCAGGCTCTCCCAGGGTTCCACCATCTTCGTCTTCCATATATTTCTAAATGCAGGCTTGGTTTTCTACCAAGATTTCTCATACACCGCAACATAAAATATTTGTTTTGCAACTATTCTTTACCTATTAATTCAATTAATTATGATATTCACAATCAACAACAATTGCAACAGCATCAACACACCATTATTTATTTTCCAGAACTCAACGCAACAACAATTTCCATCAACAACATAATTTATTCCACATGAAAATTCAACACAAAATTCAACACAGATAACGGATAATTACACAACCCCAATCCTACATACTAACCATCATATTCTCAGTTATAAAATCCGAACCCCACCCTTACCTTTTGGTTTTCTGGCCGGTCGAATTCTCTGGTGGAATCTGGAACTGGTTTGACGGTAACTTCTCTAAATTTCTTGCCTCCCACTTGGTGCCTCCAAACCCTTGTTTCTTCTACTGCTAGGTGATAATTGTTTTTCTTTTGGTTTTTTGCTGCTAGCTTATATATATATATATATATATATATATATATATATATATATATATATATATATATATATATATATATATATATATATATATATATATATATATATATATATATATATATATATATATATATATATATATATATATATATATATATATATATATATATATATATATATATATATATATATATATATATATATATATCATAACCTAATATAATAATAATAGGTCTACTAGTAACTTTAATGGGCCTATTAATGTTATTCCTAATCTTGCTATTTCACACACCCAACTTGATCCAACTGATAAAATAATATTCTATTAAAATCAACATTATTTCCAATATTAATTTCTCTTGACTAAATTGACTAATTATTCGATTATCAATTCTAACAATATATATTTAATCAAATATGCTCCTTATAATTATTCCGACAATTCCTTCTTCGACTAAATTCCAACAATTTAAATCCTCAATAATTCATTTAAATAATTTAATGAATTTCCGGGCGTTACAACTCTCCCCCACTTAGAATATTTTCGTCCTCGAAAATTCATCCGAAACCACTTTCCTTAACTTCGCCTCCACCTCTAGCCTTCCGATATAATCACAACTTACTAAAATTAAAATCTAATGCACACGTGAAATTATATTTCAACTCATCCAACAATAATAATAATAACTAAAGAAGTTCTATCGATGAAACACGTACCTCTGGTACCTCTGTCCTCGTTTCCCGTTGGAGTTTCCACCAACGCGAACACCTTTGCACCAGGAGCTTTCTTTGGTTTCTGACATCGAGTACTAATATGGCCTTCTTCACCATAATTGAAACAGACATCCGCCTTATGCTTACACTCGGGAGCTGCAGTCCAACCTTACCACAATGAAAACTCCTCCTTACCTCAGCAGTAGTGCACACATTACTCTTGTGACCAGGTTTCCCACACTTGAAACAAGTCACACTAGCAGGAGTGTCTCCCCCACTTGCTCTTTGACCCTCAGCAACTTCTTGTTTACCTCTACCAGCTGGAGCATCGTACGGCTTACCACGACTCTGATTCTTGCTCCACTTCTCATTAACTATCTTGTAATGAGCATTGTTATCCTCCTCATAATTTCTGCAGCTATCCACCAAATCAGAGAAAGCACGAATCTTCTGATATCCAATTGCCTTCTTGATCTCCGAGCTCAATCCGTTCTAAAACTTGATGCACTTCGAAAATTCAGCAGTCTCCGCGCTATAATGTGGATAGAACTTAGCCAACTCCACAAACTTTGCAGCATACTCGGTAAAAGACTTATTCCCTTGCTTCAGCTCGAGGAATTCAATTTCCTTCTTACCTCGGAAATCTTCAGGATAATACTTCCGTAAAAATTCTCCACGAAACACAACCCAAGTGATCTCTTCACCTGCAGCTTGCAACCTCGGACGAGTCTCTAGCCACCAGTCATCAGCTTCGACTACAAACATATGAGTACCATACCGAACCTTATGCGCTTGAGTGCAGTCCATCACACGAAAGATTCTCTCCATCTCCTTCAACCAACTCAAAGCCCCATCAGGATCATACTTACCCTTGAAGGTAGGCGGATTCTCCCTCTAGAAAGTCGCCAAGCTACGGGATCCCGCATCCTCGCCAGCATTCGGCTGATTCTCCATAGCATGAGCCATTGCTTCCAAAGTAACAGCAATCGCAACATTGTTCCTTCCTGCCATCTCAACTTATAACTACAACACAAAATGGTCAACAAAAATTAACAATACTCGATTGTTAAAGACTCAACAACTTTGGCCGGACGGACCAACCTGCTCTGATACCACTAATGTAACACCCCAAATCTACCCCACAGTTATATTAAAATCAAAGTGCCAAAATTTCCGCAAACAAGGGGCATTACATTCTCATTTCAAAAACCAACAGCATAAAAATCTATCATAATAGATACGTAGCACATATTAATCCAAATAACTTATAACAATTAATTAGTCTTCAAAAATATTTCAACTTGATTCCATAAATACGCAGCGGATTCACAACTTTAAAACTTCAAAGGAAATATAGCATCTTTTAAACAACTTAATTCTAAGAAAACAACTTCTTAAAACAACAACTTGGATTAAACTTAAAACATCATAAAATCGAATAAGCGTTCATCCCTCACGGGTTCTACGTATCAGAGCGACAACACCAACAAGCTACTAAGTCTCTACTCCTTGTTACCTGCACGTTACCAGTATAAAGGCAATGGTGAAACAAATAAAGGGGTGAGTCATCGAATAATATAAATAAGATTATGATAATTAATATTTTAGACAAGAACATTATGAATTTCACCGCTTTTCAACAACACACAAAAATCAATAAACATTCACAATTATCATTAGCGATTAAAAGTGTAATTCGAATGCGACACAACTGTGCATATGCATGTGGTACCAATAGGGATTCAGCCCTCTTCACTAATTGCCAATTAATAGAGGCACAAGGCATAAGCCTACTTCATAAATCCTCCAATACAGACCTTCACAATTTCCGCCAATACAGGCCTTCACAATTGCAAATGTATGAATGTACAACACATACAACAATATCATTAAACACTTCATTAGGCATACGCCTATATCACTAATATTACCAATTAATAGAGGTAAATCTTTGTCATAACCATTCCTGCATCTTCACAAAATATTCGCAACATCATAGCATCAATGCACTTCACAAAGGGAAACACAAACATGATAGTCGTTTCCAAACACTCCCATAAGTCTCTATGTATTAATTCTTCATTATTTAATTATTCTCCTCATATTAACTTCTAAAATCCACTACATGGAAATATATTTTCTTCTGCTATTTAATTAATCCTCCAAAACAGTTACTGCAACTTTACTGATTATTTCTAACCCTGTCTTATTACTACAGACTGTTAAAATTATATTGAAACTACTGAATTAAGATCACTGACATATAGGCTACTTCTGTTACTGTTCCTTTGGCTATAACATACTGATAAGAATAATAAATTCTATGCTTAAATATATATGCCTTATACGAGATACTGATATCACATAACAATTATATAACATATTTCAAAGCTACAGAAAACAAATGCCTCCCATGAAACATAAGTGTGCCTAACGACACAACTTTTCCTCTACACACAATGCCGAACGACACTCTCCACCTTTTCCTGCCGATCGTCACTCTCCACCTTTCCCTTTCTGCCGATCGTCACTCTCCCCACTTGTGCCGGTCGGCATAGTTCTCCCTGCCGGTTGGCAGGCTCTCCCAGGGGTCCACCATCTTCGTCTTCCATATATTTCCAAACGCATGCTTGGTTTTCTACCCAGATTTCTCATACACCGCAACATAAAATAATTGTTTTGGAACTATTCTTTACCTATTAATTCAATTAATTCTCATATTCACAATCAACAATAATTGCAACAACATCAACACACCATTATTTATTTTCCAAAACTCAACGCAACAACAATTTCCATCAACAACATAATTTATTCCACATGAAAATTCAACACAAAATTCAACACAGATAACGGATAATTACACAACCCCAATCCTACATACTAACCATCATATTCCCGATTATAAAATCCGAACCCCACCCTTACCTTTTGGTTTTCTGGCCGGTCGACTTCTCCGGTTGAAACTGCAACTGGTTTGACGGCAACTTCTCTAAATTTCTTGCCTCCTACTTGGTGCCTCCAAACCCTTGTTTCTTCTACTGCTACGTGATAATTGTTTTTCTTTTGGTTTTTGGCTGCTAGCATATATATATATATATATATATATATATATATATATATATATATATATATATATATATATATATATATATATATATATATATATATATATATATATATATATATATATATATATATATATATATATATATATATATATAATAACCTAATATAATAATAATAGGTCTACTAGTAACTTTAATGGGCCTATTAATGATATTCCTAATCTTGCTATTTCACACACCCAACTTGATCCAACTAATAAAATAACATTCTATTAAAATCAACGTTATTTCCAATATTAATTTCTTTTGACTAAATTGACTAATTATTCGATTATCAATTCTAACAATATATATTTAATCTAATATGCTCCTTATAATTATTTCGATAATTCCCTCTTCGACTAAATTCCAACAATTTAAATCCTTAATAATTCATTTAAATAATTTAATGAATTTTCGGGCGTTACATTACTCGTCAAGCTAACGATGTTAAACAAGCGGTGCATGGGAGGCAACCCATGAGTTTATTTTTATTTTTTGCATTTATTTACTTTTTAATTTATCAAATTTTATTTTTATATTTATAGTAACATTTGCAAAATTTATGATTTTAGGCATCACCTGCTAGCCGTCTTTGTTAACTACATTTTTCAGGATGGAGCATTTCGATGACATGCATGTTTCATTCCGAGATGACACTCAGAGACAATGTTATGCTGTCCTTTCACAGCGACCCATGGCACTGACTAGATATCCATACCAAATTTGCATGGAAGCTCTTGGCTTTGAAGCCAGTATCAAGTATCTATGCAAGCAGCTAAAGTGGGACGAGTATGCAGATGACCTACAGGAACCTCGCCTTAGAATTCCTCAATTCATTCGAGTTTGAGCCCTATAATAGCCAGGATGGATATCTCACTTTCAGACTATTCAAGATAGAATATTGTTTTACCCAGTGGGAGTTTGGCGACTTCCTAGGCTTCCAGACCACACCCGATGCTATACTTGAGCTACCAGTTGGCTATTTCATGACTAGGGACATAGAGAAATTATGGAGAGATATTACTGCTGGAGGGAGCCTTGATCCTTCCACTGAGATATCCCCTGTTATTCACAACCCCGCTTTCAGGTATTTTCAGATGGTTATTGCTCACACTTTCCTAGGGAAGGCCGACACTGATACCCATGTTAGCAAGGAGGAGATCTTTTTCCTCTACTGTGCGACCCACTCTCGCCCTGTAGCCTGTGGAAATTTTCTACTGTGGAATCTTATGATGACTTCTATGTCTGCTGAAGGTATCCTCCATGTGGGAGAGACAGTGACTCAGATTGCTTCTGCTTTGGGTCATACAAGTAAGTTATCTCACCTTACCTCCTACTGTGGATATACTACAATGGAGATTAATTTATGTTTGGATCGTAAGCTGTGAGAAGAGTCTACTTTAATCCCAACCAGTATAGACTCCTGATTGATAATGAAACCATTCACAATTTTACCTTGCCTGATCCCATGATGACCAATGTCCATAACCCTGCAAATTGGACATATGCCTTAGAAGGTCTTGGAGAGACCGTGGACGAGCGAAAATCACCTCTAGTACCTGAATATCATCCATGTCCATCGCCATAAAGGACTACTGTATTCTCTAATAATTTCTCTTTGCAGCAACCCAACATCTATGCACAGGTTGTTGAGCTGCGTAGAGAGGTAGCCCAACTTCGTCAGAGAGTTGAAGACCTCTTTCTTCAGGTTATGGTTTCCAATGCTACTCACTCTACTGAGGCAGACCTCCTACAACAGGAAATTGATGATCTTCACAGTAAGTTAGCTGCAACTCATGGTCCTGTGTCGACCACAGACCCTACCACTCCTTGATGATCTTGATTCATATCTGCACTATTTTGCTGTTTTGTTGTTTCTTTTATCATGTTGTTTCTTTTTTTAGACTTATTTATTTTTATGCCTAACTCTTGCATTCTACTTTCTTTTTATTTTTTGTGGCTTACCATGATTAAGTATATTTCTTTTTATTTTTATTTTTATTTTTATATATATTTTTAATTAATTGTTTTTTTTTGTTTTTTTATGAGTTTATTATTTTCAAGTTATAAATATAAAAGAAAAAACATCAATACATAAATCCTTGTAAGAACCAAATGAAGAATTGTTGTTTGCACCTACGAGAAGAAATTGGAATAAGAAGCCCAAACCAACAAAACAAAGAAATTTGAGCCCAGCCCAACTTTCAAACATGGCGCCCGCCACCAAGACCATGGCGCTCGCCATGGGGTCTAGGATTATAACGGGCAGATTTTCAAAACCTCCCATTTTCTCCATTTTCAACTCCAAAACCTCTCATTTTCTCAATCACCTACTACCCCATTAACTACCCTATAACTCTCATTTTCTCACCCACCTACTACCCCATTAACCACTCCAACATCCATTTTTCTAACCATCATAAAAATTCAAACTTTCTCCCAATCTCCAACACCCATTTTTGAAACCCATTTTTCCAATTTTCTTCCAAAGGAGCAACAATGGAGTTCAACGGATACATTCTTCGTGAAGGCAAACCCATAGACCGACAACAGAAAATCCTTGAAAAATTGCAAGGACAAGAAATTGTCTCAACCAGGTATGTCGATGAAGACTGTTTGTATACTTTAGGATTTTATCATAGTTTTTTTCATTTAGTTGACATCCTAGAATTGCATGACATTTTTACTAGAAAAGAGCCCACCTTTGAGAGGCTAACTCGGGAATTCTTAAGTTCCCTAATTTATTTGGTTCACCCCGACGCTGCTAGTACCGTCGGTACGGTTAAATTCCGTCTGTTTAATGTTGAATATGAATATAGCACCGACGAACTAGCAGCTATGTTGGGTATTCCTCATGGTGATGGCGCTATTTGTGAGACCCCTTTGGATTCTGAATGGTCCACTGATGCATTTTCCTTCTGGTGTCAATTGTCAAACTCTTTTATAAATTCTTTTGAAGGAGTTTTAGCATCATTGGTCCATAACCCAGCTATTCGAATTTTTTGATATATGCTCGCCTATACTATTTTTGGCCGGGAGAATCCAAACAAGGTAAATGCTAGAGAACTTCTACTTTTGCAGGGAAGTCTCACTAATAGAAGAATTAATTTAGTCCCGTTTATGATTTCTCACATGATTTTTGTCCTGAGACACACAGGGACCATAGGTTTTGGAGGAATAGTTACATCTATTGCTAGAGCTTTTCACCTTGACGCTGAGATAGCTACCCTTGCACCTATGCCTCCCCGCATAATTAATTTGAAATTTCTAAAAGATATGAAATTGTGCAAGGTGAGGAGAGCAGGTGGTTTTGAACTTATGGTTCGGGGTGTCGCTATCCCATCAGTCGCTCTGTCTTGCACTAGACGTACTGATGTACGAATTGCGAGGAACTGGACCTACGATCTAGATGCTCCACTTTTTATGGGTCCATTACCTCCTAATGTTCCACTTGGGGACAGACACGAGACTGATGAAGAATATGAGCATAAGGATGAACCTCATGCCCCACCTGTGTCCCCCCACCATGCTTCACCCGCACACACTGCACCTTCTACTTTTAACACTTTTACAGGTATGGCTCCTGGCTTCTACATCACAGAAGAGATGTGGCGTGACCAGCTAGCCCGGGAGGAGAGAAGAGATGGTTTACTTTCTTCCCTCCAACAGCAGCTGGCAGATAACATGAGTTTCATGGAGGCGTCACGAAAAAAGTCGGCCCGCTCTTTTCAAAGTCTTATGGAATCTCAATTGGCGATACCCAGCGAGCAACATAGGCAACAAGCCCAGTTTCAGAGGCACTCCGCCCTCATGGAGGCCACTCAAGGTTCCCTTCTTGGCAACCTTCGCGAGATTCAGAGTTCACAGCTTGCCTTGTCCGCCAAATTCGACCAGTTCGAGGCTTCTCAGAGCAGTTGTCGTCGCAGCCGATCCCGTCATCCTAGACATTCACCGGAGGATGGCGAGGGACCCAGCCAGCCTTAGTACTTTACCAGGTGACTCTTTCCTTATCTTATTTCGTAACATTGGGTACAATGTTCGATTTAAGTGTGGGAGGATATTTACTCGCTTTCTCGCTTTATTTTTTCCTCTCGCTTTATTTTTCCCTTTTCCTGCATTTTCCTTCTCGTTATTTTACTTCTCTATTTGCTTTAGTTTGCTTGTTTGTTTTCTTTTTAAAATAATACATGTGTTTGATGAGTCATCTATATCTGTATGGTCTAGTGTATGTCCACTCCCCCATTTCTTGAGCCTAACCGAAATTTTTTTTCTAAGAAAAACCATGTGTTTTGATCTTAGTTGGGCTATAAGATCTGGTTGAGATAGTATGTAGTATGACTTGGGAAAGCCTTTAGAAGCATCGGCATCGTTTTTACACCTTAAGCTTCATAAATTTAGGAATTCGATCCCGATACCCCCTATGTCGTGGCCTTAAATTTTCATTCTTAAATCCTTGAATAGTTTATCCTAGCAGTCAGCTCCGGTCTAAGCATGCTCTACGTAGGGGACCGAAGAGAAGTGAATGATCTATATGCTATGTTCTTATTATAAACTACAACCCCGGGATAGGTGACCCTCACAAAGTCATTTAACTCAACAAAAGTTGTATGTTGAAAAATTAAGCAAAAGCAAAAGAAGAAGAAAAAGAAAAAGAAAAAAAAATTTTACCCATCTTTAGTTGGTTCAGAGGTATCTGGTGCTGAACATGGTAGGGCGGATTACAATCTGATCCCTCGGAACTATAAATGGGTCAATAAAAGGGGTTACACAGACTTTTTGTACCAGAGCCCTGCATTTTATGATCAGAATCACTACCCGGTCACTTTATTATGAGCATGTACGAATAACGGGCTTAATGTGATTGCGCCTGAATGAAAAAGGATTTGAAAAAAAGGAAAAATATAGGCCTAAGCATAGTGGCATGATATGGATTGGTTCGTAAAAGAACGAAGCTTATGTCCATTTTACGGAAGAGTATAACTACGATATCCTTGGTTTGAATCAGTCACTACCTATCAATACATCCCTGTTTAAATTCCAGAGGCCCCTTGCAGCCTAATTTGTTCACTAACACTGTTTTTCTTCTTAATCTATTTAGATTTTTTGCTTGAGGACAAGCAAAGGTTTAAGTGTGGGAGAATTTGATAACACGTACTTTACACTTGTTTTTTACTCTGATTTCACATGTTATTTAGGTTTTTTATTATTGTTTTCTCGTATTATGCCTATCTTTTGTTTCCTTTTCAGGTATTTCAAATATCCATAGCTCCCCTGAAGAAATGAAAGAAAACAGGCCGAAAAACAGGAGTTTAGGTCAAATTTGCACTCATGGCGCCAACCATAGGGTAGTCCATGACGTGGACCACCTCCTGCAGACATCAACTGCCACGTTCCCCACTTCCTATCATTGACACTCATGGCGGGCGCCATGGCCTCCATGGCGGGGGCCACCTTTGGGCGATGTTTTCCCCCCAAAAGGAGTTGGGGGGTGTTGTACCCCAAAATTTTCCCTCCCATATTTCTCAATACACTTCAAGTAAGGTCTTCAAATTGCCCAAGGAAGTCCAAGAGTTGACCATACAAACTCTCTCCTAAGGCAGTCTACCACAAATTAGGGTTTCAATTTGCATCAAGATGTGTGAGGCCAAAGGGTCCCAAATGCTCACCGTTGTCCTAATATGTTCTCAAGATCATCCATATCAAGTTTCAAGCCTTGCAGAGAAAGTTGGCTCAGTCAATTGCTCAAAGGCCTGAAAATCGACCGTGCTATGGCAAAAGTCAACTATGTCCTACATACAGTCAAACTTCAAGATTTTTGGTCAAAATACTCACTTTGAAGTATTACTCATCATTTGATCAAGGGTTGATCATGATTCCTCAAGGATTGCTCACAATTCATCAAAACCCAAAAGTTGCTAAATTAGGGTTTTGTAGGAAAAGTCAACTCAACTTTGACCAAGCATAACTTCCTCATACTTTATCAAAAATGACCCATCCAAACCCCATTTTGAATAGGATGAAATTCCCTACAATTCATCTTCAGCTCCAAAGTTCAAAATATGCACTCATAAGAAGTTATGAATTTGCACATTATAGGTCATTTTGAAAAGTCAACATAAACACTTTTTTTGTCAAAACTTCATACATGAACATGGAAGACTCAATTGAGATGAGACCAAAAGGGTTGCTTAAAGGACATCTTAAGATTTCTAAAAAGTCCAAGAAAACATCTCTAGGGTCAAAATTGAAGGAGGTATGCATTGGTGAAGTTAACCCTTTTTGCAAAATTGCCAAAAGTCAATTGTGTCTCAAATTGAAATTTTTGTCAAATGGGCCCAACTTTTTGTGCTTGTATTGAGTTGGTAACATGATCCACGACCCATGATCCTTCCCATTTGCCTTTATTTTATTTTTGTCATTTAGTTTGATTTTTTTTCCAATTAAATCAAATTAAATAAAAATAAAATCATGAAAATATCAAAACTAATCAAAGCTTGAGATTTTATCCATGTTTAGGTCTCTCATACAGCTGGGAAGAGAATCAAATCGTGCAAGGCTTGTTTGGACATAAAATGATTGAATTTTTATTATTTTGGAAAGATTTGATGCAAGGGTGAATCAATGATCAAATCTTCATAATTGCAAGGATTTGATGCAAACTTGTAACCCTAATGCACTCTATAATATATATTGAATAAACCCAAAGCAAAAGAACGAGGATTGGAGGCGTGAGAAGCTGAAAGAAAACTTGCAAAAACTCAACAAAAGTGGTGAATCAAATTCCAATTTCCAGGCTTCTTCAAACCATTCCAAGAATACCATTTGCTTGCTGGACATCTAAGGACTCTATCCCAATCATTAGCAAGCGTTTTCGTGCCCAGATACGCATTGTAAGTATCCCACGAACTCCATTTTTTCTTGAAATCGAATCTCATAAATTTGGCATTGTTAACATGATTTGTTTATATATTCTGAATCCTTGAAACATTTTCAAGCTAATGATAATAATTAATTGCATTTTTATCAACCATACAGAAAGTTGCCATGATTAGGGTTTAGGTTTCGTTTTTATGGATTTTGCTTGCTGGAACAATTAGCCATGGAGAGTGGTACCATGATGCTCGTGAGGTTGCCACGAGTTGATTGGTACCACTGGAATTGATTTATGATGCGTGCAGTGAATTTTGGAAGATTACAGAGGCTATACCTACATTTGGCGTCTGTAGGTAAAAGTCCTAAAATCTAAAACGATGGATAGGGGTAGACGACGACTGCGTGGCAACACATCATTCGTCTATTTGAATTTTGGCGCGTTTATTTGATAGTTGGAATTGTTTTCATTATATTATTATTATTTCATATACTAACAAATAGATCCAAGTGGCCCAGTGGTAGCCAGGGAAGGCGTTAAGGCTTTGCAGGCATGAGGTCAGGGGTTCGACCCCTGCGTCCAACATTTTCCATTTTATCAATTTCTCTTTATAGATCATGTACCCCAAGCGTCTTGAAGCTTACCATGTGCCTCCAATCAGTCAGCCACAAGATCCATCTCTATTCAGATCTAGCATTTCTCACAAGGAGGTTCATGATACACCCTAGTCAAGCCAATGCACAGGATCTGGGAAGTCAAACATGGACCAAGGCTTATTGGGCTCAGAAATGCCATTGACACCCCCTTGTTTGCTACTAACATCAGGCCCATTTCTTTATTTTTCTTTTCTATTTCTTTATTTAATTCATTTTTGATTAATTATTTTCTAACATAAAATTAATTCTTTTTTTACAAAAACTCATAAAATCAATTTTCAACAATTTAGATTTAGGTTTTATTTTTGTCAAATTTAATTTAATAATTAGTTTAATTTAATTTTAGGGTAATTTTAACCTTTTTGTAAATAACTTAAAATAACTTAGAAAATTAGGGTTTGTTTGATTTAATTTTTATTTTCTTTTCTTAAAATAACAAAAATATAAAAGTAGGTCAAATTAATTACTTTTCTCAAATTAAATTAATTAGTAATTAGGTTTATATTTATTCATTAATACCTTATTTTCTTAAATTAATAAAAAACAACAAAAAATGATTTTTTTTTCTTCTTTTAATTAGGTTTGGACGGGGTCAAAAGCCTAATTTTTTTCTCGTTCTCGATTCATCACGCGCATTTATTATTTTTTGCAAATATTAGTTTAACTGCTCATGGGATGTAATAGTTTAATTAGGATTTTCCTTTTATTTATCGTTTTACGGGTTTTTGGCTATGTAATTAATCCCCCTCCCCGAAGCCTTGTAATAGCGTAGTTTTATTTCTCGCATTTTAATTTTCTCAAATATTAACTGTTAGATGTATGATAATAGGATTGCATGACAAGAATGTATGTTAACTTTAAAATGGCTAGCAAACCCTAAATGTGCAAAGATAATAACTGAAATCAAATCACTCGCACATGCGCACTCCTAGGGTATACTCTCACTTCGGTTGCCTTCGATAAACGATCATTAAGTATAGGGTGTTATAGTGGTCGCTCTCTTGTCTAAACAAAGATCAAATGTCCCGTTCAGAAATGTTGCCTCAGAAATGTTGCCTCGAAAGTGTTGCCTAGGAAAGGTTGCCTCGAATATGATCTTAAGACACTAGGGTTATTACTAAGACGTTCTAACATTGCTTTAGTGATTGTACGTCCCTTTTGAATTGACCCTTACAACTCTAACGATGGTGCTTCCTATTTCTCAAATAAGTAGGATAGCGTTGTCTAAAGGAAACAAGAATAGAAACATTCTTTTTTTCCGAGTAGGTAGATGCTAGTAGGTACTTGCTCAAAATCAAACTTTTCCACACTTACACTCTTTTCAAACAAAGTTTACAAAATGACTTCGTAACACTCTTGAACACGAAAGAAATTTTTAAAATGATGAGCAAGTACCTAAGAGCCCGTAGAAAACTACGGATAAAAAGGGTGCTAATACCTTCCCTTTCTATAATCTACCCCCCGTACTCAAAATCTCGAAAAAGGAATTTTCTGTGCTTTTTTCCTTTCCAGATGGATAAAATAAAAGTCTGTGGCGACTCTTGCTTACCGCGAAATTTTGCGAACAAAAAACGCAAAACGCAAACCAGTATTAAACAGTCCGGTTCTGCCACCGTATCACAGAACTTGTGACTCTGCTGGGGAAATATAAGTGGGGTATACCTTAGGATTAGTTCATCATGAATTGCTTCTCTTGTTTGTTTTGGTTACTTTAATTATAAGGGTTGTATTGGGAGTTATAATAGATCCTAACCCGAATCTGGGGGACACCTTTTAGGTAAGTAGCAATAAACTGTGAGGGAACTGTGCGGCATAGACCAATACAGTTGAAGTAGTAGCTACGTTGATGTGGCACATTGGTTGGTACCGGTATCCCTTGTGGAGAAACGAGGAGAATACGGGGCTGCTATGTGTGTCGTTAAGCATCAAATGACCTTAGAACCTATAATTGACCAACTTGGCCATAGGAAGTAGTGAGATAGTCGGCCTCGGTGTAAAGCTGAGAAATGGTTGATACTCGATGCTACACTCATTGAGACCATACTCTCGAGATAGTTCCGGTTGCAAGAAAATATTGCGTGAGCTGAAACCATGACCGTGTTTACCTGGGGATTTGGTAAACAACCGCTGATCCTCCAAATGGTTACTTATTTGGTTACTCGCAGGATCGATCAGATTGATCCTATGGACATAGGTTGATTGTGAAGTTTAATTAATGTGGATAAGGCTTTAAGTAAATTGTTTAAAGTAAATTGCATAAAGGAAAGGCTTGGTAAAATAAACAAGGCTTGAATGTAAAGGTTCGACAGGAATCTTAAAGGGAAAAGCATGTAAAATACTGAAAAAGTAAATGACTTGAATTGATTAAATTGGTGTTTCACACATACATTTCTCAACAATTCGTTCGCTCACACTGGGTACTTGAATCTAAATGAGTGACTATGTATCTATTGTGAACACACGCGAGAAACTACACGTCTACTCCTATTTATACAAAAACATTCCAAGTAACCGTCGGGCAGTTACACTGCTTCGAGATCAAGCCACTTGTCACGTTCTCCATGCTCGACGCTCCAGATCCTTGCACGTTCGCACGTAGTAACTGCTGGAAACCGTTTTCCCTCCAAAGCTTTGAATTTCAAACTGCTCCACTCTGGACCATCGAACACGCTCGTCAAGAGACGTCTTCGACGAAAACTCCTTCGACGTCGAAGGCAATCAACCTCCTTCCTTGGAAGAAATCTTCTAAGTATTTGGCCATCTTTCGACGGTCACTTCGACAGGCTTAGCCAGTCGAAAGCATCTTTCAGCTTTTAATGGCTGTCATCAATTGAAACAAAGGTGTCGAATTTAGGAGCCAACAAATTGCCCCCCAAGAATGCCTTATTTCGACTCTTGAAAAGAAAAAGGCATTCTTTGAAAACGCCATTCGACACCTGCTTGTCCACGCTGAGTCACAAGTTAACTTGTGCACTTTTTGTTGCTTTTTACCAACTATTGGCAATCCCAAGAAACCATCATTGATTTGATCCTAGGACGTCACTGTCAGTACGGCGTGCAGAGCCAAAACATCACTTCATAATTTGTCATTATGACAAATTCAAAAAACGAGGACGCACGCTGCGTCTCTCTGTTTCTGCAGAAACGGCCAAAACAACAGGATGCTGCCACGCGTCCCACTACTCCCTGCAGCATTAAATGACATTTAATGCCCTCGTTATTGGGAATTTCTCCCACTACTATAAATAGTAGTGAATATCCCATTGTGGGACTTTTCACGCAAACAATCTCTCAAACTTCCTTGCTTCCTTGCAAACTTGTTTCTCTTTGCAGAAAAACTCTTCCCTTTCCAACTTCATCTTCACCCTCAACAATGGCTTCTGCTTCAACTGCCCCCAAGACCAACGCACTAACTGAACAAATTGCTAGGCCCAAGGTTTTTGTAACCGCTCCGGTAGTGAACGCTACAGGGAAACGAAGGGTCCCTGAGCCATCTGATATCTCCGTCCGCGACGCTTACTCGCGTCACTTGATGATTCCGGTTGGATACTCCAACCAAATCTTCGCCATGGCTGGACCCATGAACCCCAGCATCTCTGAAGCTCTGAAGATCAAGAGCTACTTTCCCATTGTCGAGAAGCTCAAGCCAGTAGCTTGTGCTAAGAAGGATCCAGAAGACAACGAAGACCCCACACACGAGAAGATCGACCTTCGTTTCTTCAACAGAAGTGTTAGAGTTTTTAGGTCTTGCCCTAATCTCACCCAGGACTACGTTTCTTGGCTAACAAAGCTGGAAAAACATCAAACTCCAATCTGGAAGGAGATGGGCATCTTTGACCTAATAATGCTGTCGAAGACAGGTTTAAGCTACTCCCCAGAGATGCTTATAGCTTCAATGCTGTTCTGGGATAACTCTCACTTCACCTTTCACCTTCCATGTGGGATGTTAACTCCCACACTCTTCGACGTAGCAGCCATCACTGGCCTTCGACCAACCGGAGATTACTTCGACCCGGAAGAGATGTCGGAGGACCAAATTGGCTTTTCTGAGACGAAGCCAACATTCACCACCTTTATCAACCACTTTCATGACAAGTCGACAGACACAGTGTCCGACGTTGAACACATAGCGTTTCTAGCCTTATGGCTAACTCGCTTCGTGTTCTGTTCGAAGTCCCTGCAAGTGACCAAGAAGATGGTCACCCTGGCCACCCAACTGCATCACCGTCAGAACATCTGTCTGGCAGAACTAATTCTGGCCAGTCTTTATGACTCCATCAGCAATGGGGTTACTCTTTTGAAGCATATCGAAGATAGGAACAGTCTGCTACTCGCTGGGCCTTTCTGGTTACTTCAACTGTGGCTTAACGCCACTTTCGAGTCTTTCTTACCCAAGAAGGCTCCGATAAATGAACAAGCCTCAGCGATAGCTAACAGACGTATCGAAGGGATTAGGCTGGCTTTACTGACGCCTGTGGAAGATGGGCTAGAGTTCCAACAAACCTTCACTAACTTCGTGCTGATGTTCGCTCGAAGGAAGGAATTCGTTTCGACTATGGCTCCATTTGCTCAGCGAAAGGTGGGGCCAGCTTGGTTCACAAGGCCACATCCCAAGGAATCGAGTGGTCCCAATGTTGATGAGCACACCATACTGTGGGAGGCATTCCTTACTCCAAGGATTATGCCTCTTCGATTTAAAAGTTCTAAGACTCATCTGAGTCTGCTGGCCTATCAACCAAACCTGGTATCTCGCCAGTTTGGTATCATCCAAACCCTGCCCTCTCCCATTTTCCAAAAAGAGAAGTCAATGTTGTACTTCTGCAACGATTATACAGAAGATGCTGCTACCAAGCATATTGGAAGATATGCTGGTCGAACCATCCTCTCGCTGTTCAACTACCAGCTTAACTTCCTTTGTTCGCCATCTTTTGAAGAATGGTGGAGAAGCTATTACGCTGAGTACTTCTTCGACGAGAGGGACTTCACAGCAGAGTTGCAGAAGTCTTTTGTCCTCGTATTTGACAAAGTAAAGAAATGTAAGTTCATACTCTCACATTACTTTTTATCTTTCTCTTCGACTGTTAGCTTGTTAACTTTCCCTTTCGCTTTCAGTTGTTCGAAAACCTTTGGTCAAGAAGGCTCCAGGAGGCCCACAAGGAGGAGTCCCTTCGACCAAACCTCCACCGCCGGCGAAGACTATAGCGCCGGCGAAGACAACAGGCAACCAACAGGGGGAAGGCTCTTCGATGAGGCCTCCTGCATCGGTAACCAGATTTTCTTCATTTGCAATCTGGCTTTCGATTTTTTATTTTCGACGTAATTATTCAATCGAATTCCTATTGGTTTTATAGGCCCCTTCGCCCAAGAAAAGGGCAACCTTGGTGATCGAATCGGGGAGTGACGACGACAGCGACGCCCCTCCTACTCCCTTAAAGAGGAGAAAGTTAACAAAGGACGCTTCTGCTCCTACTCCAGCTCCTGAAGGTCGAACCGTCAGAATAAAGGTTGGTGCAAGAAAGCCTAGGCCACCTGCAGTGGTCATCGAAGAACCAACTGAAGAGGAACTGAACGCTCTAATTAACAATCCTGTCGAAAGTGATAATTCCAGCCCTGGGGCTGAAGCCAATCCACAGGTAATCTATTGACCCTTCTTGTAACTTAGGCATAAATACCAGTATTGATTATATCTCTTTCGACATCTGAAGATTTGTCTTCTTCCTCTTTTTCAGGAAACTACTGGAAGTTCCCCACCAAGGACTTCAGAAACTCTGGAATCTGCTGACCTTAGCAGGCCTCAGGTGCAAGATTTGGGTAATGACGAAGCCCACACTGAGCATGAGGCCAATGCTGAAACAGTGGAGAAGACAACTGAAGAACCTATGGCGGAGGAGACACAGCCAAAAACGGTTCCTGTGGTGGTCTTGTCGTCAGAAGAGAATCCTGAGGGAAGAGACCAAGATAATGGCGAAAAGAGTCAAGATGCTGTCGACGAAGAGCATGAAGGTGGTACTGGCGAAGAACACCAGGATGACGCCAGCGAAGAACCAAAGAATGATGCTGGCGAAAGACTCCAAGGTGAAGTTAACGAAGAACCACGAGTCGACGCTAGTACCGCCTCAGTTCGAGTCGAAGAACAACCAAACGAGGCACTCAGCATTCAACAGCCTCCAGTCCAAGATAATGCTATGGCAAGGGTCACCTCCTCAAAGCATAGGTCGAAAGAAGACCTGGAAATCTTGAAGCGAACTGACCCTATCAGCTACCTCAATGCGATCGTTGAGAGTAAGAGTTCTTCCGACACCAGTCAGGAAATTCCTACTTTGTCGGGAAAATCTACTGAGACTTCTCCTCTTGATGATGCATTGGCGAAGGTCAAGGCCCAGTTCTTCAAGAGAGATTTAATGAAGGCTTTAGAGGGGGACCCCACTGCTCCATCTTGCTTAAAGGAGGTTTTGAATGCTGTTGATTTCGATGCTGTAGCCCCAGAAATCTCGGACTTAATCATGGAATTACATTCTATGATTGACCAAGTCTCAGCGGATTACCGGCGCCAACGAACTTTCAACAGTCAGCTCGAAACGCTGCATGGCAAGAGCCTATCTGCGTGGACTGCCGTCACAAGTTCGACTTCTCGAATTGCCGAGTTGTCGAAACAGAAAGCGTCTGCACAGGAAAGGTTCGATGCTATTGAGCGAGAGAATGTCTCCTTCAGAGCACAAATTGCAGAAATAGAGGCGAAGATAAACGCCAACACTGTGCTCCAAGGGGAAATTCTTTCGACCATCCCAGACGCTGAGAGCCAGACTGAGGTTAAGCAAGGCCTGGAGTTCGCTGAGAGGGCGCAAAGCCTCGATGCTCAAATTGCCAAACTGGAGCAAGAAAAATCTTGGTGCAAGAAGAGGTTGGACTTGCAGCATGCCAAGTATCTTCGACTGAAGAATTCTCTTTCCTTTTGATTCTCTTATGTAATCATTTTTGTAATCACTTTCGACAACTATTGCCATTTTGGCAGAAATTAATAAAAATTTCCATTTTGGCATTTCTATGATTAATTTAGTTTATTATTTTATTTTTATCTCTTGAAGTATAGGCTTGTATTTTTTCAAATATTTACCATTTACTCTCAAGAGCCTTTTATCACCACTTATCTCTTCGACTTCATAGGCTCCACCAGAAAAAGTTTGGATAACTCTGAAGGGTCCTTCCCATTTGGGTGACCACTTCCCCATGCTTCGATCCCGTCGATCCATGGGAAGAATTACCTTCCAAACTAACTCTTCAGGCAAAAATGCCTTAGGTTTTACCTTTCTATTATAAGAGTCTTCGACTCTTTTCTTCTGAAGCCTGAGTAAGTCGAGAGACAATCATGTTCCAATAAACCTCAGAAGGAATATCACAATGCCTCTGAACTCTTGCAGATTGAAGACAAATTTCTGCTGGCAATACTGCATCATGGCCAAAAGTTAGCCTATATGGTGTTGTACCAGTGGCTTCTTTTGGGGACGTTCGACAAGCCCATAAAATCTGGTCTAACGTCTTATGCCAATTCTTTGGTTTCTTCCCAACATGCTTCTTTATCAAGCCAATTACCACTTTGTTAGCTGCTTCGACTTGACCATTCGCCTGTGCATAGTAAGGCGTGGATGTTAGGAGTTTGAAACCTGTTTCCTGAGCAAATTCCTGCATCTTTCGACCAGTGAAAACTGAACCTTGATCAGTTGTTATTGTCTCAGGGATTCCATACCTAAAAATAATGTTCTTTTGAATGAATTCAATGACATTTTCTTGGTCTACATTGACTAAAGGGACTGCTTCGATCCACTTAGTAAAATAATCAATGCCTACCAATATGTATTTCTGGCTCTTTGATGATGCTGGTCGAATCTCTCCAATAAGATCCAACGCCCATCCTCGAAAGGGCCAAGGCTTCACTATCGAGTGAAGTTCGCTTGCTGGCACATGCTGGATGCCTGTATGAACTTGACACTCTTGGCAACCTTTGGCGAACTCAACACAATCTTTCAGCATAGTGGGCCAATATAGACCTTGTCGAAACAACAACCATTTCATCTTATGGCCTGCTTGGTGAGCCCCACATGCCCCAGCATGCGTAGTCGAAAGGGCTATGTATGCTTCAGTTTCACTTAAACATTTCAGCAACACCCCTTCAGGCGTCTTCTTGAATAACTCATTACCCATGAGTACAAAACTCAACGCCCTGTATTTTGTTTTTCGTTCTGTCGGAGCTCCTGGATTTTGAAGATAGTCCACAATGGGTTTCCTCCAATCCTGGTCTGACAAATTGTCAATGAACGAAATCTCGAAGTTTGAGTGATCAGCGTATCCTAACCTTGTGGATTCCAAGTCTGTTGGTGATAGACAAGTCGCTCTTATCTTCCCTCGAACTTCGATTGCTCTTTGTAATCTCGTTTTTGAAATTTTATACCCAGATGCAATCTGTGCCAAGTCATTGGCTATTTGATTTTCGACTCTGGGTATGTGTCGAATATTGACACTTTCAAATTGTTTCAATAAACGATTTGCAATCACAAAGTACATAATGAGATTCTCTCTTATGCATTTATACTCCTTTGTGACTTGCTTGATGACTAACTCTGAGTCTCCCATTATTTCGACTCGAGTTGCCCCCAATTCCAACAATACTTCAAGGCCAGTAATTAGAGCTTCATACTCAGCCTCATTGTTCGAACAAGAACCTTCGATTTGGTACTTGAATGTTGTTGGAATTTTATCTGGAGAAATAAGTAAGACTCCTACTCCTGTTCCATTTTTATGGCTGGAACCATCGAAGTAGAATTTCCAAGGTTCTATCTCCACATAATTAATATCCTCGACTTGAATAGAGTGGTCGACTATGAAGTCTGCAACCACTTGTCCTTTTACTGCCTTAAGAGGCATAAAGGTCAAGGAGTATTCAGTCAATGCTAATGCCCACTTGCCAATTCGACTATGCAAGATAGGTTTCGACAACATATATTTGAAAACATCAAAATGAGACGAAACATAAACATCAACTGGTTTTATATATTGTTTGAGCTTTGTACAAGAAAAATACAGACATAGACACAATTTTTCAACTTCGCTATATCTAGTTTCTGCATCATTCAAAACTCGACTGAGATAATAAATGGGTCTTTCGACTCCATTCTCATCCTCTTGGGCTAACATACTTCCCAGAGTTTTATCAGATGCAGCTATGTACAATCTCATACTCCTATTGCTACAAGGAGGCACCAAAATAGGTGGCTTAGTGAGGTACCCTTTGATTTTGTCGAAGGCTTCTTGTTGCTCCTGCCCCCATTCGAACCCCTCCTTATTCAGTCGAAGTAAGGGTGAAAAGGCCTGAGCTTTCCCACTTAGGTTAGATATAAACCTTCTCAAGAAATTTATCTTGCCTAAGAGAGATTGCAATTCCTTCTTATTCGATGGCGCTTTCGCTTCCAAAATTGCCTTCGTCTTGTTCTGATTGATTTCGATCCCTTTCTTGTGGACAACGAAACCCAAGAAATCTCCAGCTTTTACACAGAACGCACACTTCAAAGGGTTCATCTTCAGACCATGTTCTCTCATTCTTTCGAACGATTGTCGAAGGTGGTCAATGTGACTCTTCCTGGAAACAGATTTTATAACAATATCGTCAATATAAACTTGCATAAACGTGTTAATAAAATCATGGAAGATAGCATTCATTGCTCGCTGGTACGTTGCCCCAGCGTTCTTTAGGCCAAAAGGCATCACTACCCATTCGTAAGTGCCTAAGGCCCCAGGGCATCGAAAAGCTGTTTTCGACACATCCTCTTCAGCAATGAAAATTTGATTATATCCTGAATAACCATCGAGCATACTCAGGTATTCGTAGCCAGCGGCAGAATCGACTAGCATTTCCGCCACAGGCATTGGATATTCGTCTTTGGGGGTGGCAGCATTCAGATCTCTGAAATCTATGCACACCCTTAATGTGCCATTTTTCTTAATTACTGGCACTATATTGGCAATCCATTCGACATACCTTGTAACACGAATGAACTTGCATTTCAGAAGTCTTTCGACCTCCGTTTTGATCTTCGACAATATTTCTGGAGCGAAGCGTCTTGGATTTTGCTTGATTGGCTTCTTTCCAGGTTTGATTGGCAACTGAAGTTCTACCAATCCTCTGTCGAGACCAGGCATTTCGTCATAATCCCATGCAAAACAGTCTTTAAACTCTTTCAGCAATTGGATTACTTCCAACCTAAGTTCTGGATCAATTCTGGCGCTGATGTAGGTTGGCCTATTCTCTGATCCTTCGCCTAAGTTGATTTCTTCTAAAGGGTCTTGTGCTAACATCTTAATGTTGTTCGCCAAGGGATCCTTTTCGAAGCCCAGAGGCTCATCGTCATAGATCGCGTCGAGCCTCTGTTCCTGCATTCCTTCTGTCGAGATGTCAGGAGGTTCTGGGTCAAAATCTTTTCCAGGACCTATATCTGGTGGCTCTGGGTCGAAATCTTTTCCAGGACCTATATCTGGTGGCTCTGGGTCGAAATCTTTTCCAGGACCTATATCTGGTGGCTCTGGGTCGAAATCTTTTCCAGGACCTGCAGAAGGTAGCACTTGGTCATTGGCCTTGGTGGCCATATATTTTACTTCGGCTTCGAGAGCCGTTATCATCTTGGTTTCAGCCACATAGGCCGAAATTCGCTTCAGAGATTGTGACTCAGTCATTATCACTGAATTCACTTCCCCAACCAGTTGGTTGGATACCAGTTAGCCCACTGAATTCTATGTGTGACACGTCCTCTCTGTCCCATTGGAAACCATGCTCAGGATGCAGGTATAGGGAACAAAAGGTGTTTGGCGCTGGCGCCATGTCGAAATCAGGAGCTGGACATGGCCCTATGTGAGCCAAGTTTTTGTCGAAATCTGTTACACCCAAGTGGTTTACTTCGCCAAGGTAGTAACTCTGATCAGCCTCTATGTTTTCGACCAACCCATCTGGGCGCCATAGAAGCAGTCTTTGATGCATCGATGAAGGCACAGCACCTACACCATGTATCCACTCACGACCTAACAAAAGGTTGTAGTTAGGTTTGGCTGAAATGACCATGAACATTGTTGGTCGAAGGATCGACCCAACTTTTATGTCGAGCTGGATCACTCCCATGGTGGTCCCAATGCCTCCCTCATAGTTGGACAGGACCATATTGTGAGGTTTTATTTCTTCATCCCTTTTGCCAATCTTTATTAGCACAGAATGAGGGATAATATTGATAGTGGCCCCACAGTCGACCAATATCTTGTTCACAGTGGTTTCTTCGAGCTTGGCCCTTATGAACAAAGGTTTGAGGTGATTCTTCATCGCCTCTGTGGGTGGCTCGAAGAAGCCATTTTGTTCTTCTGTAGTGCCATTGTTCATGACAAAATAGCACACTGGCCTGTGTCTGGCCATTTCTTGTTCCATCTCCCAGTCGCTGGTTTCGACTTCTACTTGTCGATTGAATTCCCTAGGCAGCATTGAGACAACGTTCACCATTATATCCAGGGTATCATCGGACTCAGCATCATCTTCGTCTTCGACTTCGCTCTGGTTAGGCCAAACTAGCCTGTTGGTAACTGGTTCTCTCTCAAGAGGCTTTCTTTGTTTCCTTTGAGGCACATTCGAACTAGTTTCAGCCTTAGGTTCATTGGTAGCCTCTCTTTCAGCTTTTCGCCTTCTTTGATACCTCCTCCATTGGGATCTCGACATAGGATTTTTTCCCTTGTAGTTGCTGGACACTTGAGCAACTTTGGGTGCAGCAACTTGAGGATCTTTCTTCTGGGTTAAAGAGGAACCTCTTGGCACTTCGAAAGAATGCCATTTCTCTTCACTTGGCCTTTTCCGGCCAGATGTTTTGTACCAAGTGTCTACTGGCACATTTGTTGGAGGCCTAAAAGTCGAAGGCCTCTTGTCTTGATTAGAACCCCTTCTGGGATCATGTCGAAGGTCAGAATTCTCCCTTCTCTTGTTCGCTGCTCTCACTCCTTGTATGTGCTCAGCAGCTTTTTTATCAAAGATGGAACTACATCTTGGACATAGCATGACCTCTGATTTCTTCTTCTGGCATCTTTGTAAAAAATCTGCCAAGTTTTCGTTTTCCTTAGGGAAAGCCGTTCTATTCGCCTGCTCTTGCCTTATGGCTTCTTCTGAAGCCTTAGGGTCAGAAAGTTCAACCATGTTAATGTTCATGGTATCCTTAGTAGCAAGAGTTAGTTGTTTCATTTGTGTTTCCAGTTTCTCCGTCTGGCCTTGTACAGTGGCCAATTGGGAACTGGGCTTTGGTCCAGTTTTTTGTACTTCAGCAGTCTTCGACTTTGGGTCTTCGACCGCTTTCTGGACAGCCTCAATTGTCTTCCTAGATAAGTTTCCAGAAAAACTGCCAAAAATTGGCATGTTGATGTGGTCCTTAGAGACTTCGACCATGTTAATGCCTGGCTTCTTCGACCGGATCTTGGTAGCCTCTATCATGTTCACCTCAGAGGGTTCTGCATAGTGGGCTTCAGCCTTCATTGGGTTGGAGTCGACAGCCATGGGGGATTTGTCAGCAAACTTTAATCTCCCTTCCTCAATAGCGTCTTGGACAAGATTCCTGAAAAGAAAACATTGAGAAGTTTTATGGCCCAAAAAATTATGATATTTGCAAAAACCTCTCTTCTTTCTTTGATCAAGAGGAGGCACTTTTACCCCAGGGGGTACTATCATTTGGCCATCTTTAACTAGCAAGTCGAATATTTCATCACATTTTGTGATGTCAAAACTATAAGTCTTTTTTGGGAACCTATCGTTGGTCTTGTCTGGACCAATGGGATTTTTCCCATTTGAGGGGACTAACTGTTTACAAGAGTATGGAGGCCCTTGTTTCAGTTCTGCTAAATCGACCTCTCCTTCTTCGACAGCTAAAGTATCGTCGAAGGATTCTAGCTCTTCGTCATCCATCTCAACGTAAGCTATTCTCTCTCTCTTGTGAGTTTTTGTTGCCTTAGCTTTTTCAGCTTTAAGGCGTTCGACTTGTCGAACTCTATCGGCCAGTTGGGCCATGTCTCTTAGGTACTGGGTATCTAGCTTCTTCCTAATGGAATAGTCTAAACCGCCTGCGGCCATTTCGACCAGCTCATGTTCTGGCACTTGTGTAAAACATCTCGCCTTAAGCAACCGAAACCTATTTAGATATTCGTCTATAGGTTCAGTGAAACGTCTCTTAACACTCGCCAGTTCTTTCAGGCTTATCTTGGTTTGCCCCATATAGAATTGTTCATGGAACAGTCTTTCCAATTGGGTCCAATGGTGGATCGAATTGGGGGGGAGAGTTGTAAACCAAGTAAAAGCATTTTTGGTTAAGGAACTTGGGAAGTATTTGATCCTTAGGTTTTCATTATTTGAAATGTCTCCTGCTTCGATCAAATACCTAGCCACATGTTCGACAGTGGATTCTGTCGTGTCCCCAGAGAACTTAGTAAATTTGGGGACTTTAGTTCTAGGGGGTAAGTCAGTTTGTAACACATATTCTGACAATGGAGATGTAAAGTTGGGCCTTCGAAAGCCCATGTTCATTCCATTCTGAGTCATGATTCTTTCGATCATGGTTGCCAGATTGTTTTCCAACCCCATGTTTTGGTATTGGACATGCTGAACCACTTCGTCAGCATTTTGGTTTCTGTTAACTAACCTAACCTCTGGGGCTATTACCCTAGGTTCTTCGACAGGTTGTTCTACAGGCTGTTGGGCCTGATTAATGGTGGTTTCCTCCTCTACAAATATCCCCTGATTTCCTCTTATTTGAGCCCTTTGGGGCTGTCGAATAGGTGGGGGTACTCCAAAGAAGTCAGCCAAACGCGTCATTTGCGCTGTAACTTGCTGATTCGACTGAGTAGTATTTTGTATTAGAGGATTTAGCACTGTACTCAAAGTTTGTGCCAACATTTGCACCATATCATGGTTGCTTTCGTCCATCTGTTGCCTCAAGACTGCTGTCGAGGCATTTGTAAGGCCATGGGCTACTTGGGCCGTTCCTCCTAAGAGTTGGGTCCTATTTCTATTCGCCATGCCTACTCCAGAGCCTTGGAGTGGCGAAGTGGCACTCACGAAAGGTTCTGAATAAGTGGACGCAGCATTCGTTAGGCTTGCCAATTCAGAAGTTGGCATACCATAGAATGGGATAAATCCTGGGGGAACCACTGGCCTTGGGCCAGTATTTCCCCTTGGAGGGGGAGTTCCCGAAGTCATTCTGGGGCCTGCAAACGAAGTCGTTGGCCCCGTGGTTGTGACTGACACCGCTGGTATCGAACCAGCATTCGTCGCTTCGCTAACGGTCATATTGACCGTTGCTCCCACACTTGTTTGTGGGATTTCATTGTTGTTTGGCGGATTCGCCATTTCTTCCCTTCTTCCGGCAGTATTATTATCGTTGGTGTATATTCTACCACTCCTCAATAACATACAACTCGAAAAGATGAGATTTTTCAACAATCAACACACGGTCCCACCGGGTGTGCCAATTTGTTTACCTTGGTATTTGGTAAACAACCGCTGATCCTCCAAATGGTTACTTATTTGGTTACTCGCAGGATCGATCAGATTGATCCTATGGACATAGGTTGATTGTGAAGTTTAATTAATGTGGATAAGGCTTTAAGTAAATTGTTTAAAGTAAATTGCATAAAGGAAAGGCTTGGTAAAATAAACAAGGCTTGAATGTAAAGGTTCGACAGGAATCTTAAAGGGAAAAGCATGTAAAATACTGAAAAAGTAAATGACTTGAATTGATTAAATTGGTGTTTCACACATACATTTCTCAACAATTCGTTCGCTCACACTGGGTACTTGAATCTAAATGAGTGACTATGTATCTATTGTGAACACACGCGAGAAACTACACGTCTACTCCTATTTATACAAAAACATTCCAAGTAACCGTCGGGCAGTTACACTGCTTCGAGATCAAGCCACTTGTCACGTTCTCCATGCTCGACGCTCCAGATCCTTGCACGTTCGCACGTAGTAACTGCTGGAAACCGTTTTCCCTCCAAAGCTTTGAATTTCAAACTGCTCCACTCTGGACCATCGAACACGCTCGTCAAGAGACGTCTTCGACGAAAACTCCTTCGACGTCGAAGGCAATCAACCTCCTTCCTTGGAAGAAATCTTCTAAGTATTTGGCCATCTTTCGACGGTCACTTCGACAGGCTTAGCCAGTCGAAAGCATCTTTCAGCTTTTAATGGCTGTCATCAATTGAAACAAAGGTGTCGAATTTAGGAGCCAACAGACCGATGGAGGATGGTCAATGATATTGAGAAACTATAGAACCCGGTTACTATTATTAGGACAGGTTGAAACCAACTGAACTTCAAGAGGGTAATACCTAGACCCCATGCAAGCCTGAAACTTAAGGACTCTTGTGTGACTTATTTTCCTTTACCATGTCTGTTATCTGCTATACCTGTTGTGTGTTTTATCATGACATCATGCATCATAACATAGCATGCATACTTCATTATACTAACCATTTCAAAGATCAAGGGGATTTATCTTTGTTCTGTTTTGCAGATTATGGCTTCCGTGTGCAGAAACACCATTCGAGTTAAGTTTGTGCAAATATCTGCTCAACTCAAAGATTTATCCTCGAGAATTTCTGATACTTCTTCATTCATTAGGAGACATGGTAAACTTCTTAGCTTGGTTACCTCAAGGTTTGATGAGAAGATGATGAGTGTGCTTTTCCAGTTCTTCGATCCGGTGCATCATTGCTTCACTTTCCCGGATTATCAGCTAGTTCCCACTACGGAAGAGTTTTCTCACTTATTGGGCATATCCATCCTTGAGCAGATGCCCTTCACAGGTTTGGAAGAGACTCCTAGACCAGAAGACAATGCTTCATCTCTATATTTGAAATGGGCTGATGTAGTATCTAATTGGGAAACACAAAGCGGGGTTGAAGGTTTCTTAGACAAGTTTCTGATGGATCAAGCTCAACTATTTTGGGATAGTTTGGACTTTCAGGCTTTTGAAGACATCTTGGCTCTCCTTATCTACGGTTTGGTTCTTTTCCCGAATCCAGATTCCTTCATAGATGTGAATGTGGTTAAGATCTTCCTGTCCCGCAATCATGTGCCTACTCTTCTGGGTGACATCTTGCATGCCCTCTACACTCGTACTGTGCGAAGAAGATGGACCCTCATGTGTTGCATGCCTTTTGTGGCGAGATGGTTTATTTCGCACCTCCCCATGTCCGTGTTGAAGAATGAGGAAGGTTTAGGATGGTCTTATAGGATAATGTCTCTTGCCCATATAGACATTCTTTGGAGTTCCAAGGCTATGGAAAGCACTGCTGTCATTGATCGTTGTGGGGGATACCCTAATGTCCCGTTGCTTGGAATTAGAGGGGGTATAACCTACAACCATGCCTAGCTTTACAATAGTTTGGTCGCGCTTAGAGAGATGGTCCTCATGAGCTACTTCTTACAGATACTGCATTTGACTACAAGGAGGACGTTGACGAGCATCGCCGAAGGTTTATACGAGCTTGGGGCATGGTGAACAAGTCTGACCCTCAAGAGCTAGGACCAAGGACTTCTCTCCCTATGCAACCTTATCTCCAGTGGGTCCGAGCTCATGCTCAGAAGCTTGGGATGCCTTATGAAGTTGTATTTCCAGTGATTGTGGAGCCTACCAATAAAGAGGGTGTTCCTTATACAGTCCTTTATCCCTACATGGCCACTGATCTTGGGGAATTGAAGAGATCCTGGATTCAGTTGAAAGAGGAGAGAGATACCTACCGAGAGAAGTACCATGAGAAAGAAAGGAAGATCTTGAAGCTCACCAGGCAACTCGAGAATGGAAGAACGATCAATGACTACGTCAGCACCAAGGGGAAGCGTCCATGGGATTTATGATTTTGCTTTCTTTAGTTTATATTTGTTTTCCATTTATTTCTTTTTTAACGCCTCAAAGGAATTGTTAAACATTTTTACAAGTTAATCTAATAAATTTTGTTTTATTTTTGTTTTAAAAATTTAAATCTCCCAAAGTCTTTGAAATCATTACATACACATCTCATTATCATGCACATCATTACAGGTACCATTATAGGTTTCTCATCTTCTTCGCTGTTTATTTCAACAATTATGTCTTCTGATCAAGCTATCAAAGATCTTCAGGCGCAAAATGCCCAATTCCAAGAGATGTTCTTAAGCTTGGCTAAAGGGCAAGAGGATTTGAAATCTCTCATCCTGAAAGAGAAAGAGAAGGAGGAGAAGAAGAAGAAGAAGAAGAAGAAGAAGAAGAAGAAGAAGGTTGTTCTTTTGAGTATGGGTAAAAGGTTTGGGGATAGGCTGAAACAACAAGTTGATTTGTCTCTTTCATCCAAAGGAGAGGAGGACCAAGAAGAAGAAAAGGGCCCTAGTCCTGCAGTTTCTGATAATGATACAGATTATGATGAAGAACAGTATCCTCCTGCTGAGGATAGTTACAAACAACTTGAAGACCGGATGAGTGCTATGGAGTGTCAGAAGATACCTGGTTTGGATTTTGAAGAACTGGGACTGGTATCTGGGGTGGTGATCCCTCATAAGTTTAAAGCTCCATTTTTTGCTAAGTACGATGGAGTATCTTGTCCAAAAATCCATCTCCGCTAGTATGTCCGAAAATTCCAACCTTAAACTTCTGATAGAAATTTGTGGGTACATTTCATTCAAGATAGTATGTGAGGGACTCAGCTTGAATGGTTTTATCAATTGGAAGGAGCTAATGTCCGCAACTGGGAGGACCTTGTTGCTGCTTTTTACAAGCAGTATCAGTATAACGCCGACCTTGCTCCCACTCGTACTCAGCTTCAGGGTACGTCTATGGGTGCAAGTGAAGGTTTTACGGACTATGCTTAGAAGTGGAGAGATTTGGCTTAGAGAGTCCAACCCCCTTTGTCTGATAGGGAGTTTGTTGATATGTTTCTAGGGACATTGTCTGGTCCATTTTTCAATCATCTGATCGGTAGTTCGTCATCTGGGTTTACTGAATTGATTTTGACTGGGGAGAGAGTAGAAGTTGTTATCCAAAGTGGTAAGATACAGAAAGGAACTTCATCAAGTGAAGAAAAGAAGCCTTTCACCGGTAAGAAAGAAGCTAGTGCAGTCTACGGCTCAAGGAGCCAAAGCAGACCTGAACACCATCAAGCAGTAAATGCGGTAGTAATATCAAGACCCGTTGTTGCCCTACAACGTAACAATCAGCAAATAATGGAGAGACCACGGAGACAATACACTCGGCTTAATATGATCTTGTCTCAAATTCTACCATAATTATTAAAGACCAACCTGGTAACTCTGAGGGAAGCCCCAAAGAATCCCAGCACCACATCTCTGCTATATAACCCGAACGCCCGTTGCGCCTATCACTCTGATAGCCCAGGTCATGATACAAACAATTGTTGGGCCTTGAAGAATAAGGTGCAAGATTTGATCGAAGCTAAAGAAATTGAGTTTGACGCTCCGGAGAAGCCCAATGTCATGACTGCTCCTATGCCCAAACATGGTCATGGAGTGAATGTTGTGGGCGATGATTTATTTGTGAACGTCGTGGAAGAAATTTCTACTTCTTTGATGACAGTTAAGAAAAATATATTGTTGGTCGGTTTATTTCCGGGTTGTGGCGAAGGTTTCCACCTATGTTCAATCCTGCCTGCTGGTTGCCATTTATTAAAATCAGGTGTTCAACGCCTGATGGATACCAAAGAGATCCTGTTCGAAAAGACATTGATTCTGTTAGTTCCAAGTGAAGATGTTGCCATCATAACCATTTCCGCCAATCCTTCTAAAGCTTCCTCGAGAAATCCTGTTAGGATTACATCTGTTCCAAGAATCGCTCCATTAATCATTATTATCCCTGGTCCTATCCCATACACTCCGGATAAGGCTGTCCCTTGGCACTATGGGGCCGATGTGTATTACCATGGAGTTAAGCAAGACTTAAAGATTGAAGAAGATGATGCTGATATCAGTTGTCGGGGCTAGCAAGATCACCAGAAGTGGAAGACTATTCTCTCTTGAGATTTCCCTTCCGACTATTCACAAACCTGTTGTCATTCCATCTGCTAGTACATCAGCTACTGTCCCAGTTCATATCCCAATTATCACCCCTGTCGCCGAGCCATCTGGCACTCGGGGCAAAGAAATCACAAGTGAGCTTGCCCTGATGGAGGCGCCTAAGAAGATCATTATAGAAACCTCTAAGCAGGAGATAGAGGAAATTCTGAAGATTATCAAGAAGAGTGATTACAATGTAGTCGAGCAGCTGGGGCAGACCCCGTCAAAAATATCCATGTTATCCTTGTTATTATGTTCGGAAGCCCATGCAAAGGATTTAATTGCTTTCCTCAAAACTGCGCATGTGCCGCAGGAAACTTCGGCTGATCAATTCAAAGATTGCGTAGCTAGTTTGACTGCCGACAACGGGTTGGCTTTCTCAGACGCAGATCTGGCTGCTAAAGGAAGAAATCACAATGATGCTCTGCACGTCTCGATCGAGTGCAAGGGCACTACTTTGGCCCATGTACTGGTGGATATTGGGTCCTCATTGAATGCTTTGCCAAAGAAGGCATTAGACCGTCTGGACTGTGAAGGTTTGACTCTGAAGCCGAGTAATATTGTGGTTAGAGCTTTTGATGGGTCAAAAAGGATGGTGCACGGGGAGGTGGACGTCCCTGTTAAAGTTGGCTCCCAGACTTTTGCATCTACTTTCTACGTGATGGATATCCGACCATCATATTCCTGCTTACTGGGTCGCCCTTGGATTCATAAGGTTGGGGAAGTGACTTCTACGCTCCATCAGATGTTGAAATATCCAGTAAAGGGGAAGATCGTCACGGTGCAAGGTGAAGAGGAGTACATGGTGAGTCATCTTAATTCCTTTTGCTACGTGGAGATGGATGGGGAGTTCATCGAAACCCCATACCAGAACTTTGAAGAGGTCCCCCAGACTCTGGCGTCGACTGAAGTTGCTGCTGACAAACCTCCGATGAAGATGGCCTCCCTCAAGGATGCCAGGGCTGTAATTGAAAAAGATGGGTGTGAAAATTGGGGTCAACTCCCTGATTTCGCACACAAAACTGACAAGCTTAGTTTGGGCATTACTGCAGAGGCTCAAAGGGATGTTCGGCGCGCGCGGATTGGAAGACCTCATCTGCACATCAGTAATCAAGGAGTGAATGCAATTGATGATGATGAAGAAGAGTCAGATATCGACAGCTAGATCTACCCGACTACCAACGGTGGATTGAACAATTGGACAACGAAGGACTTCGTGCCTGTTTCTTTTATTACACAGTAATAGACTTTTATTTTAAGATTTGTAACAGACAGTTTAAAACTTTACGGCCTGGTGCCTTGCCCGAGGCACTTTGGCTTTGCTTGTGAGGGCTTATTATTTGTCATTTTCATATATCATCAATAAAGCATTGGACGTTTTCTTGCATTACAAATTTTGCGCTCCTTGTTTTTCCTTTCTATCTCGCACTTTATCAAAATAGCTATTGTCTTACACACACTCACATATCATAATGCAGATCCATATCCACTCTGGATCCCATTGATAACAACTCTGCTACTGCCAGTTATGACTTTGAAAGTCCGATCAACCAAGCCGAGGACGAAGGTGAGGATGATTGTGAGGTACCTGGGGAACTTGCTAGACTGTTACTACAGGAAGAGAGGGCCATACAGCCTCATGAAGAGCCAGTGGAATCAGTGAATTTAGGTATGGAGGATGAAAAGAAAGAGGTCAAGATAGGTGCAAATCTGGAACCTAGTGTCAAGCAGCGGTTGATACAGATGCTACGCGACTATGTTGAGATCTTCGCTTGGTCTTATGAAGATATGCCTGGTTTAGTCACTGATATTGTGGTACACTGCCTGCCAACTAAAGAAGACTGTCCTCCGGTAAAGTAGAATGTTCGCCGTATGCGCCCTGAGATGTCTGAGAAAATCAAAGTTGAGGTCATGAAAAAGTTCGACGCAGGATTTCTAGCTGTTACTTCTTACCCACAGTGGGTTGCCAACATAGTCCTTGTGCCTAAGAAAGATGGTAAGGTACAAATGTGTGTGGACTATAGAGATCTGAATAGGGAGAGCCCCAAAGACGATTTCCCACTGCCTCACATTGATGTCCTGGTCGACAACACCGCGCATCATAAGATCTTCTCCTTTATGGATGGTTTTTCTAGTTACAATCAGATTAAGATGGCTCCCGAGGACATGGAGAAGACAACTTTAGTTACGTAGTTGGGCACCTTTTTCTACAAGGTCATGCCGTTCCGATTGAAGAATGTCGGGGCAACGTATCAGCGCGCCATGGTTGCTTTGTTCCACGACATGATTCACCATGAGATTGAGGTTTACATTGATGACATGATCGCAAGGTCCCAGACTAAAGAAGAACACCTTGACCATCTCCAGAAACTGTTCGACAGGCTGAAGATGTACAAGCTGAGGTTAAACCCGAACAAGTGCACCTTCGGGGTAAGGTCTGGTAAGTTGTTGGGTTTCGTTGTTAGTGATAAAGGTATTCAAGTGTATCCTACCAAGGTAAAGGCTATACAAGAGATGCCAGCTCCCCGAACAGAAAAGGATGTTAGAGGCTTTTTGGGACGTCTGAACTACATCGCCCGATTCATTTCACATCTGACTGCTACTTGTGAGCCAATATTCAAGCTGCTGAAGAAAGATCAAGTGGTAAAATGGAATGATGAATGTCAGACCGCTTTCGAAAGGATCAAAGAATACCTCTAAGAGCCACCTATTCTGATGCCTCCAGTTGAAGGAAGACCTTTGATCTTATACTTGACAGTGCTGGATAATTCAATGGGGTGCGTGCTAGGGCAGCATGACGAGTCTGGCCGAAAAGAGCACGCTATTTACTACCTTAGAAAAAAGTTTACCAACTGTGAGACCCGATACTCACTGCTTGAGAAAACTTGTTGCGCTTTGGCATGGGTTGCTCGTGGCTGAGACAGTATATGCTGACTCACACCACCTTATTGATATCAAAGATGGATCCAATAAAGTATATCTTAGAAAAGCCTGCCTTATCCAGAAGAATAGCGAGACGGCAGATGATCTTAACTGAGTATGATATCCAACACACAACCCAAAAAGAAATCAAGGGGAGTGTATTGGCAGATCATTTGGCACATCAGGAAGTGGATGACTACCAATCCATGAATTTCGAGTTCCCAAATGAGAACATCATGTTGGTGACCGGTTGTGAAGAACCTGGACCGGATGAAGGACCCGAGGAAGGATCCCGATGGTCTATGTATTTTGACGGAGTGTTGGGTAATGGCATTGGCACTGTGATCATATCTCCTGAGGGCTATCATACTCCATTCACCGCACAATTATGTTTTAACTACACCAACAACATGGAGGAGTATGAAGCGTGCATCCTGGGTCTTCGAGCTACTATTGACCTAAGGATTAAGTTCTTGAGTGTGTTCGGAGATTCGGCTCTAGTGATCAGTCAGATCAAAGGAGAGTGGGATACGAAACACCCAAATCTTATTCCTTACAAAGAGTATGTATTGACGTTGCTTCCGCACTTTGAGGCGATAACCTTTGAACACTTCCCAAGAGAAGAGAACCAATTAGCGGACGCGCTAGCTACTATGTCTTCTATGTTCAAGGTCAGGTTGGACAATGAAGCTCCCCAGATTACCATTGAGAGGTTGGACGAACCTGCACATTGTTGTAACATCGAGACTGGAGAGGTGGCAGATAAACCCTGGTTCCACGAGGTAAAGAGGTATCTTGAGGTTCAAGAGTACCCCGAGGGTGCATCTGTTAATGATAAGAAGTTCTTGAGAAGGTTTGTTGCAAAGTTCTTCATCAGTAATGGGATTCTTTATAAGCGTAACCATGATTCGACCTTACTGCGATGTATGGACAAGAGCGAAGCAGAAAGGACCATGGAAGAATTACATGAAGGTACATTCGAAACTCACTCCAGTGGACATACCATGGCAAAGAAAATCCTACGGGCAGGATATTATTGGTTTACTATGGAAGCCGATTGTTATCATCATTTTCGGACCTGTCATAAGTTCCAAGTCTATGCTGATAAGGTGCATGTACTTCCAGTTCCTCTGAATGTTTTGACAGCTCCTTGGCCTTTTGCAATGTGGGACATCGATATGATCCGAGAGATCAAACCTACTGCGTCCAACGGGCATTGTTTCATTCTGGTAGCTATTGATTATTTCACGAAGTGGGTTGAGGTGGCTTCTTTTGCTACAGTAACCAAGAACGTCGTGGCGCGGTTTATCCGACATAATCTGATCTGTCAATACAGTGTACCAGAGAGGATCATTACGGACAATGGTACAAATCTCAACAATACAATGATCACCGAATTCTGCAAATAGTTTAAGATATAACATCACAACTCTTCTCCTTATCGACCGAAGATGAATGGGGATATTGAAGCAGCTAATAAGAATATCAAGAAGATTGTGCAGAAGATGACGGTGACATACAAAGACTGGCATGAGATGTTACCATTCTCTATTCATGGGTACCGTACCTCAGCCCGGACATCAACAGGGGCAACACCCTACTCTTTGGTGTATGGAATGGAGGCAGTCCAGCCTATCGAAGTCTAGATACCCTCTATCGGGATTATGAAGGATGCAGGTTTGAGCGAGGACGATTGGATCCAGACCCGGCTTTATCAGTTGAATTTAATCGATGAAAAGAGACTTACTACTATTTTTCATGGTTAGACGTACCAAAAGTGAATGATCAAGGCATTTAACAAGAAAGTCCGACAACAAGAATATCAAGTCGGGGATCTAGTAATCAAGCGTATCATATTTCCACAAGGTGATCCCAGGGGAAAATGGACCCCTACGTACGAAGGGCCATTTGTGGTTAAGAACATTTTTTCAGGAGGAGCTATGGTTCTAACCACCATGGATGGTGACGACCTTCCTCACCTCGTCAATGCAGACATATTGAAAAAATACTATGCATAATCAAAGACCCGCTAGGTTGACTGGCCTAGGCAAAAATAAGGGCTTCCCGGCGAACCAAAAGGGTTCGGGCAAAATTAAGGGATGAAAATGAAAAAAATATGTACACCCGGCAAGTCGAAAACCTGAAAAGATGGCTTGGGCAAAAAAGGGTATCCCGGTGGACTGGAAACCCGAAAGAGCGGTCCAGGAAAAAATTAGGGATTAAAGCATAACACTATGTCTCATTGGATCATCTTGCAACCAGACTTCGGTATCAATTATCAAGCTCGGACGGTGCCGCTCAATCTGATTTACCTTCAACCAAGTAGCAAAGTGATGAGACGCTCGAAGATATAAAGGCAATAGCAGAGTTGGAACCCATTGGGATTTTTCACATAGCTGTTCTTCTTTGTTTTTTACAAATTGTATAAATTCTATCTTTTGGAGGCATTCTCTTACTAGGACGTCAGCCTCTTGTACAAAACGCCTATTACAGGCCAACTTCAAAATCAATACAATTCATTTTATAATAAATTTCAAAATTGTTTTTCTTTTTTTTTGTTTTTGTTTTGCAAGAGCGTCCAATGATTCATTTTTGATATATGCATTTGAAAATAATTGTTGCTCATAAATATTTACATGCGAAACAAAAGACGATTACTCGTAATTTTAGGAACAGGGGCAAACAAAAAATATTCAAACCTTACAGTTACTCTACCCACCAGGTACAGGGATAGACCCAGCTGGAGAATATGACTAAAGGTACATACACTCCGCGCAGAGTAAGAAATACCCAAAAACAGTGGTGTTAATTCTCCCCAAGCAGAGTTTATCTATCACCAACAATGGAAGACTATCCCCAGTGGAGTTTATTTCTTCCACAAGCGGAAACTCAATCCCCAACAAGGTTCATTATCGTAAGCAACGGTAATTCATCCCCAGCTGAGGTTATTTCTCTAAATCAACAGATCTTATGGAAGAGTATCTCTCTTCCCCACAGAGTCATGCTCTCGCCAGTTTATTCTCCAACAGAGTTATTCTCCCGCCAAGTTATTCTCGAATCATCTTCGATCGTTATCCCCAGCGAGAACGAAGAATTCAACTCCTTGCACTCTCCAACATCAGTCCGGGATTTATTTTCCCCAGCTAAAGAAAATCACAAGAACATTGCATATCTATACATCATGGCATATACATACGTATTGTGATCGGTGGAAATAGAACTGACTGTTTTTTAAGCTGGTTCGCAAAATGTCGCGGTAATCAAGAGTCGCCACCGTCTTTTATTTTCTCCAACATGGACAGGACAAAACACAGCAAAATTCCTTATGAGAACGTTTCTCGGTTCGGGAGGTAGATTTATAGAAAGGGAAGGATTTAGCACCCTTTCTATCTGTGGTTATCCACGGGCTCTTAGATACTTGCTCTTATGTTTTCAAAAATGTTTGCTTTTCAAATGTGAGTGGGTTTGAAAAAAGTTTTTTTGAAAGATTTCTGAATGACTATTGTATCTGTCCTCAAGAGTGTTTGAAAAATTTGTTTTGAAAGCTTTTGAAAGTTTCAGTGAAAATATTTTTGATTTGTTTTTGAAGAGAGAAAGTATCCATGAGTCATCTACCTACCCTAAGGAATTAGGTTGTGTAAAAGTCCTTTGGATAGTGCTATCCCACCATTGAGAGGTAGGTAGCACCACCGTTGGAGGTGTTCGGGTCAATTCGATTGTAGGGACAGTGTAGTCACCGAAGCAATAGTATGACACCTTAGAAGCAACCCTAATGTCCTAGATCCTTTTTAATCCGAGGCAACCGTTTCGAGGCAACTGTTTCGAGGCAACTGGATCTTGGACATAAGAGTGACCGCTAAAACGTCCTATACTTGACGACCATGTTTCGAAGGCAACGAGTGAGGCGTACCCTAGAAGTGGTGTGTGTATTGTGTGTTGTTTTCATGTTAACAGTTATCTTTGATCATGGCATTGTGAGCTACGCGTTGTTTTTAATTACCATACATTCTTTCATGCAATTTAGAATTTAGGAGTGCGGGAAATTAAAAGACGGAAAGATAAAAGCTACGCTATTACAAGGCGCGGGTCTATACATCGCCAAAATACAAAGACCCGTTTTTGATAAAGATGCGGAAAGTAAAAAACAGTAAACCTAATTACTATTACATCCTTGAACAGTTACATAATAATCGATAAGAAAATAATGCGCGAATAAATTAAACTGGACGTCCGAGGGTTTTGACCCTTTGCTTGAAATTAAATTAAATTAGGACCTAATTATTATTTAATTAAAGAAAAGAAAGTGTGTTTTTTATGTTTTTGTATTTAATGAGATAAAGAAAATAAAATCAAGAGAAAACCCTAATTCTAAGTTTATTTTAATTATTAATGAAAATATTAAAGTTAACCTAATTTAAGCTAATTAATTAATTTACATGTTATTTACAAAATAATAATAATTAATAATGGTAATAATAATGATTAATAATAATTAATTAAGGAAAAGATAAACAATGTCAAAACCTAATTCTATGTAATTTTTATTTATTAAGAAAAGGATTAAAATTTAAAACCTAAATTAAACTAAATTAATTGTTTACAAAAATATGTTAATGGCAAATTTAATAAATAATTAAAAAAAACATTTTTTGAGTCTCTGATTTTTATTAGGAAAAATTATTTGTGGTGAATTAATTATAATTAAAACAATTAAAAGTATTAAAAAGAAAAGAAAATAAAATTATGTAAGCAAACCAAGGGGGTGTCTGGCCCAAAGTGGAGGTGAGATTGAAGCAATTCAGGCCCATGAACACAAGGCCTTGTTGACTTTTCAGATTGTGTGCACGTTCATTGACCAGAGCATACCATGGACTTCATTCTGTGGCCTTCAGATTGTTCATCAAGGCCACTTGGCAAGCCTAGACTTGGGTACATATGGTGGAACGTTTGAGAAGCGATGTACCTGAAAGCATTAAGAAAAATATGAAGAATATATGGGGGACCTGGGAATCGAACCCAGGTCCCAACACTTACCAGCCACGTTCCCAACCAACTGAGCTACCAAGCGCGTTTGTAAACATAATAATAAAGAAATATAATATACGTAAAGTGCCAATTATGCTGTGACATGAAAAAAGCGCGCTAAGGTTTGAATGCTCCAGTAGTGCTTGGACAGCTCACCCTTCTTCTTCATTCTTCCTGCAATTATAAACAAGATAGCGGGGGTTTTAAACCCCCACTAACTATAATAGTGAAAAATAGCGAATAGAAGAGGAGACAATATAAAAAGGGCGCGATAGGCTGGTTGAATTCGTCTGACCTTGACGAATTCAACCATGGTCATGACATAGTCAAAATTTTCCTGATGCCTAAAGCCCTAATTGCAAGCTTCAGAAACCCTAAATTTCGTCCATGGTATTTTTTGATTCAGGCAGCGTTAGTTCAATTAGCTTATACCAATCGCTTCAGAAGGTACCTATTAGCATGAATCAAACAAGAAAATAGATTAAAAGCCCATGAAACATGATATGCAGGTTTGAAAAATAAGGCAAACCGTATGGCTTGTTGTTTTTTATTCTTTGCGTGTTTGGACTGGTTCTTGATGCCAAATGCTTCCTGGAGACTCAGGCAATGCGTTTGAATCAAATAGAAGCTTTGAATTATGCTGCAAATAGGAAATCAGTTTTCAAAAATTTCATGAAATTTTGCAACTTAGCTATGGAATTCTATGGAAGCTTTCACTTGTTTAGCTTTAGGGTTTTACTCAGCATATGTATGTGATGTGAATTAGGTCAAGAATAAGCCCAAAAGTCCATGGCATTATGACTTGAATATTTGATTGCCTAATCATATCTTTTTCAATCTTTTCTTTCATGGAACCTTGACAATCATGTATTTTTTTGCCTTGTTGATTGAGAAACGAGTTGCCAGCTTGCCCTAGTTATATTTGCTGCACAAAAAGATTTAAAAAGCACATCTTTTGAATTTTCTTATAATTAAAACCAATTAAATGAATTAATATAAATATAAATTCAATTAATTAATTAAAAATGAGTAAATAAGTCAAATTAAACTTAATGGGTCGTGCATAGGCTTTGGGTAATGATTCAAGAAAGAATTTGAGGCCCATTAGCAAAATTGAAGCTTTTTAGGCAAAGTTGACTTTTGAAAGTTCCCAAAAATTTCCCAACTTCTCCAATGCATATCTTGCTTAATGTTGAATCTATGAACATGTTCTTGTACATTTTGGAAAGGTCTTGAAGTCCTCTAACCAATGCCTTTGCTCCCATGTCATTTTGATTTACCAATCTCAAGTTATGGTCTTTGACTCAAAGTGCCTTTTTGTTGACTTTTGAAAATGACCTATAATGTTGAAATTGATAACTTTTTGTGAGAGCATTTCTTGGACTTGGAGTGTGAATATGAGTTGTAGGAAATGTCATCCCCTTTAAAATGAGCCTTGGATTGGATTTTTCTGATGAACCATGAAGAAGTTATGCCTTGGTCAATTTGAAGTTGACTTTTCAGCTGTCCAAAAATAGAAACTTTTGCATCTTGAGACTTTTTGAGCCATGCTTGTGGAATCATGATCAATAATTGATCAAATGATGATTGTGGCTTCAAAATAAGATGTTGACCAAAATTTTTGACTTTTGACTGTCAAATGACCATTTTACCCCTGCAGTTGACTGTGGAGCATTTAGGGTTTTTGACTGTGCAATTTGATGCTGTGAGTCTTGAAATTTGACATATAGATGCTTGACAATGTATATAGGCATATGGTACTTGATTGGACCCTTGAAAACCTCAATTTCTTTGCAAGAACCAAAACCCTAATTTTGACTGTGTTAGGAGGCAATTGGACTGTGCAACCCTTGAGGGATTTTGAACCATCTGGAGATTGACTTTGACAAATTTGAAGAATATGGGAGGGCAAATTTTGGGGTACAACAGTTGCCCCTGTTCAATCTTCTTAGACCTGAGGATGATGATTGAACACTAGAGTGCCCAGAAATTTGCACTCACATAGTAGAGTGTTAGCAGTGTGATGTCGGGGGAATGGGCTTACAGATGCCATTTGGAGAGATGATGGATAGGAGGATGGGCTTATAGATGCCATCTGGAGCTGTGACAGAGCCCTGTCGGGAATGGGCTTATAGATGCCATTTGGAGACTGTAATGGTAGTTGTGGAGATGGGCTTATAGATGCCATCGGGAGATTGTCGATTGCGTAAGAGATTCCTTAGCGAGAACTTGCGTACCTGAGAAAGAAAGATAATTACCTGGCCTGTTACAGGGGTTGATCTTCAAACTCTTCATGTAGATATGCCCTGGCTGGATACAGGTATCGAATCTTCAAACTCTTCAGACGTGCCCTGGCAGGATACAGGAATCGAGTCCGGAAATAGTCGTCAACAGATACACCCTGGCAGGATACAGGAATCGGATCTTCAAACTCTTCAGACGTGCCCTGGCAGGATACAGGAACCGAGTCCAGAAAATAGTCGTCAACAGATACACCCTGGCAGGATACAGGAATCGGATCTTCAAACTCTTCAGACGTGCCCTGGCAGGACACAGGAATCGAGTCCGGAAAAATAGTCGTCAACAGATACACCCTGGCAGGATACAGGAATCGGATCTTCAAACTCTTCAGACGTGCCCTGGCAGGATACAGGAATCGAGTCCGAAAATAGTCGTCAACAGATACACCCTAGAAGGATACAGGAATCGGATCTTCAAACTCTTCAGACGTGCCCTGGCAGGATATAGGAATCGAGTCCAGAAAAATAGTCGTCAATAGATACACCCTGGCAGGATACAGGAATCAGATCTTCAAACTCTTCAAACTTGCCCTGGAAGGATACAGGAATCGAGTCCGGAAATAGTCGTCAACAGATACACCCTGGCAGGATACAGGAATCGGATCTTCAAACTCTTCAGACGTGCCCTGGCAGGATACAGGAATCGAGTCCGGAAAATAGTCGTCAATAGATACACCCTGGCAGGATACAGGAATCGGATCTTCAAACTCTTCAGACGTGCCCTGGCAGGATACAGGAATCGAGTCTGAAAAATAGTCGTCAACAGATACACCCTGGCAGGATACAGGAATCGGATCTTCAAACTCTTCAGACGTGCCCTGTCAGGATACAGGAATCGAGTCCGGAAAATAGTCGTCAACAGATACACCCTAGCAGGATACAGGAATCGGATCTTCAAACTCTTCAGACGTGCCCTGGCAGGATACCGGAATCGAGTCTGGAAAATAGTCGCTCACAGATATGCCCTGGCTAGATACAGGTATCGAATCTGGAATTGCGACAGTTGATAGTAATCATCTTTGTATTGATCTTGGTCCTGAAAAGACAAAACGTTAGTTGTATGCAATGTCATGATGTATGACATGCATGATGTTCTCAAACTAAATGAGATTGTATGTTCATGATGCGTATGTGCATGCTATAATGTATGAAGATGTGATGTTCATGAATGTATTTTTGTCTAGGAAAGTAAATCCTTGACGGGTGCCGGGAAGTTAACTCCTGGGCTGATGTTGAAGAGTAGCATTTTTTTGTTTCCGCTTGGGATGACGGTTGCAAGTATAACCTGGTAGGAGAAGCTGACTTCGCTGGGGAATAAACTTGTTGGAGAGATTACTCTGCAGGGAGATACTCTGCGGGGAGAGATATTTTGCTGAGATGTTGATGATAACTCCGCTGGGGATACCGTTGATAAGTTTTGTTGGGAAGATTCGATGAACTCCACTGGGGATAGGAAGACTTCGCCGGGGACGATCTTTCCGTGGCAATTGGCTGAGGATAACCCAGTTATAAGCTCTGATGGAGCATAATCTTCTGAATAAAGCCGGGGGGAGATATGTACTCTGCAGGGGACAGGCTTCCAGAATCTACTGGGGAAATTGATTGAACTCTCTTGGGGAAGCTTTTCAGATTGGACTGGGGAATGGCTCCACTGGACGTTCTGTATTCTTCCGGGGAACAATCTTATATTAAGACTGCCGGGGATGCTTGTTAGGAATGTTTGTGTACTCCGCTGGGGAATATTGAGATCTTATGGGGATACCCACCTCCTTGAGGCTGACTGAGGATAACTCTGCTCGGGGAGAGTGTTGCTGATTTGCTGGAGATACGGTACCTTGTTAGGGTTGATGGGAGACCAACTCTGCTATGGGAGAGTATTGTTGAGTCTTATCTTACTCGGCGGGGAGTGAAGGTATCTGGGTTACATTCTTCAGTCGAACTTACCTTGGTACCTTGGTGGACAAAGCAATTAGATTGTTTAGACAACTCATTATTGCCCCTGTTTCTGATGTTACCTGTAATTAATCCTTTGTTTCGTATTCAAATATTTATGAGTTAGCAATTAGTGTTAAATGCATATATCAAAATTGAACATTGGACGTTCTTTACAAAACAAAACAGAAAAAGGAAAAAACAATTGGCAATTGGTCTGAAAAGTGAATTTGTATTGATTTTTGAATTTGCCTGTAAATAGGCGTTTATGTACAAGAGGCTGACGTCCTAGTAAAAGAACTCCGCCGAACAACAGAGTTTATACAATTTGTACAAAGAAAACAAAACATCTGTGTGAAAAGAGTAATCCCACTGGGTTCCAACTCTACTATCGCCTTTATATCTTCGAGCGTCTCATCACTTGGCTGCTTAGTTGAAGATGAAACTGATTGATCGATGCCGTCTGAACTTGATGTTGATACCGGATTCTAGATGCAAGGTGATTCAATGAGACATAGTATTACGCTTTAATCCCTAACTTTTTCCTGGACCGCCCTTTCGGGTTTTCAGTCCACCGGGATACCCATTTTTGCCCAAGCCGCCTTTTCAGGTTTTCGACTTGCCGGGTGTACAGATTTTTTCATTTCATCCCTTATTTTTTCCCGAACCCTTTTGGTTCGCCGGGAAGCCCTAATTTTTGCCTAGGTATGTCAACCTAGCGGGTCTTTTATCATGCGTAGTATCTTTTTACTATGTCTGCATTGGCGGGGTGAGGAAGGTCGTCACCATCCATGGTGGTTAGAATCATGGCTCCTCCTGAGAAGACATGTTTAACCACAAATGGCCCTTCGTATGTAGGGGTCCATTTGCCCCTGGGATCACTTTGAGGAAGAATGATGCGTTTGATTACCAGGTCCCCAACTTGATACTCTTGTGGTCTGACTTTCTTGTTAAATGCCCTGATCATCCGTTTTTGATACGTTTGACCATGACAAATAGCAGTGAGTCTCTTTTCGTCAATTAGGTATAATTGATCAAGTCGAGTCTGGATCCAGTCATCTTCGCTCAAGCCTGCATCCTTCATTATCCGGAGAGAGGGTATCTGGACTTCAATCGGTAAGACTGCCTCCATGCCGTAGACCAAGGAAAAGGGAGTTGCCCCGGTTGACGTTCTTGCTGAGGTACGGTACCCATGAAGAGCAAATGGTAACATCTCGTGCCAATCTTTATAGGTAACTGTCATCTTCTGCACAATCTTTTTGATATTCTTATTAGCTGCTTCTACAGCCCCATTCATCTTCGGCCGGTAAGGAGAAGAGTTGTGGTGTTGTATCTTGAATTGCTCGCAGAGCTCAGTGATCATCTTGTTGTTAAGATTGGTACCATTGTCTGTAATGATCCTTTCCGGGACGCCGTATCGACAGATCAGGTTATGCCGAATGAACCGTGCCACGACATTCTTGGTTACAGTGGCATAAGAAGCTGCTTCAACCCACTTTGTAAAGTAATCAATCGCTTCCAGGATGAAGCGATGCCCGTTGGATGTTGTAGGTTTAATCTCGCCGATCATATCAATGCCCCACATTGCAAAAGGCCAAGGAGTTGTCAATACATTCAAAGGAACTGGAGGAACATGCACCTTATCAGCGTAGACTTGACACTTATGACAGGTTCGAGAATGTTGATAACAGTCGGCTTCCATAGTAGACCAATAATATCCCGCCCGTAGGATTTTCTTTGCCATGGTATGTCCACTAGAATGCATTCCGAAGGTACCTTCATGTAGCTCTGCCATGATTCTTTCTGCTTCAGCTTTATCCACACAACGCAGTAAGGTTGAATCATGGTTTTGCTTGTATAGAATGTCGTTGCTGAGGAAGAACTTTGCTGCGAACCTTCTCAGAAACTTCTTGTCGTTGACAGATGCACCCTCGGGGTATTCTTGAGCTTCCAGATACCTCTTCACCTCATGATACCAGGGTTTTTCAGTTACCTCTTCAGCTTCAAGATCGCAGCAGTATGCAGGTTCGTCCAACTTCCAGATAATGATCCGGGGAGCTTCGTTATCCTATTTGACTTTGAACATAGAAGACATCGTAGCCAACGCGTCCGCCAACTGATTCTCCTCTCTTGGGAAGTGTTCAAAAGTTATCTCTGTGAAATGGGGGATCAATGTCAACACACACTCTTTGTAAGGAATAAGGTTTGGGTGTTTCGTATCCCACTCGCCTTTGATCTGATTGATCACGAGAGCGGAATCTCCAAAGACACTCAGAAACTTGATCCTTAAGTCAATTGCAGCTTGAAGACCCATGATGCATGCCTCATACTCCGCCATGTTGTTGGTGCAGTTGAAACATAGTCGGGCAGTAAGTGGAGTATGAGTGCCTTTTGGGGATATGATCACAACGCCGATACCGTTACCCAAAGCGTTGGAGGCTCCGTCAAAGTGCATAGACCATCGGGATCCTTCCTCAGGTCCTTCATCCGGTCCAGGTACTTCGCAATCAGTCACTACCATGATGTTCTCGTCAGGAAATTCAAAGTTCATTGACTGGTAGTCATCCACTGCCTGGTGTGCCAAATGGTATGCCAATACACTTCCTTTGATTGCTTTCTGAGTCGTGTACTGGATGTCGTATTCCGTCAAGATCATTTTCCATCTTGCTATTCTTCCAGACAGAGCAGGCTTTTCGAATATGTACTTTATTGGATCCATTTTTGAAATCAACAGAGTAGTGTGAGTCAGCATATACTGCCTCAGCCGACGAGCAACCCATACCAAAGCGCAGCAAGTTTTCTCGAGCAGTGAGTATCGAGTCTCACAGTCGGTAAACTTTTTGCTAAGGTAATAAATGGCGTGCTCTTTTCGGCCAGACTCGTCATGCTGCCCCAGCACACACCCCATTGAGTTGTCAAGTACTGTCAGGTATAGTATTAGAGGTCTCCCTTCAACTGGTGGCATAAGAATGGGTGGTTCTTGGAGATACTCTTTGATTCTGTCGAAAGCGGCCTGACATTCATCGTTCCAACGTACTACTTGATCTTTCTTCAGCAGCTTGAAGATTGGTTCACATGTAGCAGTTAGGTGCGAGATGAACCGGGCAATGTAATTGAGACGTCCTAGAAAGCCTCTGACTTCTTTCTCTGTCTTAGGAACTGGCATCTCTTGTATGGCTTTAACCTTGGCAGGATCCACTTGAATACCTTTGTCGCTTACGACGAAGCCTAGCAACTTCCCAGATCTTACCCCGAAGGTGCACTTGTTTGGATTCAACCTTAGCTTGTATAACTTCAGACGGTCAAACAGCTTCTGTAGATGGTCAAGGTGTTCCTCCTCAGTTTGGGACCTTGCAATTATATCATCGACATATACTTCTATCTCATGGTGGATCATGTCATGAAATAAAGCAACCATGGCACGTTGGTAGGTTGCCCCAGCATTTTTCAACCCAAAAGGCATGACCTTGTAGCAGAAGGTGCCCCACTGAGTAACAAAGGTAGTCTTCTCCATGTCTTCGGGAGCCATTTTGATCTGATTATAACCTGAAAAGCTGTCCATGAAGGAGAACACTTTGTGCTGAGCAGTATTGTCAACCAGAACGTCGATGTGAGGTAGAGGGAAATCATCTTTGGGGCTCGCCCTGTTCAAATCCCTGTATTCAACACACATTCGGACCTTACCATCTTTTTTTGGTACCGGAACCACGTTGGCAACCCACTGAGGGTAAGAAGTCACTGCTAGAAAACCGGCATCAAATTGTTTCATAACCTCAGCTTTGATCTTCTCGGACATCTCTGGACGCATACGGAGGACCTTCTGTTTAACCAGAGGGCATTCTTCCTTGGTAGGCAAGTGATGGACCACAATGTCGGTATCCAACCCAGGCATGTCTTCGTAAGACCAGGCGAAGATCTCCACATAATCATGCAACATCTGAATCAACTATTGTTTCTCACTGAGCTCCAGATTGGCACCAATCTTAACTTCCTTTCTATCTGTCTCAGTACCCAGATTTACCGTTTCCACTGGCTCTTCATGTGGCTGAATGGCCCTCTCTTCCTGGAGTAACAGTCTTGCAAGCTCGCCAGGCACTTCGCAATCATCTTCACCTTCGTCTTCGGCTAAGTTGATTGGATTTTCGAAGTCATAACTGGCAGTAGCAGAGTCGTTACCAGTGAGATCCAGAGTGGATTGAAACCTGTATAGGTGAGTGTGTGTAAATATAACTGCTTTGCAATAAAGAAAGAAAGAAAGGGAGCACAAGATTTGAAATGCGAAAAACTTCCAATGTTTTTATTCATGATATATGGAAATGAAAAGTAATAAGCCGTCACAAATGAAACCACGGTGCCCCGGGTAAGACACCGGGCCGTAAAGTTTCAATTTATTGTTCATTACAAATTTAAAAAATAAAGGAATTCATTACTGAGTAACAAAAGTAACAGGTATGTAGTCTTTTGCAGTCCAATTGTTCAGTCCACCGTCGGTCGTCGGGTAGATCCATATATCAAACTCTGATTCCTCCGCATCGCCTTCAATAGCATTCACTCCCAGGTTGGTGATGAACACGGGAGGTCTTCCGATCCTTGCTTTGCGTACAACCTTCTGAGCCTCTGCAGTGAAACCCAGCCCAAACTTGTCAGTCTTTGGTGTAAAATCAGGAAGTCTGCCCCAGTTTGCACATTCACCTTTTTCAATCACAGCCCGGGCGTCCTTCAAGGAAGCCATCTTCAAAGGAGAGTCTTCTTCAATTACTATCTCTGCTGACGCCAATGTTGGAGGCACCTCTTCAAAATGTTGAAAGGGGGTTTCAATGAACTTCCCGTCCATCTCTATATACCGGAACGAGTTCAGATGACTAACCATGTATTCTTCCTCCCCCTGCACTGTAACAATCTTCCCTCTGACAGGGTACTTAAGCTTTTGGTGTAGAGTGGAGGTCACAGCTCCAGCCTTGTGAATCCAAGGTCGACCCAGCAAACAGGAATAAGATGGATGAATGTCCATCACATAGAACGTTGAATCAAATACTTGAGAACCAACACGAATTGGAATATCTACCTCACCATGTACCATCCTCTTCGACCCGTCAAAGGCTCGGACAACGATGTTACTAGGCTTCAACTCCAGACCCTCACAATCCAATCTGTCTAAGGCCTTCTTGGGCAATACATTTAGTGAAGAATCGGTGTCTACCAACACGTGTGCAAGAGTAGTGCCCCTGCATTCAATGGATACATGCAGGGCATCATTGTGGTTCTTTCCCTTAGCGGTCAGATCAGCATCAGAGAAACCCATCCCATTGTCAGCAGTCAATTTGGCCACACAGTCAGTAAATTGATCAGGCGACGTCTCTTGTGGCACATGGGCCGTCTTCAGGAATGAAATCAGGGCCTTGGCATGGGCCTCTGAGCATAACAATAGTGATAGCATGGAGATCTTAGAGGGGGTATGCCCCAGTTGTTCAACGACGTTGAAATCGCTCTTCTTGATGATCTTAAGGATTTCGTCCATCTCTTGCTGTGAAGCTTCAACATTAACGGTCTTCGGTGCCTCCATCCGGGAAGGCACATCAGCAATCCCTTTGCCCCGAGTGTCAGATGACTCGGCAGCAGGGGTAGAAACTTGATTAGGAGGGGAAACAGGCGCACTTGTAGGCGTGATGATAAGAGGTCTTCGGATAACTGGTGGCGCAATGTCAGGCGAGAAGAGCTTGCCACTGCGAGTAACTTTAGCGGGACCGGTGATGTTACCGATACCGATACTAGTGTTGAACTCCTGCTTCACTCCAAGCACATACACATCTGCCCCATAGTGCCATGGGACAGCCTTGTCAGATTTATAGGGGAGGGGCCCCAGAACAGTAATGATAATAGGTTCAACAGACATGATTTTGACGGGCTTCCTCGGGGGAGCCTTGGTAGGATTGTTGAAAATGGTGACAAAGGATACTTCTTCAGTAGGAACAATAGGAACAGCGGTCTTCTTGAACAAGATCTCTTTGCTATCCATCAGGTTTTGGACGCCTGACTTCAGCAACGGACAACCAGTAGGTGAGACAGCACATAGAAGGCAACCCTTGCTACAACCCGGAAATAAACCGGCTAGCAACAGGTTCCTCTTGACAGTCAATAAAGGGGTAGCCACATCATCCACAGAAACTGCATACAGGTCTTCCTCAATAACATTTACTCCATGCTGGGGCATAGGAGCAGTCACAACGTTGGGCCTTTCGGGCGCCTCAAACTGTATTTCCTTGGCATCGATAAGGTCCTGGACCTTATTCCTCAGGGCCCAGCAATCATCAGTAGAATGCCCCGGGCTATCAGAGTGATAAGCACAGCGGGCGTTGGGATTGTACTTCGGAGAGGTTGTGTTTACCACCTTCGGAGCTTCTCTGACGGTTACCAAGTTGGTTGATAGCAATTGCGGCAAGATCTGTGACAAGGTCATACTAAGCCGAGTGTATTCTCTTCTGGGTCTCACACCCCTTGGTTGGTTAGGTTGCCGAGGAGCGGCAACAGGCTTTGCAATTACCACCGTGTTGACAGCTTGGCGGCGTTCCGGTTTGTTTTGCCTCCTGGGGCCATACACAGCACTGGCTTCCTTCTTGAAAGGCTTCTTCTTAGAACTTGAGGATCACATTTCTGTATCTTCCCTGATTTCATACTAGCCTCTATCCTCTCACCGGTCAGAATGAGGTCTGTAAACCCTGCAGACGAATTTCCAATGAGATGATTGAAGAATGGCCCGGATAGGGTCCCCAAGAACATGTCCACGAGTTCACGGTCGGTTAACGGTGGCTGCACCCTGCCAGCCAGGTCCCTCCACTTATGCGCATACTTTTTAAAACCTTCTCCCGATCCTAGCGACATACCCTGGAGTTGGGTACGTGTAGGAGCGAGGTCGGCATTGTACTGATACTGCTTATAAAAAGCAGTAGCCAAGTCCTCCCAGTTACGAACCTTGGTTCCATCCAGCTGATAGAACCATTCGAGATGAGTACTTGAAAGACTCTCCTGGAAGAAATGGATCCATAAGTTCTTGTCCACAGTATATGGTTGGATCTTCCACACATAAGATTTGAGATGTAGCTTAGGGCAGGACGCCCCGTCATACTTTGCGAAAGATGGTGCCTTGAACTTATGTGGGATCACCACACCAGAAGATAGACCCAGATCTCCAAAATCCAACCCGGGCACCTGTTGAATTTCCATGGCATTCAGGCGATCCTCTAACTGTTTGTACTTGTCTTCAGCTGGAGGGTACTGCTCTTCATTGAAATCGGTCTCTTTGTCAGAGACCACAGGACTAGGAACCCTTCCCCCCTGGGGCCTGCCTTTCCCTACAGAAGAACCAGCTTGATCAACCTCATTCTGCAGTGTATTGCCAAACCTTCGGCCAGTGTTGAATAGTACAGTTCTCTTCTTCTTCTTCTTGACCAGCAGAGCCTTCAATTCCTCTTGACCTTGGGCTAAACTCATGATCAACTCTTGGAACTGGGCGTTTTGAGCCTGGAGGGCCTTGATGGATTGCTCAGTAGATGATTCAGGATTCATGATAGCTGCTGAAATAAACAACGAAGAACATTAAGCAACCTGAAAAGAAAAGTACCTGTGATGCATATGATGAATGGAATGCGTATGATTTATGTTTTCAAAGACAATCGGGATTCAACTTTGTAAACAAAAAAGAAACGCACTTTATTAGATTCAACTTTGGAATTTAGATTGTTCAACAGATTGCCCTTAGGCGTTACATAAAATGGAACTACTGAAAATGGAAATAAAAACTGTAAAAGAACATCCAAAGCTCATCAGTGATCCCAGGGTCTCCTCTTCTCAGTACGGATGTAGTCATTCAAGGCCCGCTCGTTCTCCAACTGCTTTGTCAGCTTTTGGATCTTCAATTCCTGCTCGTTGAACTTTTTCCGATAAGAATCTCGTTCCTCTTGTAGTTGTGCCCAAGACCTCTTTAGTGTATCAACATCAGTAGGTATCTGAGGAGGGAGAACAGTTGGAGGAGCCCCATCTCTATCAGGATATTCAAGAATGATGGGTCTGACAGCTTCATACGGCATACCTAAATTCTGAGCACGGATGCGGACCCATCTGTAGTAGGGTTCCATAGGTAGAGAAGTCTTCAGTCCCAACTCATGTGGGTCAGCTTTATGAATTTTGTCCCAAGCCTTGATGAACCTACGACGCAGCTCGTCACTATCTACCTGAAACTCAAAACGGATGTGAGGCACCAACATCTCATGAGGCCCTGCTCTTCTGGCTCTTCCAAACTGACGGAGAGCTAGACATGGATTATAAGAGATTCCTCCTTGGGTACCGATCAAAGGAACATTAGGATATTCTCCACAACGATCGATAATAACTACCTCATCCAAACCCCTGAAAGTCCAAATGATGTCATTATCAGTGAGAAACATTAACCTATGAGCCCAGCCTCTTCCTTCTTTGTTCTTCAGCACGAACTTAGGGAGGTGAGAAATAAACCACCTCACTAACAAAGGAATACAACACCAAAGAGTTCCTCGTCTTCGGGCAGTACGAGCATAGAGTTGTTGCAGGATATCACCCAAGAGAGTGGGCACAGGGTTCCGAGACATGAAGATCCTTATGGAAGTGATGTTAATGAAGTTATCAGGATTAGGAAACAAGACTAGACCATAGATTAAGAGAGCCAGAATGTCTTCATACGCCCTGAAGTCTAGGTCATTCCAGAAACTGTTAGCTTTACCGATCAGAAACTTGGCCAAGAAGCCCTTAACTCTGCTTCTAGTTACCCAGTTGTCCATTACCTCCTTGGTGGTCAAAGGGAGGGCTGCAGCAATCTCCTCAAGCCTAAGAGTGTTTTCCCAACCAGTGAAGGGAGTCTGATCCAAGATAGGGATGCCAAGCAAATCAGAGAATTCTTCCAGGGTAGGGACCAGCTGGAAGTCTTGAAAGGTGAAGCAGTTATACAAGGGATCATAAAACTGGGTCAAGACACTCATTAGTTGTTGGTCCCACTTTTCCGTGACTAAACCGAGAAGAGAACCATGCCTCTGGATGAAAGAAGTGGTGTTTGGAATTCTGCTAACCAATTCTTCAAGCAACTCAGGTGGGTGAACAAAATTGAACCGGATAGTGTTCCTTCGCACAGGCATCATGATGTCCTACAAAACAGAGAAAAGATGAAACCCTCTTGTCTTTGAAATGGGTCAGCCCTTATGCAGGATGCATGCAATGTCTATGATGGTATGATGTCATGATAAAGCACACCACAAGTATTCACAAAGGCAAACATGATAAGGCACACAAGTCACACAAGACAGCCCTTAGAGTTTAGGCCAGCATGAAGTTCAGGTACTACCCTCTTTCAGTTTGTTGGTTAAGACCTGTCCTATCAAAAGTAACCGGGTTCTAGAGGATCCGAATATCACTGACTACCCTCAATCGGTCATAACTCCAGCATCGCAATCTTTTCTTGAGGCCAGAACCATCGCGAGAGTTTAGCCTCAATAGGTGTAGCATACTGCTACTGTTCTATGGCCAAGTTGGGTCAAATTAGGGTTCTAAGGTCGGTTGGTGCTTAATGACTCCTCAGAAGACCCATATTCTCCTCTTTGCAACACAAGGGATATCGGTACAGACCAAGGTGCCACACCAACGTAGCCACTTCTTCACCCGTGTCGGTCTACGCCGGACAGGTCCCTCATAGCTTATGCTACCTAACAGGGTATCCCCAGATCCGGGTTAGGATCTATGTAACACCAAGACAATGCCCATAATAATAAAGCAAACAAAACAAAGCAATTGAAAACACAAGTATGATCTAATCCTAAGGTACACCTCACTTTAAGTAGTCCCCAGCAGAGTCGCCAGTTCTATGATCGGTTGAAATAGAACTGACTGTTTTTTAAGCTGGTTCGCGAAATGTCGCGATAATCAAGAGTCGCCACCGTCTTTTATTTTCTCCAACATGGACAGGACAAAAGCACAGCAAAATTCCTTATGAGAACGTTTCTCGGTTCGGGAGGTAGATTGATAGAAAGGGAAGGTGTTAGCACCCTTTCTATCCGTGGTTATCCACGGGCTCTTAGATACTTGCTCTTATGTTTTCAAAAATGTTTGCTTTTCAAATTTGAGTGGGTTTGAAAAAAGTTTCTTTGAAAGATTTCTGAATGACTATTGTATCTGTCCTCAAGAGTGTTTGAAAATTTTGTTTTGAAAGCTTTTGAAAGTGTCAGTGAAAAGATTTTTGATTTGTTTTTGAAGAGAGAAAGTATCCATGAGTCATCTACCTACCCTAAGGAATTAGGCTGTGTAAAAGTCCTTTGGATAGTGCTATCCCACCATTGAGAGGTAGGTAGCACCACCGTTGGAGGTGTTCGGGTCAATTCGATTGTAGGGACAGTGTAGTCACCGAAGCAATAGTATGACACCTTAGAAGCAACCCTAATGTCCTAGATCCTTTTTAATCCGAGGCAACCGTTTCGAGGCAACTGTTTCGAGGCAACTGGATCTTGGACATAAGAGTGACCGCTAAAACGTCCTATACTTGACGACCACGTTTCGAAGGCAACGAGTGAGGCGTACCCTAGAAGTGGTGTGTGTATTGTGTGTTGTTTTCATGTTAACAGTTATCTTTGATCATGGCATTGTGAGCTACGCGTTGTTTTTAATTACCATACATTCTTTCATGCAATTTAGAATTTAGGAGTGCGGGAAATTAAAAGACGGAAAGATAAAAGCTACGCTATTACAAGGCGCGGGTCTATACATCGCCAAAATACAAAGACCCGTTTTTGATAAAGATGCGGAAAGTAAAAAACAGTAAACCTAATTACTATTACATCCTTGAACAGTTACATAATAATCGATAAGAAAATAATGCGCGAATAAATTAAACTGGACGTCCGAGGGTTTTGACCCTTTGCTTGAAATTAAATTAAATTAGGACCTAATTATTATTTAATTAAAGAAAAGAAAGTGTGTTTTTTATTTTTTTGTATTTAATGAGATAAAGAAAATAAAATCAAGAGAAAACCCTAATTCTAAGTTTATTTTAATTATTAATGAAAATATTAAAGTTAACCTAATTTAAGCTAATTAATTAATTTACATGTTATTTACAAAATAATAATAATTAATAATGGTAATAATAATGATTAATAATAATTAATTAAGGAAAAGATAAAAAATGTCAAAACCTAATTCTATGTAATTTTTATTTATTAAGAAAAAGGATTAAAATTTAAAACCTAAATTAAACTAAATTAATTGTTTACAAAAATATGTTAATGGCAAATTTAATAAATAATTAAAAAAACATTTTTTGAGTCTCTGATTTTTATTAGGAAAAATTATTTGTGGTGAATTAATTATAATTAAAACAATTAAAAGTATTAAAAAGAAAAGAAAATAAAATTATGTAAGCAAACCAAGGGGGTGTCTGGCCCAAAGTGGAGGTGAGATTGAAGCAATTCAGGCCCATGAACACAAGGCCTTGTTGACTTTTCAGATTGTGTGCACGTTCATTGACCGGAGCATACCATGGACTTCATTCTGTGGCCTTCAGATTGTTCATCAAGGCCACTTGGCAAGCCTAGACTTGGGTACATAGGGTGGAACATTTGAGAAGCGATGTACCTGAAAGCATTAAGAAAAATATGAAGAATATATGGGGGACCTGGGAATCAAACCCAGGTCCCAACACTTACCAGCCACGTTCCCAACCAACTGAGCTACCAAGCGCGTTTGTAAACATAATAATAAAGAAATATAATATACGTAAAGTGCCAATTATGCTGGGACATGAAAAAAGCGCGCTAAGGTTTGAATGCTCCAGTAGTGCTTGGACAACTCACCCTTCTTCTTCGTTCTTCCTGCAATTATAAACAAGATAGCGGGGGTTTTAAACCCCCACTAACTATAATAGTGAAAAATAGCGAATAGAATAGGAGACAATATAAAAAGGGCGCGATAGGCTGGTTGAATTCGTATGGCCTTGACGAATTCAACCATGGTCATGACATAGTCCAATTTTTCCTGATGCCTAAAGCCCTAATTGCAAGCTTCGGAAACCCTAAATTTCGTCCATGGTATTTTTTGATTCAGGCAGCGTTAGTTCAATTAGCTTATACCAATCGCTTCAGAAGGTACCTATTAGCATGAATCAAACAAGAAAATAGATTAAAAGCCCATGAAACATGATATGCAGGTTTGAAAAATAAGGCAAACCGTATGGCTTGTTGTTTTTGATTCTTTGCGTGTTTGGACTGGTTCTTGATGCCAAATGCTTCCTGGAGACTCAGGCAACGCGTTTGAATCAAATAGAAGCTTTGAATTATGCTGCAAATAGAAAATCAGTTTTCAAAAATTTCATGAAATTTTGCAACTTAGCTATGGAATTCTATGGCAGCTTTCACGTGTGTAGCTTTAGGGTTTTACTCAGCATATGTATGTGATGTGAGTTAGGTCAAGAATAAGCCCAAAAGTCCATGGCATTATGACTTGAATATTTGATTGCCTAATCATATCTTTTTCAATCTTTTCTTTCATGGAACCTTGCCAATCATGGATTTTTTTGCCTTGTTGATTGAGAAACGAGTTGCCAGCTTGCCCTAGTTATATTTGCTGAACAAAAAGATTTAAAAAGCACATCTTTTGAATTTTCTTATAATTAAAACCAATTAAATGAATTAATATAAATATAAATTCAATTAATTAATTAAAAATGAGAAAATAAGTCAAATTAAACTTAATGGGTCGTGCATAGGCTTTGGGTAATGATTCAAGAAAGAATTTGAGGCCCATTAGCAAAATTGAATCTTTTTAGGCAAAGTTGACTTTTGAAAGTTCCCAAAAATTTCCCAACTTCTCCAATGCATATCTTGCTCAATTTTGAAGCTATGAACATGTTCTTTGACATTTTGGAAAGGTCTTGAAGTCCTCTAACCAATGCCTTTGGTCCCATGTCATTTTTATTTACCAATCTCAAGTTATGGTCTTTGACTCAAAGTGCCTTTTTGTTGACTTTTGAAAATGACCTATAATGTTGAAATTGATAACTTTTTGTGAGAGCATTTATTGGAATTGGAGTGTGAATATGAGTTGTAGGAAATGTCACCCCCTTCAAAATGAGCCTTGGATGGGATTTTTCTGATGAACCATGAAGAAGTTATGCCTTGGTCAATTTGCAGTTGACTTTTCAGCTGTCCAAAAATAGAAACTTTTGCATTTTGAGACTTTTTGAGCCATGCTTGTGGAATCATGATCAAGAATTGATCAAATGATGATTGTGGCTTAAAAATAAGATGTTGACCAAATTTTTTTACTTTTGACTGTCAAATGACCATTTTACCCCTGCAGTTGACTGTGGAGCATTTAGGGTTTTTGACTGTGCAATTTGATGCTGTGAGTCTTGAAATTTGACATATAGATGCTTGTCAATGTATATAGGCATATGGGACTTGATTGGACCCTTGAAAACCTCAATTTCTTTGCAAGAACCAAAACCCTAATTTTGACTGTGTTAGGAGGCAATTGGACTGTGCAACCCTTGAGGGATTTTGAACCATCTGGAGATTGACTTCGACAAATTTGAAGAATATGGGAGGGAAAATTTTGGGGTACAACACAATCTCATTTATTTTGAGAACATCATTATTCGATACATGTAATACATCATGACATTACATACGACTAACTCTTTACCTTTCAGGGAAAGATACAACCAAATTCTCACAAGTTTTCTATGGTTCAGTCAAATCGATGCTAAGATTTCTATTCCAGTTCAGGCTATAAAGCACGGATCCGACCGATAATATCTTGATTTCTCCATCATACTGTGAAGCCTGGAGAGCGATCGGATAACAGTATCAAAATACCGCGAAGCCTGGAATCGACCAGATAGTGGTTTATCTTAAATTTAAGCTATGAAGCCCGAATTCGACCGGATAATAGTTTAATCCCCGGAAAGTTATTGTGAAGCCTGGAGAACGACCAAATAGCAATGCAAGTTACTGTGAAGCCTGAATTACGACCAAATAGCAGTACAAAGACACCATGAAGCCTGGAATCGACCAGATAGTGGTATATCATAAACACAAGTGGTGAAGCCTGGAAATCGACCATAAAACAGCTTAACAAGGTATTGTGAAGCCTGGAAATCGACCAGATAGCAGTACAGGACACCATGAAGCCTGGATTCGACCAAATAATGGTATAAGAACTCGTGAAGCCTGGATTACGACCAGATAGCGGCAAAAGACACTGAAGCCTGGGACTATGACCAGATAACAGTAAGGGACACTACGAAGCTTGGATTTCGACCAAATAGCAGTCTACCCGGCCAATTACTATAAAGCCCGGAAATCGACATGATATTAGTAGGCCTTAAAATCAAATGGAAGCCCAAATGCGACTGGATAACCACTTGATTTCTTCTGAAGCCTGGAACACGACCAGATAAGAAGTAAGAAGTTACGAAGGCTGGATTACGACCAGATAGCGGCGAAAGACTGAAGCCTGGAATCGACCAGATAACAGTATAAGACACGGTGAAGCTTGGGTTTCGACCAAATAGCAGTTTACCTGGACAATTACTAAAAAGCCCAGAATCGACCGGATATTAGTGTGCCCTAAATTCAAGTTGAAGCCCGGATGCGACTGGATAACAACTTAATTCCTTCTGAAACCTGGAGTACGACTAGATAAGAATTGATAAATTACGAAGCCTGGAAAACAACCGGATAGCAAGTTTAATCTCATCTCCCCGTTAAGTCACTATAAAGCCTAGAGCACGACCATATAGTAGTCGATCTTATCACCGTGAAGCTTGGATCATGACCAGATAATAGTTCATTTTCACTTCTTCGACAAAGAGATGATTCCCCAGTAGAATAACGGACGACCGAAGCTCCTAAAATTCAACTTTTACCAAGACAGAGACCAGCGTTCCCCAGCGAAGTCCTCTTCAATAACATGTATACAAGCTCTCGCAAAGGAATCTCTTATGCGATCGACACTTCTACTGATGGCATATTCAAGCCCATCTTCTGTCATCAACTTCCAAATGGCATCTATAAGCCCATTCCCGATATCGCAAGACAAATACACTTCATGCGAGTGCAAGTTTATGGGCACTCTAGTGTTCAATCATCTTCCACCTTCGGATCACGAAAGGCGAGCGAGCCAATCTAAATCCTCAGGTTTAAGAAGATTGAACAGGGGAAGCTGTTGTACCCCGAAATTTTCCCTCCCATATTTCTCAATACACTTCAAGTAAGGTCTTCAAATTGCCCAAGGAAGTCCAAGAGTTGACCAGACAAACTCTCTCCTAAGGCAGTCTACCACAAATTAGGGTTTCAATTTGCATCAAGATGTGTGAGGACAAAGGGTCCCAAATGCTCACCATTGTCCTAATATGTTGTCAAGATCATCCATATCAAGTTTCAGGCCTTGCAGAGAAAGTTGGCTCAGTCAATTGCTCAAAGGCCTGAAAATCGACAATGCTAGGGCAAAAGTCAACTATGTCCTACATATAGTCAACCTTCAATATTTTTGGTCAACATCCTCATTTTGAAGTATTATTCATCATTTTATCAAGGGTTGATCATGATTCCTCAAGGATTGCTCACAATTCATCAAAACCCAAAAGTTGCTAAATTAGGGTTTTGTAGGAAAAGTCAACTCAACTTTGACCAAGCATAACTTCCTCATACTTTATCAAAAATGACCCATCCTAAGCGCATTTTGAATAGGATGCAATTCACTACAATTCATCTTCAGCTCCAAAGTTCAAAATATGCACTCACAAGAAGTTATGAATTTGGACATTATAGGTCATTTTGAAAAGTCAACAAAAACACATTTTTTTGTCAAAACTTCATACATGAACATGGAAGACTCAATTGAGATGAGACCAACAGGGTTGCTTAGAGGACATCTTAAGATTTCTAAAAAGTCCAAGAACATATCTCTAGGGTCAAAATTGAAGGAGTTATGTATTGGTGAAGTTGACCCTTTTTGCAAAATTGCCAAAAGTTAAATGTGTCTCAAATTGAAATTTTTGTCAAATGGGCCAAACTTTTTGTGCTTGTATTGAGTTAGTAACATGATCCACGATCCATGATCCTTCCCACTTGCCTTTATTTTATTTTTGTCATTTATTTTGATTTTTATTTCAATTAAATCAAATTAAATCAAAATAAAATCATGAAAATATCAAAACTAATCAAAGCTTGAGATTTTGTGCATGTTTAGGTCTCTCATACAGCTGGGAAGAGAATCAAATCATGCAAGGCTTGTTTGGAAAGAAAAAGATTAAATTTTTCTTGTTTTGGAAATATTTGATGCAAGGGTGAATCAATGATCAAATCTTCATAATTGCAAGGATTTGATGCAAACTTGTTACCCTAATGCACTCTATGATATATATAGAATAAACCCAAAGAAAAAGAATGAGGATTGGAGGCGTGAGAAGCTGAAAGAAAACTTGCAAAAACTCAACAAAAGTGGTGAATCAAATTCCAATTTCCAGGCTTCTTCAAGCCATTCCAAGCATACCATTCGCTTGCTGAACATCTAAGGATTTTATCCCAATCATTAGAAAGTGTTTTCGTGCCCAGATACGCATTGTAAGTATCCCACGAACTCCATGTTTTCTTGAAATCGAATCTCATAAATTTGGCATTGTTAGCATGATTTGTTTATATATTATGAATCCTTGAAACATTTGCAAGCTAATGATAATAATTAATTGCATTTTTATCAACCATATAGAAAGTTGCCATGATTAGGGTTTAGGTTTCGTTTTTAGGGATTTTTCTTGCAGGAACAATAAGCCATGGAGAGTGGTACCATGATGCTCGTGAGGTTGCCATGAGTTGATTGGTACCACTGGAATTGATTTATGATGCGTGCAGTGAATTTTGGAAGATTACAGGAGTTATACCTACATTTGGCGTTTGTAGGTAAAAGTCTTAAAATCTAAAATGACGGACAGGGGTAGACGATGACTGCGTGGCAACACACCATTTGTATGTTTGAATTTTGGCGCGTTTGTTTGATAGCTGGCATTGTTTTCATTATATTATTATTATTTCATATACTAACAAATACATCCAAGTGGCCCAGTGATAGCCAGGGAAGGCGTTAAGGCTTTGTAGGCATGAGGTCAGGGGTTCGTCCCCTGCCTCTAACATTTTCCATTTTCTTAATTTCTCTTTATAGATCCTATACCCCACGTGTCCTGAAGCTTAACATGTGCCTCCAATCAGTCAGCCACAAGATCCATCTTTATCCAGATCTAGCGTTTCTCACAAGGAGGTCCATGATGCACTCTAGTCAAGCCAATGCACAGGATCTGGGAAGTCAAACATGGACCAAGGCTTATTGGGCTCAGAAATGTAATTGACACCCCCTGTTTGCTACTAACATCAGGCCCATTTCTTTATTTTTCTTTTCTATTTATTTATTTAATTCATTTTTGATTAATTATTTTCTAACATAAAATTAATTCTTTTTTTACAAAAACTCATAAAATCAATTTTCAACAATTTAGATTTAGGTTTTATTTTTGTCAAATTTAATTTAATAATTAGTTTAATTTAATTTTAGGGTAATTTTAACCTTTTTGTAAATAACTTAAAATAAATTAGAAAATTAGGGTTTGTTTGATTTAATTTTTATTTTCTTTTCTTAAAATAACAAAAATATAAAAATAGGTCAAATTAATTACTTTTCTCAAATCACTCGCACATGCGCACTCCTAGGGTATACTCTCACTTAGGTTGCCTTCGGTAAACGATCATTAAGTATAGGGTGTTTTAGTGTTCGCTCTCTTGTATAAACAAAGATCAAATGTCCCGTTCCGAAATGTTGCCTCGGAAATGTTGCCTCGGAAAGGTTGCCTCGAATATGATCTTAAGACACTAGGGTTATTACTAATACGTTCTAACATTGCTTTAGTGATCGTACATCCCTTTCGAATTGACCCTTACAACTCCAACGATGGTGCTTCCTATTTCTCAAATAAGTAGGATAGCGCTGTCTAAAGGAAACAAGAACATAAACATTCTTTTTTTTCCGAGTAGGTAGATGCTAGTAGGTACTTGCTCAAAATCAAACTTTTCCACACTTACACTCTTTTCAAACAAAGTTTTCAAAATGACATCGTAACACTCTTGAAGACAGAAGCAAGGGTTAAATCGAAGTAAAACAAAAACTTTTCAAAACGCACAAACACGGAAGCAATTTTTAAAATGATTAGCAAGTACCTAAGGGCCCGTAGAAAACTACAGATAGAAAAGGTGCTAATACCTTCCCTTTCTATAATCTACCCCCCGTACTCAAAATCTCGAAAAAGGAATTTTTCTGTGCTTTTTTCATTTCCAGTTGGATAAAATAAAAGTCGGTGGCAACTCTTGCTTACCGCGACATTTTGCAAACAAAAAACGCAAAATGCAAACCAGTATTAAACAGTCCGGTTCTGCCACCGTATCACAGGGGGAATTCCTGTGATTTCCTGCATTCCTCATCCTCTATAAATAGAAGTTCCCGATTTTATTTCAATTCACCCAAGCTTAGTTGCAAACTTGATCCAACCATAGTTGTGAACTTAAGCCATATAATTTCACCATTGTAAAGCGATAATTCTTCACATCGAGGAATTATTGCATTGTTGATTGAGTCTGTGATAGAGTTCGTAGATTGAGTATGTAATCGAGTTTGGAGCACTTCGGCAGAAGTTTATCTTGCCATATTTATTTTCAACTGGTGTTTATTTCCAGTTGAATTTTACTTCTAGTTGGTACCAGATTTAAAACCACCCCGTTTGGAGCAGGTTTCTATTTATATATTCCGCACTGCTTTTACTTTGTTTATTTCCCGCACATGCTTTTACTTTGTTTATTTCCCGCACCTTCTTTTACTTTGTTTATTTCCCGCACTACTATTACTTTGTTTATTTCCCGCACCTACTTTTACTTTGTTTATTTCCCGCACTACTTTTACTTTGTTTATTTCCCGCACCACACTTTAAATTATTTACTTTCTCGCATGATTTATTTTAACATGTCTGTTTACATTCCCATGTCAGGCTAAACCTTACTGGGCTAAAACGTAAGCAATCTAGTTAGATCGATATTCCAAATAATGTGTGAATAGAAATGCTTATGGGCTATTTTGGTTTTTAATACGAGTTTTCTATACTTTATTATTGCTGGGTAAGATCTAAAGGCGTCCAACCCTTTGTTAAACTCAGTTAGTTCTAACTGGTCAAAGGAAGCGAAAGCGCTTTGTCCGGTTAGTTAGGGATTTTTATTATCAAAGAAATAAATTTTGAAACTATTTTCGGACGCGTTTATAGGGTTAAAGTTAGGTTCCCTTTTTATTAGAAATTTCAGATCAAAATACTTTTCAACTTGGTCAAGTACTCTTTTTCTTAAAAATAGGTTTATTTGTTTAACGCAATGCGCGCCTTTTTATAAGTGACAATAAGAAGGTCTGATTAGAGAGTAAACTCGGTTCTCATTACGCGAAAGCGATGGTTCCTGTTAAATTAGTTTTTTTTAGTAGAAAATATTTCCCTATAGGTAGTTATATTCCGAAGAATGGTGAATATCATCTGACTACGTGAATTACATTCGACCCCGCTTTTATATCTGAAGTTTATTTCACTGCACTTTACTTTCTTGCATGCTAAATTCCTTGTTTAATATTGACTTAGCTAAACCCTGCAACAATAGGAAATGATAGATTGACAATTTGTCTCTGTGGATCGATAATCTTTTATATTACTCTGACACGATTCGTACACTTGCGAATACACCGCATCAATACGTTGGTGCTTCCCTGTAAGCCTGGCAATCTGAGCCTTCAACCTCTGGTTTTATTCCGCATATTTGGTGGCAACCTCCTTCCAATCTCCTAAACCATGAAGTGAGCAACTAGCACCTATCTGAGGCTTAGGAGAAAATAAATCCCCTTGCCTCTATATGGTCTCTATCACTCGACTCTCAAGAATCTCAATCAAGTCGTCTTTCTCCTTCAAGTCTGCTCTATAGGAAATCTCTAAAGTTTGGCACTTATTCTTCCAAGCATCCTTTTCTTGCTGCATCCTGACCAAAGCAAGTTGTAGCTCTTCCACATCATCCAATAAGGGAGGAGTGGTCTTCACAAACAAATCAGGCATAGGTGCTTCCCGGGAATACGACATCTTTAATTGAATAGCTCACGTTTGGACCCACTGAAGATAAGGCTCCAAATAAACAGCCCCCCTAGGTCCTAGGTTTTTCCTACTCTTCCTATGAATTTGACGCCAGGCCTTCACAATCTGCTCCCTAGATTCCTTATGGTCTTCTCCCTCCTTCATAAAGAAACTACTCAAATGAATATTGTTTGGTTTATCCCTCATCAGATAACCAAGCTATCATCGTGCAAGAACATGGTTGTAGTTAATTCCTCCCTTTGTACCAAGAAGAGGTACATTGGGGAAACTACCACAACTATCGACAATCTCTACATCATGGTAAGTCCGATGATACCAATCAATATCTGAGTGAGTAAGTTCCATGATCTTAGGATCCCAACGGGGTTCCTTCCTGACATCCCAGAAAGCATCAGACTGGGGCATATGAGAAATAAACCACCAGTACAACAGAGACGTGCAACAGATAATCATCCCCCCATGATAAGAATTCCTAAGATGAATAGAGTAATACGCATCACCCTACAATTTAAGAACTGGGTTTCCAATCATGAAGATCCTGATAGCATTAACGTCAACAAACTTGTCCATATTAGCAAATAAAAACAAACCGTAAGCTAGTAGAGCAAAGATGGCCTCAAAAGCGACTGTACTCTTCATCCTGGAAAAGTAACGAGCTTTCTCCAATAAGAACTAAGTTGGTAATACTCTAATCCCTCCTTTAGTAGTCATATGGGCTTCAACCTCAGACTTCCCCGGATGGATCAAAGCAGCAATCTCGTGTGGTTTTAGCTCACCCTCCAAACCAGTAAAAGGAACACGATCGGTAACAGGTAAATCCAACAGATAAGAATACTCCTCTATTGTAGGCATCAATTGATAGTCAGGGAAACTAAATTAATGATACAACAGATCATAGAACTGGAACAAGGTCAAGAGAATACCCTCCTTCATCCTAAGCTTCATGAGAGGAATAATGGATCCATACTTCTTTTGAAAATCTGCAGAACACTCGATCTCGAGAATTAGACTGATCAATTCATCTATCTTGGGATCTTTGAAACTATATTTTCTGGTCTTTCTTTTTCCAGAATCCATGGTCAAAAGGTACCTGAGATATTCACAAATGGTCAACTTTCAAGTCCCTTGAAATAAAATTTCTTCAAAAGATGCTTATGAGTGCATGGATGCATGATGCAACAATCACACACAAAATCACAAACATAGGGTTCATAGGTTCAACGTCACGAGCATGAGGTTGAAGGTACTACCCTGATCGGGATTATACTTACGTATCCAATGATTCGGACTGCAAGTGCACAGTCTTATCATGTAGTTTTAAAAGATATCGAGCCACAGAGACTGATGAATCGATCTACCGTCTTCTATTGTTACTTCGCAAATCTAAAGCTAATGAATATTTGATTGGGTTGTAGAGAAAACTAAACACCAAATTAAGTTGGATTTTTAATAATCAAAGAGCGTAATTACCAGTATGCAATATTCGTACCTCGGGAACTAGCGACCTGTTGGGTGTCTTTATATTTTCAAAACAGCTTTCAGTAAAACTTATTTAGTTTAAAAACCCTCGTCTCACACTGTCGTTTTGTTGATCTAGGCTATGCAGTTAAGTCCTAACGTACGCTTCCGCCATCCCGCAGGAGTTAAAAACACTTTTTGAAAACTAAATAAAATCTTAATTAACTTTAAAGTGCTTCCGCTGTATTTTAAGCCAATGCCTAATTACTACTGTCCAGTTAAAAGATCTCAAACTTCCGCTTTGTTGACCCTAACCTCTATCTGTTTTTTACTTCCGTAACAAAACAATTTAATGATTAAAAATAGTAACTTAGGCCAGAAAAGAAAGTTTTGTAGTAAAAATAATCCCAACTAAGTTACTCGTTCCCTTGGTTGAGTGACCTTACATACCGGTATAGGAATTCTAGCCTAACATAATATCAGACCAAATCGCAGAATAATTTAAGAGACAAACGAAAATACACATAATTATATTGATTAAAAGCAATAAGAATTTGTAAACATAAACCTGGTAATAACTCTGAAAATAGAAGCACTCTTGCATAAATTGTAGGCTTTGCTTCTGTTGTACCCCAAAATTTGCCCTCCCATATTCTTCAAGATTTGCAAAGAGCATGCTTCAAAATCTCCCCAAGGGTTGCACAGTTCAAGGGCCTCCCAACAGTCAAAAACTAGGGTTTTGATTCTGGCAAAGAAATTGAAGTTTCCAAGGGTCCAAACAAGTCCCACATGCATACAAACATGGTCAAGCATCCTCATATCAAGTTTCAAGACTTACAGCACAAAATTGCACAGTCAAAAACCCTAATTTCTCAGCAGTCAACTGTAGGGGTAAAATGGTCATTTGACAGTCAAAAGTTCAAATTTTTGGTCAACATCTCATTTTGAAGCCACAAACATCATTTGATCAAATCTTGATCATGATTCTCAAAGCATGGCTCAAAAAGTCTCAAGATGCAAAAGTTTCCATATTTGGACAGTTGAAAAAGTCAACTGTAACTTGACCAAGGCATAACTTCCACATGGTTCATCAGAAAAATTCCATCCAAAGCTCATTTTTAATAGAATGACATTTCCTACAACTCCTCTTCACACTTCAAGTCCAAGAAATGCTCTCACAAAAAGTTATCAATTTCAACATTATAGGTCATTTTCAAAAGTCAACAAAAAGGCACTTTAAGTCAAAGACCATAACTTGAGATTGGTAAATCCAAATGACATGGGACCAAAGGCACTGGTTAGAGGACTTCAAGACCTTTCCAAAATGTCCAAGAACATGATCAAAGCTTAAAAATTGAGCAAGATATTCCTTGTGGAAATTGGGAAATTTTTGGGAATTTTGAAAAGTCAACTTTACTTCAAATGCCTCAAAATTGCTAATGGGCCACATTTTCTTCCAAGATTCATCATCCAAAGGCTATGCACGACCATTTGGCCCAAAGGGGATTTATTTCATCATTTTTATTATTTTATTTGAATTTTTAATCACCATTAATTCATTTTATAAAATAAAATATGAAAAAAATACTAAACAAATGCATTTGAATCTTTTTATGCAGCCTATGCCCTCATTGGTTACTCAAGATTTCGTGCACTTCAAAAAAGGGAAGATTTGGTGCAAATTGGCATGATATTCATGTGGAAAAGATTTGAAAATATTCATTGAAAATCAAATATTTCTTTCATCAATGCAAAAGGTTTTTGGACTTGATTCTTACCCTAATCCATTCCCATACATAACCAGATGCAAACCCTAAAGATCACAACCTGGAAGCTGCGCTCAAACCTAAAAAAAAACTTGGCATTTTTTGTGAAAAAAGTCAAAACTGAAAACACCATTCCAAAGCGTTTCAAGGCAAGAGAACAATCCCATTACATTCCTGAAGCCTCAAGGAACGTTCCTGGATCAAAACCACTGCTTCTAACGCAAAGAACTGGTAGAACCATGTCTCACTTTTCATGAAAATACTCATAATCGCATTTTGAATTCCCTGCATTTTTCATGTGTTTTTGATGTTGGTTTATACTAATTGAATCATTCTGAAGCTAACCATGTCAGTTAATTGAATTTTTATGCCCTGTATGAGAACCTACCATTAACGTCCTCTAGGTTTTCAGAGGTTCAAATTTGGGGCTTCCTTATTCTGGAAAAATTGAGACACGAGACCAGGGCCATATGAACCGGAAGCTTCACACGAACTCAATCCATAGGTCGCGCTCAATTTATGAGCAACCAGGACCTATTCGCTATTTTCATGTTTATCACTTAGTGGGGGTTTAAAACCCCCGCTATCCTTTTTCTTTTTTCAGGCAAATGCAGAACGAGTGGAGAAGAAGTTGAGGTGTAAGCCAGCGGTTGGTGCATTTGAATTTCGCGCGAAATACCCACTAATCGTTTGTTTTACATTATATTCTTTATTTTCTGTATTATATACAAAGCGTGTAAATGGCTCAGTGGCAAGGCGTTGATTTGGTAAACTCTGGGACCTGGGTTCGATTCCCAGGTCCCCCATATTTTTCAATGAATTTTGTTTTCACTTGATCTCATACAGCGTACGCCCAGGGGTTCATCGTACATCCACCATCCAAGCTTGCCACGCGCCCACTGATCTCAATCCACTAGCCATGATCTGAAGAGTACCATGTGCATAAGTCAACCAGGCCACACGCTTCCATGAAAAGTCAGAAAGGCCAAGGTTCTATTGGGCCTAATTGCTGACCAAATACCTCCAAATTGGGGTCAACACCCCCAAGTGTTTGTATTTCTTTTCTTTTTCCTATTTTTTTTATTATTTATTTTAATTTAATTATTTCCTTTTAATTCATAAATTAATATTTCCATAACATAAAAATACCCAAAAAAAAATTCAGAAACTATAAAATAAAAAATATGTTTTTTTTATATTTAATTCACTAACATTTTTGTAAATAAATTTTATTAATTGATTTAGTTTTAATTCTAGGTTTTAATTTTAAATGTTTTTTTGTATAAACTAAAAAATGTAGAATTAGGGTTTTATACTTTTATCCTTTTTTTCTTTTTCACCATATTTAATTATTAATTATTATTTTGTAAATAAAATTTTCCATGTAAATATTTAATTAAAATTAGGTCAAACTAAAAACACTTTTCTTAATAAATTAAAAACAATTTAGAATTAGGGTTAATTAACTTTTCTTTTTTTTTTTTAATTCCAATTTAATTTTCTTACTAAAAATCCATAAATACAAAAAATTCAAAAAAATAACTTCTCTTTTCTCATTAAATTTAAGTAATTTCGTAATTTTAATTCAATTTCGTTAAAAGGGTCCAACGCCCTCGCATTCCCGATTTTACTTATTCTCGCATTTTATTTTTATTTCTTCTTTTCGTGGATATAATGTAATTGTCCCAAAGCTATGTAATAGATTAATTAGGGTATTTATTTTCAGCATTTTGTTTTATTCGAAATCGGGTCTTGGATTAATTTGGCGATGTAGACCCGCGCCTTTGTAATAGCGTAGGACTTTTAATTCCGCATCTTTTAAACTGTTAATTAACCTGCATGAAAGAATGAATGTCAAAAATAAAAGCAACGCGTAGATCACCAATGCATGAACAAGACAAAAATAAATGAACATGACACACAAATCACACACCACCCCTAGGGTACGCCTCATTGTTGCCTTGCCCCTCGAAAGGTGGTCGTCGAGTAGAGGATGTTTTAGTAAGTCCTCATGTCCATGAACATGGCATGAGGGTAGCTTCTAAGGTGTCTTCCTATTGCTCCGGTGATCACCATGTCCCGAACCTTCGAATTGACCTGAACACCTCCAACGGTGGTGCTACCTACCCCTCAATGGTGGGATGGCACTACTTCAAGGACATTTACACAGAAGAATTCCTTAGGGTAGGTAGAGAACTCGTAGATACTTGCTCTAATTTCAACACAAATCAAAAATACTTTTCACACCGACACCTTTTCAAAAAGCTTTCGAAAGCAACTTTTCAAACACTCTTGAGGACCGATACAAGAGTCGAACTGAAATTTTCAAAGAAACTTTTAAAACCCACAGTTGGAAAGCAAACAAACAATTTTGAAAACACAAATGAGCAAGTATCTAAGAGCCCATGGATAACCATGGATAGAAAGGGTGCTAACACCTTCCCTTTCTATAATCTACCTCCCGAACCGAGAGCAATCTCTATAAGGAATTTTTCTGTGCTTTTGTCCTTTCCATTTGGAGAAAATAAAAGACGGTGGAGACTCTTGCTTCCGCGACATTTCGCGAACCAGCGTTAAACAGTCAGTTCTAGATCCACCGATCACAGAACTGGCGACTCTGCTGGGGATACCATTGATATGTGAGGTGTACCTTAGGATAGTTCATAACTGTGTTTTCAATTGTATTAACTTGCTTGCTTTAAATTGTGGGTTGCATGGGAGTTACATAGATCCTAACCCGGATCTGGGGATACCCTGTTAGGTAGCATAAGCTGTGAGGGACCTGTCCGGCGTAGACCGACACGGGTGAAACAGTGGCTACGTTGGTGTGGCACCTTGGTATGTACCGATATCCCTTGTGTCGCAACGAGGAGAATATGGGTCTTCCAAGGAGTCATTAAGCACCAACAGACCTTAGAACCTTAAATGACCCAACTTGGCCATTAGAACAGTAGCAGTATGCTACGCCCATTGAGGCTAAACTCTCGTGATGGTTCTGGCCGCAAGAAAAGATTGTGATGCTGGAGTTATGATCGATTGAGGGTAGTCAATGATATTGGGATCCTCTAAGAACCCAATTACTTTGATAGGACAGGTATGAACCAACAAACTGAAAGAGGGTAATACCTAGACCTCATGCTGGCCTAAACTTTAAGGGCTTGTTTTGTGTGACTTGTGTGCCTTACCATGTTTGTCTTTGTAAATATCTGTGGTGTACTTAATCATAGCATCATAACATCATGAGCATTGCATGCATCCTGCATAAGGACTGACCATTTCAAAGACAAGAAGGTTTCACCTTTGCTCTGTTTTGTAGGACATCATGATGCCTATGTGAAGGAATATTATCCGGTTCAACTTTGTTCACCCACCTGAGTTGCTTGAAGAGTTGGTTAGAAGAATTCCAAATACCACTTCCTTCATCCAGAGGCATGGTTCTCTTCTCAATTTAGTCACTGCAAAGTGGGATCAACAGTTGATGAGTGTCCTGACCCAGTTCTATGACCCTCTGTACCAGTGCTTCACCTTTCAAGACTTCCAGCTGGTCCCTACCCTGGAAGAGTTCTCTGATTTGCTTGGCATCCCTATCTTGGATCAGACTCCTTACAATGGTTGGGAAAAGACCCTCAGGCTTGAGGAGGTTGCTGCAGCTCTTCCTTTGACCCATCAAGAGGTAATGGACAACTGGGTGACTAGAAGCGGAGTTAAGGGTTTCTTGGCCAAGTTTCTGATTGGTAAAGCTAACAGTTTCTGGAATGACTTGGACTTTAGGGCATATGAAGACATCTTGGCTCTCTTAATCTATGGGCTAGTCTTGTTTCCTAATCCTGACAACTTCATCAACGTCACTGCCATAAGGATCTTTATGTCTCAGAATCCTGTGCCCACTCTCTTGGGTGACATCCTGCAACAACTTTATGCTCGTACTGCCCGAAGACGAGGAACCCTATGGTGTTGTATCCCTTTGTTGGTGAGGTGGTTTATTTTGCACCTCCCTAAATTCGTGCTGAAGAACCAAGAAGGAAGAGGTTGGGCTCACAGGTTGATGTCTCTCACTGATAAAGACATCATTTGGACTTTCAGAGGTTTGGATGAGATAGCGGTTATTGATCGTTGCGGGGAATATCCTAATGTTCCTTTAATTGGTACCCAAGGAGGGATCTCTTACAATCCATGTCTAGCACTCCGACAGTTTGGAAGGGCCAGAAGAGCAGGGCCTCATGAGATGTTGGTGCCTCACATCAGTTTTGAGTTTCAGGTGGATAGTGACGAGATGCGTCGTAGGTTCATCAAGGCTTGGGACAAAGTTCATAAAGCTGACCCACAAGAGTTGGGGCCAAAGACTTCTCTACCTATGGAAGCCTACTACAAATGGGTTCGCATCTGTGCTCAAAAGTTAGGTATGCCATACGAAGCTGTCAGACCCATCATTCTTGAATATCCTGACAAATATGGAGTTCCTCCAACTGTCCTCCCTCCTCAGATACCTACTGATTATGAGACATTAAAGAGGTCTTGGTCGCAACTGCAAGAAGAACGAGATTCTTACCGGGAAAAGTTCAACGAGCAGGAGTTGAAGATCCAGAAGCTGACCAAGAAGCTGGAGAATGAGCGAGCTCTGAATGATTACATTCGTACTGAGAAGAGGAGACCATGGGATCAATAAGGAGCTATGGATGTTCTTTTGCAGTTTTATTTCCCTTTTCAGTATTTCCCTTTTATGTAACGCCTAAGAGCAATCTGTTGAATAATTTAAAGTTTCAAGGTTGAATCTAATGAAGTGTGTTCCTTTTTGTTTACAAAGTTGATTACCGATTGTCTTTGAAAACATAAATCATACGCATTCCATTCATCATGTGCATAGCAGGTTTTCTTCTTTTCAGGTTGCTTACTGTTCTTCGCTGTTTATTTCAGCATCATGAACCCTGACTCATCATCAACCGAGATGTCTATCAAGGCCCTTCAGGCGCAGAACACGCAATTTCAGGAACTGATCATGGGTTTGGCTCAAGGCCAAGAAGAGCTGAAGGCTTTACTCCTGAAGAAGGAGAAGAAGAAGAAGAAGAGAACTGTTCTTTTCAACTCGGGCCGAAGGTTTGGCAACACTCTGCAGAATGAAGAGGCTGGTTCTTCTATAGGCAAGAGCAGTCCCCAAGTGGGAAAAGGTCCTAGTCCAGTAGTCTCTGACAACGAGACTGACTTTAATGAGGAACAGTATCCTCCTGCTGAAGACAGATACAAGCAGTTGGAAGACAGACTGAATGCTATGGAGATCCAACAAGTGCCTGGGCTGGATTTCGGAGACTTGGGATTATCTACTGGTGTGATTATTCCTCACAAGTTTAAGGCACCATCTTTCACCAAGTATGACGGGGCGTCTTGTCCCAAGCTACACCTCAGATCTTATGTGCGGAAGATTCAACCGTACACTGCGGACAAGAATTTGTGGATCCACTTCTTCCAGGAGAGTCTTTCAGGGACTCATCTCGAATGGTTCTATCAGCTGGATGGGACCAAAGTTCGTAACTGGGAGGAGTTGGCTACTGCTTTTTATAAGCAGTATCAATATAATGCCGACCTTGCCCCTATACGTACCCAACTCCAGGGTATGTCGCTAGGGTCAAGCGAAGGTTTCAAAGAGTATGCACAGAAGTGGAGGGATCTGGCTGCCAGGGTGCAGCCTCCGTTAACTGACCGGGAGTCGGTAGACATGTTCTTGGGGACCCTATCTGGGCCATTTTTCAATCATCTTATCGGTAACTCATCTGTAGGGTTTACTGATCTTATTCTGACTGGAGAGAGAATAGAGGCTGGAATGAAGTCCGGAAAAATTCAGAAAGGTGCATCTGCAAGTTCTAAGAAGAAGCCCTTTAAGAAGGAGGCCAGTGCTGTATATGGGTCTAGAAGACAAGAGAAACCTGAACGCCGCTAATCCATCAACGCGGTGATGATTGCTAAGCCTGCTGCCGCTCCTCGGCAAACCAATCCTCAAAAGGCTGAAAGACCCAGAAGAGAGTTCACCCGGCTAAGTATGACCTTGTCGCAAATCTTGCCGCAGTTGCTGTCCACCAACTTAGTGACTGTCAGGGAGGCCCCGAAAGTTGTGAATACTGCCTCTCTGAAATACAATCCAAATGCCCGTTGTGCTTATCACTCCGATAGCCCGGGGCATTCCACTGATGACTGCTGGGCCTTAAGGAATAAGGTATAAGACCTTATTGATGCAAAAGAGATACAATTTGAAGCGCCTGAAAGGCCAAATGTGGTGACTGCTCCTATGCCCCAGCATGGAGTGAATGTCGTTGAGGAAGATGTGTATGTCGTTTCTGTGAATGATGTAGCTACTCCCTTGATGACTGTTAAGAGGAACCTACTGTTGGCCGGTTTATTTCCGGGTTGCAGTGAAGGTTGCCTTTTCTGTGCTGTTTCCCTTTCTGGTTGTCCTTTGCTGAAGTTGGACATCCAAAGCCTGATGGACAGCAAGGAGATTCTGTTCAAGAAGACTGCTGTTCAGTTTGTTCCGGTGGAAGAAGTTTCCGTTGTTACAATCTTTAATAATCCGATCAAGGTTCTCCCAAGGAAGCCGGTTAAAATCATGACTGTCGCACCCGTTGTTATTACTGTTCCGGGGCCTCTCCCCTACGAATCTGATAAGGCTGTCCCCTGGCACTATGGGGCAGACGTGTATGTACATGGAATCAAGCAAGAGTTCAACACTGGCACCAGCATCAACAATATCACTGGTCCAACAAAAGTTACCCGCAGTGGCAGGCTCTTCTCGCCTGACATTGCGCCACCCGCTATTCAAAGACCCCTCACTATAACACCTGCAAGTGTACTTGTTCCCAGTTATGATCAAGTTGTGTCCCCTGCTGCCGAGTCATCTAATGCTCGGGGCAAAGGGATTGAAGATGAGCTTGCTCGGATGGAGGCGCCAAGATTTGTGAATGCTGAAGCCTCCCAAGAAGAGATGGAGGAAATTCTGAAAATAATCAAGAAGAGTGACTTTAATGTTGTTGAGCAGCTGGGGCATACCCCCTCCAAGATCTCAATGCTCTCCTTACTACTGTGCTCAGAGGCCCATGCTAAGGCCTTGATTTCATTTCTCAAGACGGCCCATGTGCCACAGGAGACATCTGCAGTCCAATTTACTGATTACATAGCCAATCTGACAGCGGACAATGGTTTGGGTTTCTCGGATGCTGACCTTACTGCCAAGGGAAAGGACCACAATGACGCCCTGCATGTCTCTATTGAATGCATGGGCACTACTCTTGCGCACGTGTTGGTGGACACTGGTTCCTCCCTGAATGTGCTACCCAAGAAGGCCTTAGACCGTTTGGATTGTGAAGGCCTGGAGCTGAAACCTAGCAATATCATCGTCAGAGCCTTTGACGGGTCTAAGAGGATGGTTCATGGAGAGGTAGACATTCCAATCCGGGTGGGTTCTCAAGTATTCGACTCTACCTTCTATGTGATGGATATCCGTCCATCGTATTCTTGTCTACTGGGTCGACCTTGGATCCACAAAGCTGGGGCAGTGACCTCTACCCTGCACCAGAAGCTCAAGTACCCCGTCAGAGGGAAAATTGTCACCGTGCAGGGAGAGGAGGAGTATATGGTGAGCCATTTGAATTCCTTCAGGTATATTGAGATGGACGGGGAGTTTATTGAAACCCCCTTTCAGCATTTCGAAGAGGTACCTCCAACATTGGCAGCCGCGGAAACAGTGGTCGAAGAGGATGTTCCTTTGAAGATGGCGTCCCTAAAGGATGCCCGGGCTGTAATCAAGAAAGGTGAATGTGCTAACTGGGGCAGGCTCCCTGATTTTACACAAAAAACTGACAAGTTTAGACTGGGTTTTACTGCAGAGGGTCAGAAGGCTGTGCGCAAGGCAAAGACCAGAAGACCTCCTGTGCTCATTACCAATCCAGGAGTGAATGCTGTTGGGGACGAAGATAAAGTGGAAGAGTCAGAGTTTGAAAGCTGGATCTACCCGACGACTAATGGGGGATTGACCAATTGGACTGCTAAGGATCATACTCCTGTTACTTTTGTTACGCAGTAATAAACTTCTTTGTTTTGTTATTTGTAATAAACAATTAAAACTCTATGGCCCGGTGTCTTACCCGAGGCACCGTGGCTTCATTTGTGAGGGCATATTAATTGTCATTTCATATATCATGAATAAAGACCTTGGACGTTTTCTCGCATTTCAAATATTATGCTCCTTTTCTTTCTTTATATATTGCAAAACAGCTGTATTTACATACACTCACTCATACAGGTTTCAATCCACTCTGGATCTCACTAGTAACGAATCTGCTACTGCCAGTTATGACTTCGAAAATCCGATCAACTTAGCCGAAGACAAAGGTGAAGATGATTGCGAAGTGCCTGGCGAGCTTGCAAGACTGTTACTCCAGGAAGAGAGGGCAATTCAACCACATGAAGAGCCGGTGGAAACAATAAATCCGGGTACTGAAAAGGACAGGAAGGAAGTTAAGATTGGTGCCAACCTAGAGCTCAGCGTGAAGCAACGGTTGACTCAGATGCTACATGACTACATGGAAATATTCGCCCGGTCCTACGAAGACATGCCCGGGTTGGATACCGACATTGTGGTCCATCACTTGCCTACCAAGGAAGACTGCCCTCCGGTCAAGCAAAAGGTCCGCCGTATGCGTCCAGAGATGTCTGAGAAGATCAAAGCCGAGGTTATGAAACAGTTTGATGTCGGGTTCCTTGCAGTGACTTCTTACCCTCAGTGGGTTGCTAATATGGTGCCGGTACCTAAGAAAGACGGAAAGGTCAGAATGTGTGTTGACTACAGGGATCTGAACAGGGCCAGCCCCAAGGATGACTTCCCTCTACCTCACACTGATGTCCTTGTTGACAATACTGCTCAGCATAAAGTGTTCTCTTTCATGGATGGTTTTTCAGGATATAATCAGATCAAAATGGCACCTGAAGACATGGAAAATACTACCTTCGTTACTCAGTGGGGCACCTTCTGCTACAAGGTCATGCCTTTTGGGCTGAAAAATGCTGGAGCAACCTACCAACGTGCCATGGTTGCTTTATTTCATGATATGATCCATCATGAGATAGAAGTGTATGTTGACGACATGATTGCAAGGTCCCAAACTGAGGAAGAACACCTTGATCATCTACAGAAATTGTTTGACCGTCTGAAACTGTACAAGCTGAGGTTGAACCCGAACAAGTGCACCTTCGGGGTAAAATCTGGAAAGCTACTAGGCTTCGTTGTAAGTTATAAGGGTATTCAAGTGGACCCTGCCAAGGTTAAGGCTATTCAAGAGATGCCAGTTCCTAAGACAGAGAAGGAGGTCAGAGGCTTTTTAGGATGCCTGAATTACATTGCTCGATTCATCTCGCACCTAACCGCTACCTGTGAGCCAATCTTTAAGCTGCTGAAGAAAGATCAGGTAGTACGTTGGAATGATGAATGTCAGGCTTCTTTTGACAGAATCAAGGAGTATCTCCAAAAACCACCCATCCTTATGCCACCGGTTGAAGGGAGTCCTCTGATATTATACCTGACAGTACTCGACAACTCAATGGGGTGTGTGCTGGGGCAGCATGACGAGTCTGGCCGAAAAGAGCATGCCATTTATTACCTTAGCAAAAAGTTTACCGATTGTGAGACCCGATACTCACTGCTCAAGAAAACTTGCTGCGCTTTGGTATGGGCTGCTCGTCGGCTGAGACAGTATATGCTGACTCACACTACCTTGTTGATCTCAAAGATGGATCCTATAAAGTACATATTTGAAAAGCCTGCTCTGTTGGGGAGAATAGCAAGATGGCAGATGATCTCGACGGAATACGTCATTCAGTACACGACCCAGAAAGCCATCAAGGGAAGTGTATTGGCGGACCACTTGGCACATCAGGCAGTAGATGACTATCAGTCGATGAACTTCGAGTTTCCAGACGAGAGCATCATGATAGTGACTGATTGTGAAGTACCTGGACCGGATGAAGGACCCGAGGAAGGATCCCGATGGTCTATGCACTTTAACGGAGCCTCCAATGCTTTGGGTAACGGTATCGGCGCTGTGATCATATCCCCTCAAGGCACTCATACTCCACTTACTGCCCGGCTATGTTTCAACTGCACCAACAACATGGCGGAGTATGAGGCATGCATCATGGGTCTCCAAGCTGCGATCGACTTAAGGATCAAGTTTCTGAGTGTCTTCGGAGATTCCGCTCTCGTGATCAATAAGATTAAAGGAGAGTGGGATACAAAACATCCGAATCTTATTCCTTACAGAGAATGTGTGTTGACATTGATTCCCCACTTCACAAAGATAACCTTTGAACACTTTCCGAGAGAGGAGAATCAGCTGGCGGACGCGTTAGCTACGATGTCTTCCATGTTCAAAGTCAAATGGGACAATGAGGCTCCCCGGATCATCATCTGGAAACGGGATGAACCGGCATACTGTTGTGATCTTGAAACTGAATCGGTGACTGAGAAGCCTTGGTACCATGAGGTGAAGAGATACTTGGAAGCTCAGGAATACCCTGAAGGTGCATCTGTCAACGATAAGAAGTTTCTGAGAAGGTTCGCAGCGAAGTTCTTCCTTAGCAACGGCATCCTGTATAAGCGAAACCATGATTCGACCTTACTGCGTTGTGTGGACAAGACAGAAGCAGAAAGGATCATGGAAGAACTACATGAAGGGACCTTCGGGAAACATTCCAGTGGACACACTATGGCGAAGAAAATCCTTCGGGCAGGGTATTTCTGGTCCACAATGGAAGCCGACTGCTACCAACATTCTCGGACATTTCACAAGTGCCAGATATATGCAAACAAGGTGCATGTTCCTCCAGTCCCTCTGAATGTCCTAACTGCACCTTGGCCGTTTGCAATGTGGGGCATAGACATGATCGGTGAGATTAAACCTACGGCATCCAACGGGTATCGCTTCATTCTGGTAGCGATTGATTACTTCACGAAGTGGGTTGAAGCAGCATCCTACGCTACGGTAACCAAGAACATTGTGGCACGGTTCATTCGACATAACCTGATCTGTCGATACGGTGTCCCTGAAAGGATCATTACAGACAACGGTACCAATCTTAATAACAAAATGATCACTGAGCTCTGCGAGCAGTTTAAGATACAGCACCACAACTCTTCTCCTTACAGACCGAAGATGAATGGGGCTGTAGAAGCAGCAAATAAGAACATTAAGAAAATCGTGCAGAAGATGACAGTGACTTATAAAGATTGGCATGAGATGTTACCGTTCGCTCTACATGGGTACCGTACCTCAGCCAGGACGTCAACCGGGGCAACTCCTTTCTCCTTGGTCTACGGCATGGAGGCAGTCTTACCGATCGAAGTGCAGATACCCTCTCTCCGGATAATGAAGGATGCAGATCTGAGTGAAGATGATTGGATCTAGACACGACTTGATCAATTAAACCTTATCGATGAAAAGAGACTTGCTGCTATTTCTCATGGTCAGACGTATCAAAAGCGAATGATCAGAGCATTTAACAAAAAAGTCAGACCACAAGAATATCAAGTTGGGGATTTGGTAATCAAACGTATCATCCTTCCTCAGAGTGATCCAAGGGGAAAATGGACCCCTACGTACGAAGGGCCATTTGTGGTTAAACATGTGTTCTCAGGAGGAGCCATGATTCTAACCAACATGGATGGTGACGACCTTCCTCACCCCGCCAATGCAGACATAGTAAAAAGATACTACGCATGAAAAAGACCCGCTAGGTTGACATACCTAGGCAAAAATTAGGGCTTCCCGGCGAACCAAAAGGGTTCGGGCAAAATGAAGGGATGAAATGAAAAAATCTGTACACCCGGCAAGTCGAAAACCTGAAAGGGCGGCTTGGGCAAAAATGGGTATCCCGGTGGACTGAAAACCAGAAAGGGCAGTCCAGGCAAAAGTTAGGGATAAAAGCGTAATACTATGTCTCATTGGATCACCTTGCATCCAGAATCCGGTATCTACAGCAAGTTCAGACGGCATCGGTCAATCAGCTTCATCGTCATTTAGGTCATCAAGTGATGAGATGCTCGAAGATATAAAGGCGATAGCAGAGTTGGAATCCAGTGGGATCATTCATTTCACACAGCTGTTTTATTTTCCTTTGTACAAATTTGTATAAACTCTTTTGTTCGGCGGTGTTCTCTTTCTAGAACGTCAGCCTCTTGTACATAAACGCCTATTAACAGGCAAATTCAAAATCAATACAAATATACTTTTCAGTTAAAATTGCCAATTGTTTTTCCTTTTCTGTTTTGTTTTGCGAAGAACGTCCAAGGTCCAATTTGTGATATATGCATTGACAATAATTTGCTAACTCATGAATATTTGCATACGAAACAAAGGATTAATTACAGGTAACATTAGAAACAGGGGCAATAAAGAATTGTCTAAGCAATCTAATTGCTTTATCCACCAAGGTACCAAGGTAGATTCAGCTGTAGAACATAACCAATACATCTTAATTCCCCAGAGAGTGAGTCAGCAAATCAATGCACTCTCCCCAAGTAAAGTCATACAATCAACCTTAGGGAAGTTGGGTATCCTCCAGCAGATCTCAACATTCCCCAGCGCGATATACAGACATTCCTAACAAGCATCCCCAATAGTCTTGGTCTAAAGATTGTTCCCCGGTGGTATATCAAACATTCAGTGGAGTTACTTCCAGTACATCTCAAAATTTCCCCAGGAAAGTCCAATCCAGTTTCCCCAGGAAAGTTGAGATCCATCTCCCCAAGCAGTAAGCTTATCCCCAGTAGATTCTGGAAGCTTATCACATGCAGATCACGAACGCGTCCCCCGGCTTTATTCAAAGGTTATTTCCCTACCAGGATATAACTGGGTTATCCTCAGCCAAAAGCCACGAGAAGATCGTCCTCGGTGAAGTCTTCTTATCCCCAGCGAAGTCTATTAACACTTCCAGCATGACAATGGTATCCCCAGCGGAGTTACCATCAATATCCTAGCAAAGTACCTCTCTCCCCACAGAGTATTGTTCCCCAGCAAGATCGTCAGAGTACTTTTCTCCCCGCAGAGTAATCCATTCGCCAAGTTTATCCCCCAATGGAGTCATCTTCTCCTACCAGTATCCTTGCAACTATCATCCCTAGCGGAAACAACAAAGCATTGTTCTCCAACATCAGCCCAGGATGTGACTTCCCGGCACCCGTCAAGGATTTATTTTCCTAAGACAAAAACATACGTTCATAAACATCACATTTCCATACATTATAGCATGCATATATGCATCATATCTTACAAATCTCATTTATGTTGAGAACATCATTGCTTGATCCACATCATACATTGCATATAACTGACCTTTACTTTTCAGGAAGGATCCAGTTAAGTTCTCAGCTATATTCCAAGACCTTGACCGGTTCAGTTAAATCGACCCTAAGATTTTTTTGTTTCTTATCCAGTCAAAGGCCTTCTCTGGTTCAGTCAGATCGACCCTAAGATCTCCCTGATTCTTATCCAGTTGAAGACTTTTCAAGACCTTGTCCGGTTCACTTAAATCAACCCTAAGATTTTTCTGTTTCTTATCCAGTCAAAGGCCTTCTCTGGTTCAGTCAGATCGACCCTAAGATCTCCCTGATTCTTATCCAGTTGAAGACATTTCAAGACCTTGTCCGGTTCGGTTAAATCGACCCTAAGATTTTCCTGATTCTTATCCAGTCAAAGGCCTTCTCTGGTTCAGTCAGATCGACCCTAAGATCTCCCTGATTCTTATCCAGTTGAAGATTCCAAGACCTAGTCCGGTTTAGTTAAATCGACCCTAAGATTTTCCTGATTCTTATCCAGTCAAAGGCCTTCTCTGGTTCAGTCAGATCGACCCTAAGATCTCCTTGATTCTTATCCAGTTGAAGATTCCAAGACCTTGTCTGGTTCAGTCAGATCGACCCTAAGATCTCCCTGATTCTTATCCAGTTGAAGACATTTCAAGACCTTGTCCGGTTCGGTTAAATCGACCCTAAGATTTTCCTGATTCTTATCCAATCAAAAGCCTTCTCTGGTTCAGTCAGATCGACCCTAAGATCTCCCTGATTCTTATCCAGTTGAAGATTCCAAGACCTTGTCCGGTTCAGTTAAATCGACCCTAAGATTTTCCTGATTCTTATCCAATCAAAGGCCTTCTCTGGTTCAGTCAGATCGACCCTAAGATCTCCCTGATTCTTATCCAGTTGAAGATTCCAAGACCTTGACCGGTTCAGTTAAATCGACCCAAAGATTTTCCTGATTCTTATCCAGTCAAAGGCCTTCTCTGGTTCAGTCAGATCGACCCTAAGATCTCCCTGATTCTTATCCAGTTGAAGATTCCAAGACCTTGTCCGGTTCAGTTAAATCGACCCTAAGATTTTCCTGAATCTTATCCAGTCAAAGGCCTTCTCTGGTTCAGTCAGATCGACCCTAAGATCTCCCTGTTTCTTATCCAGTTGAAGATTTCAAGACCTTGTCCGGTTCAGTTAAATCGACCCTAAGATTTTCCTGTTTCTTATCCAGTCGAAGGCCTTCTCTGGTTCAGTCAGATCGCCCCTAAGATCTCCCTGTTTCTTATCCAGTTGAAGACATCCAAGAGACTCTCAGCGTTCCTGTTGAGGTAGTAATCGTCCCCGGATTCTCTCAGCGTTCCTGTTGAGGGGGTAATCATCCAAGGTTCTCTCACCGTTCCTGTTGAGGTAGTAACCATCCCTGGTTCATTCATCGCCGTTTGAAGCTCCAGATTCAACTCCTGTAACCAGTCAGGTCGCATCTATACAAAGAGTTTGAAGACCAGCTCCTGTAACAGGCCAGGTAATCATCTTTCTTTTTTCAGGTACCCAAGCTCTCGCTAAGGAATCTCTTACGCGATCGACATCCAAATGGCATCTATAAGCCCATCCACCTATCCATCACCTCTCAGCATGGCATCTATAAGCCCATCATCCTATCCATCAATCTCCAAATGGCATCTATAATCCCATTCCCACCATCACACTACTATGTGAGCGCAAATTTCTGGGCACTCTAGTGTTCAATCATCTTCCACCTTCGGATTACGAAAGGCACGTCAGCCAATCTGCATCCTCAGGTTTAAGAAGATTGAACAGGGGCAACTGTTGTACCCCAAAATTTTCCCTCCCATATTCTTCAAGATTTGCAAAGAGCATGCTTCAAAATCTCCCCAAGGGTTGCACAGTTCAAGGGCCTCCCAACAGTCAAAAACTAGGGTTTTGGTTATGGCAAAGAAATTGAAGTTTCCAAGGGTCCAAACAACTCCTACATGCCTACAAACATGGTCAAGCATCCTCATATCAAGTTTCAAGACTTACAGCACAAAATTGCACAGTCAGAAACCCTAATTGCTCAGCAGTCAACTGTAGGGGTAAAATGGTCATTTGACAGTCAAAAGTTCAAATTTTTGGTCAACATCTCATTTTGAAGCCACAAACATCATTTGATTAAATCTTGATCATGATTCTCAAAGCATGGCTCAAAAAGTCTCAAGATGCAAAAGTTTCCATATTTGGACAGTTGAAAAAGTCAACTGTAACTTGACCAAGGCATAACTTCCACATGGTTCATCAGAAAAATTCCATCCAAAGCTCATTTTGAAGAGAATGACATTTCCTACAACTCCTCTTCACACTTCAAGTCCAAGAAATGCTCTCACAAAAAGTTATCAATTTCAACATTATAGGTCATTTTCAAAAGTCAACAAAAAGGCACTTTAAGTCAAAGACCATAACTTGAGATTGGTAAATCAAAATGACATGGGACCAAAGGAATTGGTTAGAGGACTTCAAGACCTTTCCAAAATGTCCAAGAACATGATCAAAGCTTAAAAATTGAGCAAGATATGCCTTGTTGAAGTTGGGAAATTTTTGGGAATTTTGAAAAGTCAACTTTACTTCAAATGCCTCAAAATTGCTAATGGGCCACATTTTCTTCCAAGATTCATCATCCAAAGGCTATGCACGACCATTTGGCCCAAAGGGGATTTATTTCATCATTTTTATTATTTTATTTGAATTTTTAATCACCATTAATTCATTTTATAAAATAAAATATGAAAAAAATACTAAATAAATGCATTTGAATCTTTTTATGCAGCCTATGCCCTCATTGGTTACTCAAGATTTCGTGCACTTCAAAAAAGGGAAGATTTGGTGCAAATTGGCATGATATTCATGTGGAAAAGATTTGAAAATATTCATTGAAAATCAAATATTTCTTTCATCAATGCAAAAGGTTTTTGGACTTGATTCTTACCCTAATCCATTCCCATACATAAACAGATGCAAACCCTAAAGCTCACAACCTGGAAGCTGCGCCCAAACCTAAAAAAAAACTTGGCATTTTTTGTGAAAAAAGTCAAAACTGAAAACACCATTCCAAAGCGTTTCAAGGCAAGAGAACAATCCCATTACATTCCTGAAGCCTCAAGGAACGTTCCTGGATCAAAACCACTGCTTCTAACGCAAAGAACTGGTAGAACCATGTCTCACTTTTCATGAAAATACTCATAATTGCATTTTGAATTCCCTGCATTTTTCATGTGTTTTTGATGTTGGTTTATACTAATTGAATCATTCTGAAGCTAACCATGTCAGTTAATTGAATTTTTATGCCCTGTATGAGAACCTACCATTAACGTCCTCTAGGTTTTCAGAGGTTCAAATTTGGGGCTTCCTTATTCTGGAAAAATTGAGACACGAGACCAGGGCCATTTGAACCGGAAGCTTCACACGAACTCAATCCATAGGTCGCGCTCAATTTATGAGCAACCAGGACCTATTCGCTATTTTCATGTTTATCACTTAGTGGGGGTTTAAAACCCCCGCTATCCTTTTTCTTTTTTCAGGCAAATGCAGAACGAGTGGAGAAGGTGAGGTGTAAGCCAGCGGTTGGTGCATTTGAATTTCGCGCGAAATACCCACTAATCGTTTGTTTTACATTATATTCTTTATTTTCTGTATTATATACAAAGCGTGTAAATGGCTCAGTGGCAAGGCGTTGATTTGGTAAACTCTGGGACCTGGGTTCGATTCCCAGGTCCCCCATATTTTTCAATGAATTTTGTTTTCACTTGATCTCATGCAGCGTACGCCCAGGGGTTCATCGTACATCCACCATCCAAGCTTGCCACGCGCCCACTGATCTCAATCCACTGGCCATGATCTGAAGAGTACCATGTGCATAAGTCAACCAGGCCACACGCTTCCATGAAAAGTCAGAAAGGCCAAGGTTCTATTGGGCCTAATTGCTGACCAAATACCTCCAAATTGGGGTCAACACCCCCAAGTGTTTGTATTTCTTTTCTTTTTCCTATTTTTTATTATTATTTGTTTTAATTTAATTATTTCCTTTTAATTCATAAATTAATATTTCCATAACATAAAAATACCCAAAAAAAATTCAGAAACTATAAAATAAAAAATATGTTTTTTTTATATTTAATTCACTAACATTTTTGTAAATAAATTTTATTAATTGAATTAGTTTTAATTCTAGGTTTTTATTTTAAATGTTTTTTTTTATAAACTAAAAAATGTAGAATTAGGGTTTTATACTTTTATCCTTTTTTTCTTTTTCACCATATTTAATTATTAATTATTATTTTGTAAATAAAATTTGCCATGTAAATATTTAATTAAAATTAGGTCAAACTAAAAACACTTTTCTTAATAAATTAAAAACAATTTAGAATTAGGGTTAATTAAATTTTTTTTTTAATTCCAATTTAATTTTCTTACAAAAAATCCATAAATACAAAAAATTCAAAAAAATAACTTCTCTTTTCTCATTAAATTTAAGTAATTTCGTAATTTTAATTCAATTTCCTTAAAAGGGTCCAACGCCCTCGCATTCCCGATTTTACTTATTCTCGCATTTTATTTTTATTTCTTCTTTTCGTGGATATAATGTAATTGTCCCAAAGCTATGTAATAGATTAATTAGGGTATTTATTTTCAGCTTTTTTTTAATTCGAAATCGGGTCTTGGATTAATTTGGCGATGTAGACCCGCGCCTTTGTAAAAGCGTAGGACTTTTAATTCCGCATCTTTTAAACTGTTAATTAACCTGCATGAAAGAATGAATGTCAAAAATAAAAGCAACGCGTAGATCACCAATGCATGAACAAGACAAAAATAAATGAACATGACACACAAATCACACACCACCCCTAGGGTACGCCTCATTGTTGCCTTGCCCCTCGAAAGGTGGTCGTCGAGTAGAGGATGTTTTAGTAAGTCCTCATGTCCATGAACATGGCATGAGGGTAGCTTCTAAGGTGTCTTCCTATTGCTCCGGTGATCACCATGTCCCGAACCTTCGAATTGACCCGAACACCTCCAACGGTGGTGCTACCTACCCCTCAATGGTGGGATGGCACTACTTCAAGGACATTTACACAGACGAATTCCTTAGGGTAGGTAGAGAACTCGTAGATACTTGCTCTAATTTCAAAACAAATCAAAAATACTTTTCACACCGACACCTTTTCAAAAAGCTTTCGAAAGCAACTTTTCAAACACTCTTGAGGACCGATACAAGAGTCGAACTGAAATTTTCAAAGAAACTTTTAAAACCCACAGTTGGAAAGCAAACAAACAATTTTGAAAACACAAATGAGCAAGTATCTAAGAGCCCATGGATAACCATGGATAGAAAGGGTGCTAACACCTTCCCTTTCTATAATCTACCTCCCGAACAGAGAGCAATCTCTATAAGGAATTTTTCTGTGCTTTTGTCCTTTCCATTTGGAGAAAATAAAAGACTGTGGCGACTCTTGCTTCCGCGACATTTCGCGAACCAGCGTTAAACAGTCAGTTCCAGATCCACTGATCACAGCTTCGATCGGAGAATATATTCAACCGTAGAAAGAAAATAACGCCGAAAGGAATATAGAAATAACTGGGAAATAAAATAATGTTGAAAGGAATATTCACTCAAAGTAAATATAAAATCTCCAAAGTTTCTTGCCAAAAAAGAAGAACTCTTTCTATTGTGGTCTAAGGCTCTATTTATAAGTCTTGCGTGATAGTTGTTCTCGAAAATGTAGGAACAGTTTATTTCTTCCTTTGAGAAATAATAGGGCCATTAATTTGTCACGTTCCTTGGTGCTTTGACTTAGTGGGTCAGATAATATAGGTAGTCGCTGGATTAACATTTGAATGCGTTTCTGTCTGTTGGATGCGAAGAAAGTGGGGTAAGGGGCCTTGTGATGTTCCTCACATCCAAGTGACGATAGTCACTTGGTCATTCTCAATGCGTGACGTTCGGCACGCCTACTTGACGATCATCAAGGTCTTTTTCATGGTGGGCCACGTGCTCACATGTATAATGGGCTTGAGCTCATTTCTTCTCCTTTGGCCTTTTTGCTAGTTTTGCACCTCTTTTTTCTTTATTTCTTCCAAAGTGTTCAGCTTAATGCATATCTGCAAAAATAGAAAAATACCTGCATAATACCTATAAAATAATTTAATTTAAACTAAAGTATGAGAAATATTTGGTGTATATCAAGCCAGAAATATCACATATTTGTGTTTCATCAAACTCCCTATACTTAAACTTTGCTTGTCCTCAAGCAAATGCTAAGTACGATGTTTTTTTAAACATGGTCATATGCATGGTTATGACTCGAATCAAGTAATATATAGCTGCGTTGTGTTTTTGTCAGAAAATCGATGGCTTGATTCATGCTTCATTACTACGTCAATGACACTAGACATTCCCATTTTACGTAAACTAGTTACAGGTCCTATCATAGCCTACCTCGAGTATTTGTCTTGTTTTTCCCTTTTCATTCTAGTGCAATCACATTAAGCCCTTTATCTTTACACGCACATAGCAGAACAGTCGGTTAGTGGTTATGATCTTTTTAAACTTTAGAGGTTTCTGGCAAAGTAATGTGGCAACCTTTTTCAATTTAATGGTTGGATGCGGGGGATCAGACCGTAATCTGCCCTACCGAGTTCAGTACCAGATGCTCCTGAACCATCCACCAAATAAATTTTCATGTTACTTTGTAAGGTTTACATCCTTTAGATTAGGAGATCGGGTAAGGATCGTCCAATTTAATTGGTGTGTTTCCTTGCAATATTTTGCTGAAATATTATATCATCCACTTATATTCATCGACTTCCTGTGTAGTTTGTGTTTAAGACGGTGTTGACTGCTAATATAAACTACTCAGGGTTACTACAAAGACTAAACTCAGAGTGTTGGAATAACAGGTACTTGAACTGATCTATCATACTCTGGGGTTGTAGAGTGTCTAGACGGTAGAAATTTCGCTTAATCTTGCCCCAATTCCTGACGATTAGAGATCTTGCAGTCTATGTACTTGTCGAGTGAGTCGGAAAAAAAAAATTTGTAGGGCTCAAAAAGAAAGGGGAGTCTAAAAGAACACAAATTGCTTTAATAGATAACTTGATAAAAATTTTTTTTATTAAAATAAAGATAATGGAAGGGAAATTACAAAGAAAAAATAAAAATTACTAGGAAAAGGGAAATACTTCCTCCCCCATACTTGACTCATACATTGTCCTCAATGTATTGATAGAAGATGGAAAGGGGAAATGGAAACTGGATAATCATTCTTCCTCCTCTTGTCTTTGGTATCGGCCACGTGTCCTCGCTCTTCGGCGTGCTTGCCCACCGTGTCTGGAAGATTCGCCTCCATCTCTCTGAGATATGATGTTATGCAAGTCGTCAACACGAAGTGTTAAGGCTCACATATCTTCCGTCATTCCTGTGGTAAATTCCAGCATACTTTGATCATGCCTGCGAGTGTAGTCTTTTGGTCTCTCTGCATTTGTTGCATGAGGGTCATCATCTCGATTTGGCGCGTCTCGAGGCTCTGGTAGCGTTGAGTGGACAGCTGGTTTTGCTGCATTATTGCGGAATAGATTGCATCGATGGTGGCGGGATTGTTGGCTTATTGTGGTTGGGGATCTTGCTGCTCTAATTCTTTTTCGATTTCATCAGCGACAACATTGTTGTCCTCACCTTGATTTCCTTGCTCGTTTTCTCTGGTTTCTGGGGCGTTCAGGTTGTAAAGCCAGTTATTCGGATTACCCAAATTAGTACGATTGTGATTTGGCATGATCACGCTATGAACTTTTGCATTCTTAACCATTAGATAGTACCCTCCAACTTCTCGTACTTTGATCAGGCGGCCAGCTCTACAATTATCAATATCCATATAAACTGCTGGCAGCGGGGGTAGGAGTTGAATCCTTTCCCCCCAGTTCAGGTGAACTGCGATGGTGGTGACGATGCCTCCGATACAAAAAGGTGTAGTCCTGTATCTTGTAACGAGGTTTTGAATGTGGGCCATCATTAAAGTAATGGGATTAAGACGGAGGTTTTGTGAAAAGGTACAGTGAAGAGCATACAATTCTTTAGTGTTGACCTTGTTGTTATTTTCCCTTCCAAATACTGTGTTTGCCATAACACGGTGTAAGAAGTGAATGTTCGGGTTGTGGATGTGAGAGGCATACTGTGCTTCGGGATTGACATTTGGTTCGCCTGTTATTCTCTCATATAGTGCGTATGCACTTCCATTCCAATCCAATTCCGGGGGAATGCGATATTGCACATTATTCCCACGGGGAAAATGAAATATGTCGCTCAAACTTTCATGGCTGAGTGTGTACTCTCGGTTGAACATCCGAAATTGAGCGGCTCCCGTTAGGTGTGCGTCAACACCATCGCGAGTGTGATAAGATTAGTAACTCAAGAATTCCAACGTGAGAGCTTCGTAAGTTGGTGTGTTCATCGTGCTAATAAAGCTCAGGCCAGCTTTATTCAACAGGCCTTGCATATGGGTTTGCAGCCCCAATTCTTGCAAGCAGTTGTTGTCGATGAACCTCGTGGATGTTAGCCCTTGACGATGGAATTTTATGTACCTTTCCTTTTGAAGTTCACCTGGTTCTCCTTGTCGGAGCACGAGATGTCGCATGTCGGGTTCGGGTTGGTTTGGTGGATTCCTTTGGGCGGCCATGATTTTGAACTTGATAGAAAAATGTATTTGTGATAAAGAGATGGAATGTGGGTGGTAGTGATGAAACTAAGGATGGAAGAGAGGTTTATATAGATGGTTTTATTGAGTAGGAAATTTAATGAGGTTTATGGGAGAATTTTGAATATGAGAGGTTATGGAAGTTATGGATGAATGGAGTAAATGGGGTAGTGGGGGTTTTAAAATAAAATTTCGTGCAAGTTTCAATGTTGTTCAACGGTCACGGGAAGGGAAAGCGTGGGAGACAAGCTCTTCCGCTCGTCACGCGCTCTCTGACGTTCGTCAGAGTCAAAGGGACAATCTCTGACGTTCGTCACATGCTTCCTGATGTTCGTCAGGGTGAAGTGATGCGTGCATGTCTTTATTTGACCGCGTGCAGTGAAGCATGGTTCCATTAATTAATTAATTCATATACTTTGAGTAGTACTTTTCAAGGGATATTTAGTGGCACATAGTAGAATTGGAAGAATGATATGGTAAATAAATAAGAAAACAAATAAGAATAATAATTGAAATTGCATAGTATGAAATAAAAATAAATAAATACTGTGAATGAAAATAAATAAATACTTTGAAATAAAAAGATAGATATGAAATGAATAGATAAATAAATAATCGAAATTTTAGAACCAAAAGTAACAAATTATTCGAAAATATGAGTATAAAACCATAATGAGTATTAAGAATAATAATGACCCCCCCCCCCCCCCCCACACACACACACACACATACACACTGAGAACAAACAGTGTCCTCACTAGGGCGGTATAGAAACAAAACTATCGAGCACTAGGACCTCCTGGAGGTGGTGCAGTAGCATGCAGATACTGATAAATGTGATCAAACTGCTCTGTGATGACATCCATGAAATGAAAGAAGTCACGCCGAAGTGTGCTGACATTATCTTTAACAGTGGCGAGCTCTCCTCGGAGTGTAGTAACATCTGTCTGCAGTGTCGTGATAGCATGTGCATGATCAACCATAGGGACGTCAACAACTGTGGTAACAAGGGGTAGTGTAGGGTATTCTGATGGTGTATAGTCATGGTAACCGGTAGGTGTGGACGGGTGGCTCTCCTCCCCCTCAGGGTCATGTTCGTCTGTCTTTTCTAGGTTATATAGCCAGTTTTTCTTAGTATAGACACTTGTGTTCTCAGGGCTAGGCAAGTGGAAGTAATAGGCTTGGTCATTTCGGACTAGCAGCTGAAAGTGAGGTGGGTTGAGGTTACCAATCAAAGATATGTTAAAAAAAAGGGATATTCATGGTATAGTATCTGGCGTATGGCGTAAGGCGTGACAAAGATGAATGTAGGGATAAGTCCTCGGCTATCATAGTGATTAGCCCGCCGACACCGATGGGGCCATGGGTACACTGAGCTATAGCTGACATGTTGGCGATCATAAATGATGCACCAATGACTGGTCTGGACTGAAAAACACAGTAAATGATGAATAACTCATCCCTAGAAACTGAGAGTCTATTTATAGGTTTTCCAAAAAAGGTGAAAGCTAATATGTGATGGAAATACCTAATTGCAGGGTTATGGATCTCAGTGGCGTCAAGGTGGTCAGGGTCCTCAGAATATTGGCCCGCTATGTCCCTCCAAAAGTGGTTAAGTTCAAAATAAAGGTAGTCATCCCCCTGGGTTTCCATGTAGGCATCTAGAGAACTAGGGAATCCTAGTAGCTCAGCTAGGCTACGAACTGTAAACTGGTGGGTGAAACCAAATAATCTAAAGGACATATGTCCCCTACTACGCCCTAGGCCTTGTGTGGGTTTATAAATGAGTGAGCTCAAGAACTCTAAGGTGAGGCGTTGATGAGTAGGGTGTTTGTGGGCAAGGAACCCTTCCCATCCTATCTGGTTGAACAAGAAGTATACACTCTCCCTGATTCCTAAAGCTGTCAACATGGGATCATGCACATACGTAGTCATGCTCATCTAGCGCTGAGCCAGAATCTCATGCCGCCTCTGCTGGGCCTCCGTGGTGAAGATGATAGTATCCATAAATGAGTTTTAGCTTGTAAGTTCCTGTGTGTCGGTACTAAAATTTGTAAAAGAAAAATGCAAATAAATAAAATATGTAGTGGGAGAAAGAAAGAAAAGGAAAAAATCGGAAAGTAATAATCAAAATGTAGAAATAAAATATAAAGAGATTTGAAAGAAAGTAAATAAAAAACTTGTGGGTTGCCTCCCACACAGCGATTGTTTAATGTCTTTAGCTTGACAATGTTTATAGACGTGAATTAGTTTCCTAATTCGGGTGGTAGCTCTAATAGTGTTAAGCTCGCGGTGTAGTCCTTATTTCAACGCTGTAATAATGTTTTAGACGTTGGCCATTTACTAAGAACGGGTTCATGGATTTCCCTTTAATCTCTATGGCACCACTGGGGAAAACTTTGGTCACTTCGAATGGTCCAGACCATCGCGAACGGAGTTTCCCAGGAAAAGGTTTTAGACGAGAGTTGAATAGGAGAACTACATCTCCTTCATTGAATTCCTTCCTTGAGATTCGTTTGTCGTGCCACTTTTTCGTCCTTTCCTTGTAGATCCTCGCATTTTCATATGCATCTAATCTTAGTTCTTCTAATTCATTTATGTCGAGGATCCTTTTCTCACCTGCCGCAGTGTAGCTTAGGTTTAAAGTTTTAATTGCCCAATAAGCTTTGTGTTCAATTTCCACTGGAAGGTGGCATGATTTTCCATAGATGAGTTTAAAGGGTGTCGTACCTATTGGCGTCTTGAACGCTGTCCTGTAGGACCATAATGCTTTAGGTAACTTAGTCGACCAATCCTTTCTTGATGTGGCAACCGTTTTTTCCAATATTTGTTTTATTTCTCGATTTGAGACTTCCACCTGTCCGCTTGTCTGGGGGTGGTATGGTGTTGCTACGCGGTGTTTCACCCCATATTTGGTAAGGAGTTTATTTAAGATTCTTGATATGAAGTGGGAGCCACCGTTGCTTATGAATTGCTTGGGTACACCAAACCTTGGGAATATAATGGTTTTGAAGAGTTTAATCACGACTCTAGTATCATTTGTTGGAGAAGCTATTGCTTCGATCCATTTCGAAACGTAATCTACAGCCACGAGTATATATTTGTTGTCGAATAAGGACGGAAATGGTCCCATGAAGTCTATTCCCCATACATCAAATACTTCGACTTGTAAAATTCCAGTATGAGGCATCTCATCGCATCTGGATATATTTCCGGTGTGTTGGCATCGGTCACAGTTGAGGATGGATATGTGCACATCTTTCCACAAATTTGGCCAGTAGAAGCCAGACTGCAAAATTTTGGCACATGTCTTTGATGTGTTTGCATGTCCTCCGTAAGGGGCATCAAGACAATGAGAAATAATGCTTTCGATTTCGTTTTCCGGGATGCATCGTTGGAAAATACCATCGGCACTTCTCTTGAATAGTAAAGGTTCATCCCAAAAGTAATGTTTCAAATCGTGAAAGAATTTTTTCTTCTGTTGATAAGTCATATCAGGGGGTAGGATTTTGGCTGCTAAGTAATTAGCTATGTCCGCATACCATGGTGTAGTGGTGAAAATCGGAGATCAAGCTATTAATTAACTTGACTCATAAAAAGCAAGAGTCGCCACCGCGCTTTATTATTTCCAAGGGAAAAGGGAAAAGAGCGAAATAAAACCCTAAAATATGCAATGTATAATAATACTTAAAAGTAATGAATATACAATGCGTTTTGAAAAGAGATCGAGAGTTCGGGGGTTGGTTATACAATGGGAATGTATTAGCACCCAATGCATCTGCGGTACTCCACAGGAACCTTTTGAAATATCTGTTTTTTGGTTTAAAATTGTTTGTTTGATTAAAATGGTTCGTTTGGCTAAAAATAGGTGTTGGCGAGATTGGAAGATGTGATAACCTAATGTCGAAGTTTTGACTTAAAAGGTATGAGTTTGAAAATGGAGTCTTTTGGGAAAATTATCTTAAGTTTGGAAAAATAGTAAACAAGCAAAAAATGAATGAGGCTATTCGCACGATTGTAGAAGACGTATTTGATGACATGAAGTCAGCTGAGTTGAAACATTTCCCTTGGAATTAATCATAAGTTATATATAAATTAAATTATTTAAATGATCTAGTGGTTAATCTAATTAACTAAATAAAAAATTTATTAACTAAAATAAACGGGGTGCTAAGAGATAAGTAAAGAGTGGAAGGAAACTCAATTGGACCCAAAGCCCAAAAACAAACTAACCCTAATTTCTAACTAATGATATGCAAAAATAATAAATAAACAAAATGAGATGATAAGATATAAAATAAAGTAATAAATAAAAGGAATAAAAAAGGAATAGAAAAACAATAACCAGTGGCAAGCTCCAAATTCTTCACGTAGCAGCATGCTGAAGAAAAAAATTTCTTTTGACTTTTCAAAGCTTTGTAACCTTGCCAATTGCCTCAAGACACTTGGCAACGACTTAATTGTAAAAATTAATAAAACACCCATTATAAGGAAACATATACTACACGATGATGAATTCCCAATCCCCCCAAATTGTTTTCTCTGCGTCTTATTCTTTTCTTTCTAATACCTAACATCACAGATCCATATTTCATAAGCCAAATAGAAACAAAAGTGTAGTAAAACCTGAACAACACGCGTGGCTATAAAGTTAGTGGAAACTCTCGCCGCTTGATTGATTATGGTTCAGGGCTTATTCTGGTGTGCAATAATGTTGTTGCAGTTGAAGCAAGAAGCGCAGCATCGCTGATAATGAGGGTGAACACGATCTGGTGTTGTTGTGACGACTATAGCTTGGAATCATGGCGCCGGAAGTACACGTCGGAGGCGAATGTGTGTTGGAGAATGATGGTTGAAAGGAGGAGCATTGGCTGCGGCGGATGGGTAGATGCGTGACAGTCGAAGGCGGATGTTGAGGAACACGGTGGTGATGTTGCAATTGCTACTGTTTCGCGGACAAAGGGAGGAGTTGTTGGAGATCGCGGAAGCTGTATTGATGAAGGGCGATGGTGAAATCGGTGATGATGAAGTTGCTGTTGTTTCGTGGACAGAACAACAAAAAGAAATTCGAATCGGCGAAGGGAGTTTGCGATGGTAATGGTGATTGGGTGTTTCATTTTGTGTACATGCCTGATATTTTTGAGCAACTGCTCCAAGCTGAGTAACCTGAGGAATTAACAATCTTCTGGGGATGAGCTCTTCATGACGCCGAGCACAAAATTCCCAAGAGCATATCTTCAGATCTGGGGAGAAAACTATTCGAAGTTGGCCATCTCGGACAACGCGGAGTTTCTCAAAAACACTTTCTTGTATTGCTTTGGCATAATCTAGAACAATCTGGCCAGAGGAATTGTGATATTCACGAGGCATGTCAACATACAAAAGCTCTTCTAAAGTACCACTTTCATAATTTATTTTGAAAAGCCTGGGAAGAACTTCAGCAGTTGCCTCAAACCCGCGGCCAGGTTTACGATTACATATTTCACAGTGCCATACATCCTGAGGGAAAACTCCAGTTGTTTGTCTTCCACTTCCATACATGGAAACGCACCACTTCTTTTTGGCATTAGGAGCAAAGTACTCAGCAACAAATTTCCTCCAGAAATCAATGTTGTTATCTTCAGGTCTATGTTGTTGTTGATACATGTAATGTGTCAGCCGCCTAGCACACATCCCAGGTTCATATGCTGGTTTCACAGGAGACCTTATAGGCATATTCTACTGTTGAAATTGTTGCAGTAGCTGGGACCGTTGCTGCTGAGGCATTGACTTTAAGAGTTGCTGCTGCTGATGTTGTTATCAAGTGCAAAAGCATTCCATATGCATGGAGAGAGAGAGATGGGTTATATGGTGTTGTTTGTGAAGAAATGAAAGGGTGAGCTAGTGGAGAGAGGGTATGGCGTGGAAGGGTATGTTGTGCGTTTTTTGACAGAGAGTGAAGGGAGTTGTGAGGTGTTAGGAAGAGAGAAGAGGGATTATGCATAGAGAGAGAGGGAAATGAATTGAGAGTAAAGGGTCACTGTTTGCTTTTTTGTTCTCTCCTTTACAAAGAAACAAGGATACTAAAATAGAAAAAAAACAAGAGGAAAAAATATAATATCAAAGTAAATCACATCCGTTGATTTTCTTTCAATTCCATTGGCAAATTTAGTTATCCGAAACATGTGTTAACAACCAATAAGAATCAAGCATAGTATAATCAATAAATATTTTGTGACCAAAAAGCCTCTGAATGACAAAAATAAAATAAAAACCTGAAATTATAAAAAATAACTCAATTAAAAATGATTTTTTGAATATTTTATGAATAAAAAATATAGACCCAAAATGACCGAAAATGATAAAAAACGGACAAAAATTTATCCGAAAAAATAAAATGAACACATTAAAATAATCTACATGTCACAAAGATTAAAGAAAAAATATTCAAAAAGTCGAAATAAAAATAAAATGATAATAAAAATATCGGGCTAAAACAGATGTTTACAGTTAAAAAACGAGACTTCAAATTGTACCGAAAAAATTAAGAGAGCATGTCGTCATAATCTACGCAAAATGCAGATTCACAAAATGATCGGTAAAAGGTGAAAACTTGAAATATTTTTCTCGCTAATTTTCCGCACAGTGTCGAATCGCTTTTAACAATCTGTCTATAAAACCGAAATATTTTTATTATCAACATATAAACAACTTGGAGCAATGCAAGGAACGAGTAAAGAAATAAAAATGCATGAAGTGAAATGTCAGGTATTTTTTAACTAAAAGACGATGCAAACTTTGATTTAAACTGACTTTTTCTGGTCAACTTAAATACGACTAATGATGCAAAATGCGATGAATGAAGATATTTACTAATGATTGTGACCAAATAACAAAATATGATATGAAAGTGCGACTAAAACATATTAGGGGCGAAATTTAGGGTGCAACAGTTGTGCCTTGATGAATCAGTCTTCGAGAATCCATAATCAACCGTACTTCTGGCTTGGGAGACTCAAAACCTTAATTGAGGCGCGACACTTAATGCTCTTCATCCAGACCCGTCTCTGCATACGACACAAAAGAAAACATGAACATACACCTTTGTATGCGATTAGAAATTAGTGATGCATAGGCTAAAAATGTTCAAAACACTTGACAATCTTCGCATAGTCAAAGCTCGAAAGTGAGACGTTAAAACCGACCATATTTTGTGACCTTGACTTATGTTAAAAAATGCAAAAAATAAAAATGGGATCTTAGGTCAAAAATTGGGGTACAACAGCTGCCCCTATTTAAGTTTCTTCTATCTGGAGATATGAAGATTGGGATCTTCATTTCGACGAGATTGAAGGGACTTAAATATAGAATACACAATTTTTGGCCTTAAGATACCGCGATTATGTTCATGATATGATATGAATGTAATGCTCTGAATTTTATGGGGAATGACGCCATATGAGACAGACTATGCTGGAGAAACCAAACACATTATACAGTAATCCCACAAAGGAAGAGGTTGTAACTCCACTGGGGAAACAGAGTCATAGACTTCAAATGAGAGACTCTTGAATGATTTACATCAGTGTTGAGACTGGAAAAGAAATGATTTACATCAGTACGAAGACTGGAAAAAGAAATGATTTACATCAGCACTATTACTGGAAAAGGAAATGATGGACATCAGTACTGAGACTGGAAAATGATTGACATCAGCACTGTGGCTGGAAAACAAAATGATTGACATCAGCACTGTGGCTGGAGATAAACATCTCTGATTTCTGAATTTTACCAAGAACGGTAACACATTTCTTCTTTAACTAAGATATCGCTTGAAAAGGATAAAATAACAAACTTCCCCACGGGACTTTTCCGAAGGGATGCCATTTGCTGAGTATGCATTATTGTTGGGGATACACAAGCTGCTCAAATAAAGAGGCCACCACTTGCTTCCTTTCAAAGGTGTCAATAACATACAAACTGCTCATGAAGAGACCGCCACTTGCTGTCTTCAAAGAATATTAAAGCACACAAGCTGCTCATGAAGAGACCGCCACTTGTTGTCTTCAAAGAATATTAAAGCATACAAGCTGCTCATGAAGAGTCCGCCACTTGTTGCCAAAACCCACAAGCTGCTCATAAAGAAGCTGCCACTTGCCGTTTTCAAGGGAACAATAACACACAAGTTGCTCAAATAGATAAGCTGCCACTTGTTGTCTTCCAAAATACTAACGTACAAGCTGCTCATGAAGAAGCTGCCACTTGCCATTTTCCGTACAAGCTGCTCATGAAGAGACCGCCACTTGCCGTTTTCAAAAAGTGTTGATAACATACAAGTTGTCCATGAAGAGACTGTCGCTTGCTGTTTTTAAAAGTGTTGATAACATACAAGTTGTCCATGAAGAGACTGCTGCTTGCTGTTTTTAAAAGTGTTGATAACATACAACTTGTCCATGAAGAGACTGCCGCTTGCTGTTTTTAAAAGTGTTGATAACATACAAGTTGTCCATGAAGAGACTACCGTTTGCTGTTTTCTCAAAGATACCCATAAAATATCATGAAGATATTGCTGGAGGTGAGAATCAATAATTTCATCGAGGATGGACAAACTGCTCATGAAGAGACCGCCATTTGTCGTAGAGAAATCAGAAATAATCAAACTGCTCAAATAAAGAGTCAGTCGCTTGTTATCATGTCGATATTCCAGAAGAAGGTTGTGATAACACTACTGGGGAATAAAGTTCATCTTCAATGGGGAACCATGAATAAATCCTTCTTGAGGAGACCAAGTATTTACATTGCAAAATAAATGCACTCTCCATCTAGGTTTCACAGCCTAGAGGGATCCACAGGGTATCGTTCACAAGAGACAAAGCTCAATCCAGGAATAAACTGGAGAGAAAATAGTCAAACAAGACTCCACCCAATGAGGAAACAACTCAAAATGGGGATTTATCCTATCCAGAGATGGAAAAGGAAAGCTAAAGCAAGATTCTTCCACGAGAGTTCACTCAGTGGGGAATTAGAAAAGAGGCGCAGTTTTTTCTTAAGTTGACACTCTATTTGGAAAGATCAAATATGTTATTTGAATAGACATAACCAAGGTATACGTACTCAAAGACATCAACAAATACAACTGTGCATGCATGATGCAAGTGTGAATGAACGAATGAATGTCATGTATATGCTGACAAAACAGACAAGGGAGATAAACAGAAAATGATAAGACATCACAGTACAACTCGACACTCGGCTAATCTCAACAGGATGGTAACATTACTGGAGATAGAAAACAAAAGCCATCATTGGAGCAAAGTCCTTTTACAAGGCTTAAATCTCTTTGGAGAGGAAGATATTTTCAGGTAGAAAACCCAAAGTCCAGTCTTCTATTGTCGACAATTCATTGAAAGGATAACAACACAAACAATGTTTCAGCTGGAAAAAGTCATGCTTAGCTAGAGATACTGGGAACACCACCCTCTGATAATGTGTGCAAAACATATCTTGACAAATCTGGATTGCCCCTGGGACTAATTTTGGATGCCCCAAGTTTACTGCTGATGAGCTGCATGTTGCACGACAATTCTTGCGAATAGCTTCACTTCTAAAATTCCCCAAGCTATATGGTTGATAAGGAGAAATCGTCTCAAGAGGATTTTACAAAAGACCTGGCATTCACTATGCTCTGGTGTCTTCAAACTCTTAGAGAGATTCATCAAATTTCTACGTGACTGCCCCGGATTGACTGTAGTCGGCACAACAAAGTCTTCGAATTTTTGCCCCAAACGAGCAAACGAGTTGGGAAAAGCATTAACTGGGAGAAGCAACATGTTCGTGCTTACGGTCTTCAGGTGACATGCCCATGGATATGATTTTTTCTTGACGTGATCCGCCAATTACTCAACATAGTTTCAGGCCTTAAAAGAATAAACTCATCACTGGTGCTTATGTGAGCTTCCTTGATATCAAACAAATGTTTTGCAGTTAGAAAAAGTTTACAATGAGAATGAAAATTCTAATGCAACAGTTATGTAAGTCTTGAAGATTTTGAAAGATATCGCACAAATTTTGCGAGTTAGAGCACCATTTATTTTTGTATAGAAAAATCATATGATACAAACATTCATGGGAGTCAGGAACACTATCTCATGGGAGTATGCTTTCAAAATAACCTTGCTTCAATTAGGACTTTTGAAGGTTGTAACGTGGTCTGGTTCATGGTTTTTAGAAAAAAGATTTTAAGGCTCAAAATATTTGGTGCCCACCCATTCTTCATGATGTTCTCCAACCCTATGTTCAGTTAATTCAACATGAGTGTTCATCTCTCAAAAGAATTTTTTGACGGTCAAGGAAACGACGAGGCTTTCGGAGTAGAAACCACCCTCATGTCTTCGTGTTTGTAGTCACCAATTTGTTATTTGCTGAGGACTTTTCTTTGCAGTCCTTTTCTTTGCAATTTTATTTTCCCTAACTTTTGCCTGAACTACTTCTTTTGAATTGATAGTCCAACGGGATGCCTTAGTTTTTGCCTAAGTCGTAAGTTTTCATGTTTTTGACTTAGCAGGCTTTTTCTTTTTCTTGATTTTTGACTTTTTGAACAAAATGTGTGACATTAGCTTGTCTTTACTGGTTGAGAGGATTGTGACTGCCTCGTTTCTTGATGAATGAGGGATAACATTGTGGTTCCACATCCTCTAGATTCATTATACATGAAGGATAGCCCTCGTAGTTTCTCTTCAAAAAACATCTTCCTTATGAATTTTGAACACTCAGTCGGATTAACTAAAAACTACCCTGCCCCAGGTTAAAATTCAAGGTTTTTTCGTATAGAAAAGAAACTTCTGCTTCAAAGGCTCAAAAGGGGTTAGCAAGGGATTATCTTCCTTATATCTCTGGTGTTTAGGAATTTGAAACAATGCCTGTACATCATCAGCAAGATTTTATCCAAAAGCAAACAACCAGAGATTTTGTGTTCTTTAGATCATCATCCTCCCTTCAATCTCTGCCTAGGCAAGAGAATGGGCAACAAGTTGGTATCATAATGCCAAAAGAAATTTAAAATTTGAAAACAAATATGAGTGAAACGAATGAATTTCTTCAAGACAAACATATTCATTGTATTAAGATAATCATTCAGATGCAAACAAGTTCTTACATGCAAACAATGTTTTGATAAACAAGAAAAATTACAAAAAGAAGAAATAAGTTAATGATCGGGGAAGGCTTTCCATCTAGACTTGAATCACCGAAAACATCCTTCAAAACTCAAAGTGCCCATCAATCGTGTTTACTCTTCGGCACATGCTTGATTTGAATTTCAAAACCAACGTTCTTGAATGACAAGATACCACTTCTGACCAACTTCTGAACCTCAATCTTCAAGGCAAAGCAACCCTCCAAGTCATGCCCAGGAATACCTTGATGAAAGGTACAAGTCAAATCAGCTTTGTAGTACCAATGTATCTTCTCAGGAACCTTCGATGGAGGTCGGGTCTGAACCAAATTCCTCTGCATCAGGATAGGGAACAACTCTGTATAGGTAATTGGAATTGGATCAAACTGGGTTTTCCTTTGATTAGGAACTTGCTGATTCTGTTGATGAATAGGAGAAACATGATGATTCTGACGATGATTGTTTCTTCCTATGGTTCTCTTCTTGGAAAATTTATTATCAAACTTCTTCACACCATTAGCTGAGCCACCATCTTCATATAAACATCCCTTTCTGACATCTTCTTCTAGACGCACTCCCACATTCACCTTGTCAGGAAAGTCATTAGGTGCATTAACCATCACCTTCTCATGAGAGAATGATTTTAGAGTTTCAGTGAAGACTTTTATCATTGCTTCCTCCCTCCTAGAAGGATTGACTTGGGCGGCAACCAGAATTTCAACCAAACCAGTTAAATGCTCCATACTAGCTTTCAAAATAGTCATCTCTCTACGGAGTTCAGAAACCTCTTGCTTGATATTCTCCATTGTCCTCTTAGCGCGAGTGTTGTACTAGTGAGACCAAAGGAAAAAATAAGACTTGGAAAAAGACCTTTGAAAGTGAAACAAAAAACATAGAGTGATGCATGATATGCAAAAGAGAGTTTTTATCTGACTTTCAAGGAGCTCAAGATATTAAGTTGTAAACATCAAAGTATGAAGATTGGATCAAAGCGTTGATCAAGTTATCATCAAGATCAATCATCCATTTTGGTGGATTAGGGTTTTCACCCTATCAACACCCAGGATCCATTGAGATTGACGAAACTTGTGATGTTTACAAAGAAAGACCTCCAAATTCCTTCAAAGTCAAGTGAAAAGGGTTTTATGGATGCATGAATGCATGGCTATGCAACAACCACAAGCAAGGTCACAAATAAAGTCGAAAGGTTCAACGTCACGAGCATGGAGTCAAGGTAAGGAACCCCCAAGGTAGGTACTAACGGTTTAATCACACCTGTAGAGCAAGGTTCTAAGAGTTCCCGGAGTCTACATTCCTCTTTCGGATATTACCAACGTCTTGATTACTCAATAATCAGCAATATTCTCAAGAGAAACTCATCCGAGCGTAGCATCGCGTAACAATTACTTCCGGATTACTCCGTTATAATCTCCGCGCTACACCTAAAAGGCCAAGATGGGTTATGGTTCTACGGTTCCCAGTTTCTTTGGCTCCCAGGTCGAAAATAATAATGTCTTCCCGATTACTCGGTAAACAAATATTACGTTCAAAAGGGCCTTCCACTGAGTGGGGGATCTCATGCCTCCTTCTTCGGGATTACTCCCTCAAAGTTAACATGACTATACCACCCGTCCTATTCCTAAGTGTAACTTAGTCCGGGTATAGGACTTGTCCTTTGTAAATATTATCAACACCCAAATAATCATAATATATACATATAATCAAACAATCAAATAATGATAAAACAGATAAAACAAATTAGGCTTAACCCACTTAAGGATGGACCAGCAAGAGGTCAATCTTTCCCCAGCAGAGTCGCCAATTCTGTAGCGGTGAAAATCGGAGATCAAGCTATTAATTAACTTGACTCACAAAAAGCAAGAGTCGCCACCGCGCTTTATTATTTCCAAGGGAAAAGGGAAAAGAGCGAAATAAAACCCTAAAATATGCAATGTATAATAATACTTAAAAGTAATGAAAATACAATGCGTTTTGAAAAGAGATCGAGAGTTCGGGGGTTGGTTATACAATGGGAAGGTATTAGCACCCAATGCATCTGCGGTACTCCGCAGGAACCTTTTGAAATATCTGTTTTTTGGTTTAAAATTGTTTGTTTGATTAAAATGGTTCGTTTGGCTAAAAATAGGTGTTGGCGAGATTGGAAGATGTGATAACCTAATGTCGAAGTTTTGACTTAAAAGGTATGAGTTTGAAAATGGAGTCTTTTGGGAAAATTATCTTAAGTTTGGAAAAATAGTAAACAAGCAAAAAATGAATGAGGCTATTCGCACGATTGTAGAAGACGTATTTGATGACATGAAGTCAGCTGAGTTGAAACATTTCCCTTGGAATTAATCATAAGTTATATATAAATTAAATTATTTAAATGATCTAGTGGTTAATCTAATTAACTAAATAAAAAATTTATTAACTAAAATAAACGGGGTGCTAAGAGATAAGTAAAGAGTGGAAGGAAACTCAATTGGACCCAAAGCCCAAAAACAAACAGACCCTAATTTCTAACTAATGATATGCAAAAATAATAAATAAACAAAATGAGATGATAAGATATAAAATAAAGTAATAAATAAAATAAATAAAAAAGGAATAGAAAAACAATAACCAGTGGCAAGCTCCAAATTCTTCACGTAGCAGCATGCTGAAGAAAAAAATTTCTTTTGACTTTTCAAAGCTTTGTAACCTTGCCAATTGCCTCAAGACACTTGGCAACGACTTAATTGTAAAAATTAATAAAACACCCATTATAAGGAAACATATACTACACGATGATGAATTCCCAATCCCCCCAAATTGTTTTCTCTGCGTCTTATTCTTTTCTTTCTAATACCTAACATCACAGATCCATATTTCATAAGCCAAATAGAAACAAAAGTGTAGTAAAACCTGAACAACACGCGTGGCTATAAAGTTAGTGGAAACTCTCGCCGCTTGATTGATTATGGTTCAGGGCTTATTCTGGTGCGCGATAATGTTGTTGCAGTTGAAGCAAGAAGCGCAGCATCGCTGATGATGAGGGTGAACACGATCTGGTGTTGTTGTGACGGCTATAGCTTGGAATCATGGCGCCGGAAGTACACGTCGGAGGCGAATGTGTGTTGGAGAATAATGGTTGAAAGGAGGAGCATTGGCTGCGGCGGATGGGTAGATGCCTGACAGTCGAAGGAGGATGTTGAGGAACACGGTGGTGATGTTGCAGTTGCTACTGTTTCGCGGACAAAGGGAGGAGTTGTTGGAGATCGCGGAAGCTGTATTGATGAAGGGCGATGGTGAAATCGGTGATGATGAAGTTGCTGTTGTTTCGTGGACAGAACAACAAAAAGAAATTCGAATCGGCGAAGGGAGTTTGCGATGGTAATGGTGATTGGGTGTTGCATTTTGTGTACACGCCTGATATTTTTGAGCAACTGCTCCAAGCTGAGTAACCTGAGGAATTAGCAATCTTCTGGGGATGAGCTCTTCATGACGCTGAGCACAAAATTCCCAAGAGCATATCTTCAGATCTGGGGAGAAAACTATTCGAAGTTTGCCATCTCGGACAACGCGGAGTTGCTCAAAAACACTTTCTTGTATTGCTTTGGCATAATCTAGAACAATCTGGCCAGAGGAATTGTGATATTCACGAGGCATGTCAACATACAAAAGCTCTTCTAAAGTACCACTTTCATACTTTATTTTGAAAAGCCTGGGAAGAACTTCAGCAGTTGCCTCAAACCCGCGGCCAGGTTTACGATTACATATTTCACAGTGCCATATATCCTGAGGGAAAACTCCAATTGTTTGTCTGCCACTTCCATACATGGAAACGCACCACTTCTTTTTGGCATTAGGAGCAAAGTACTCAGCAACAAATTTCCTCCAGAAATCAATGTTGTTATCTTCAGGTCTATGTTGTTGCTGATACATGTAATGTGTCAGCCGCCTAGCATACATCCCAGGTTCATATGATGGTTTCACAGGAGACCTTATAGGCATATTCTGCTGTTGAAACTATTGCGGTAGCTGGGACCGTTGCTGCTGAGGCATTGACTTTAAGAGTTGCTGCTGCTGATGTTGTTATCAAGTGCAAAAGCATTCCATATGCATGGAGAGAGAGAGATGGGTTATATGGTGCTGTTTGTGAAGAAATGAAAGGGTGAGCTAGTGGAGAGAGGGTATGGCGTGGAAGGGTATGTTGTGCGTTTTTTGACAGAGAGTGAAGGGAGTTGTGAGGTGTTAGGAAGAGAGAAGAGGGATTATGCATAGAGAGAGAGGGAAATGAATTGAGAGTAAAGGGTCACTGTTTTCTTTTTTGTTCTCTTCCTTTACAAAGAAACAAGGATACTAAAATAGAAAAAAAAAACAAGAGGAAAAAATATAATATCAAAGTAAATCACATCCGTTGATTTTCTTTCAATTCCATTGGCAAATTTAGTTATCTGAAACATGTGTTAACAACCAATAAGAATCAAGCATAGTATAATCAATAAATATTTTGTGACCAAAAAGCCCCTGAATGACAAAAATAAAATAAAAACCTGAAATTATAAAAAATAACTCAATTAAAAATGATTTTTTGAATATTTTATGAATAAAAAATATAGAGCCAAAATGACCGAAAATGATAAAAAACGGACGAAAATTTATCCGAAAAAATAAAATGAACACATTAAAATAATCTACATGTCACAAAGATTAAAGAAAAAATATTCAAAAAGTCGAAATAAAAATAAAATGATAATAAAAATATCGGGCTAAAACAGATGTTTACAGTTAAAAAACGAGACTTCAAATTGTACCGAAAAAATAAAGCGAGCATGTCGTCATAATCTACGCAAAACGCAGATTCACAAAATGATCGGTAAAAGGTGAAAACTTGAAATATTTTTCTCGCTAATTTTCCGCACAGTGTCGAATCGCTTTTAACAATCTGTCTATAAAATCGAAATATTTTTATTATCAACATATAAACAACTTGGAGCAATGCAAGGAACGAGTAAAGAAATAAAAATGCATGAAGTGAAATGTCAGGTATTTTTTAACTAAAAGACGATGCAAACTTTGATTTAAACTGACTTTTTCTGGTCAACTTAAATACGACTAATGATGCAAAATGCGATGAATGAAGATATTTACTAATGATTGTGACCAAATAACAAAATATGATATGAAAGTGTGACTAAAACATATTAGGGGCGAAATTTAGGGTGCAACAGTTGTGCCTTGATGAATCAGTCTTCGAGAATCCATAATCAACCGTACTTCTGGCTTGGGAGACTCAAAACCTTAATTGAGGCGCGACACTTAATGCTCTTCATCCAGACCCGTCTCTGCACATGACACAAAAGAAAACATGAACATACACCTTTGTATGCGATTAGAAATTAGTGATGCATAGGCTAAAAATGTTCAAAACACTTGACAATCTTCGCATAGTCAAAGCTCGAAAGTGAGACATTAAAACCGACCGTATTTTGTGACCTTGACTTATGTTAAAAAATGCAAAAAATAAAAATGGGATCTTAGGTCAAAAATTGGGGTACAACACATGGTAGGGTTTGATTAGTTCGGACAGAGACCACAGTTTCGTTTATATCATTATTTATTATGTCTTGGCTTTCTTGTGAATCACGGCTAACAGCTTGTGTGCCAAGTCCTAAAAGCAGTTGATTTGGATTTGATTCAGGTGGTTCTTCACTGGCATCTCCTAAGTCCATCTGAGCTAACAGACGTTCATAAAGGAAGTCATCGTTAATAGGTACTTCTTCTGGTGTCAGCTTTTCCATTTGGGATAAATGGTCGGCTACTACGTTCTCGATACCTTTTTTGTCTTTAATTTCTAAATCAAACTCTTGTAGAAGCAGAATCCATCTCAAAAGTCTCGGCTTTGAATCTTGCTTGGTTAAGAGATATCTAATAGCTGCATGGTCCGTATAGATGATTATTTTTGCGCCTACTAGGTAGGAGCGAAATTTGTCTAGTGCAAAGACTACAGCTAAAAGTTCTTTTTCCGTTGTTGCGTAATTCATCTGTGCAGGTTCCAAGGTTCTACTAGCATAGTATATCGCATGAAGCTTCTTATCTCTTCGTTGTCCCAGGACTGCACCTACGGCGTAATCACTTGCGTCGCACATGATTTCAAATGGAAGTCTCCAATCAGGTGGTTGCATGATTGGTGCGGATACAAGAGCTGTTTTTAATTGGTTAAATGTTTTTAGGCATTTGTCATCGAAATCAAATTCAACGTCTTTCATAAGGAGGGTGGTTAGAGGTTTTGATATTTGCGAGAAATCTTTTATGAATCGTCGTTAGAAACTGGCGTTTCCTAAGAAACTGCGTATTTCTCTTACTGTTTTAGGGGGTTGCAAGTTTTCTATGACTTCGATCTTAGCTTTATCGACTTCAATCCCGTTTTCAGACACAATGTGTCCTAGTACGATTCCTTGTTTGACCATAAAGTGGCACTTTTCCCAATTCAGAACGAGGTTAACTTTTACGCATCTCTCCAAAACTTTCTCTAAATTTATCAGACAATCTTCAAAACTCTCTCCACATACAGAGAAGTCGTCCATAAAGACCTCCATGATGTTGTCTATGAAATCAGCAAAGATTGCCATCATGCACCTCTGAAATGTGGCGGGAGCATTGCATAATCCAAACGGCATTCGACGATAGGCGAAAGTTCCATAAGGACATGTGAATGTTGTTTTCTCTTGGTCATCAGGTTGAATAGGAATTTGAAAGAATCCTGAGTACCCGTCTAGGTAACAGTAATGAGAGTGCTTAGCTAATCGTTCAAGCATTTGATCAATGAACGGTAGATGGAAATGGTCCTTGCGAGTGGCCTTGTTTAGCTTCCTATAGTTAATACACATTCTAGCTCCTCTTATAGTTCGTTCCACTACAGCTTCGCCTGCTTTATTTGTTGTTACTGTTATACCACCTTTCTTTGGTATACAGTGGATTGGGCTTACCCATTGACTATCGGAGATTGGGTATATGATTCCTGCGTTCAGAAGTTTTTTAACTTCATCTTTAACTATGGTGCTCCATATTGGGTTAATTCTTCGTTGATGTTCTCTAGAAGATTTGCAGTCATTTTCCAGCATAATACGATGCATGCAAATGGAAGGACTTATTCCTTTGAGATCTGTAATGTTGTATCCCAAGGCGGATGGATATTTTCTTAAGACTTGTAATAATTTGTCTATTTCTTGTTGTCCTAAGTTCGCGTTGACAATTACAGGTCGTTTTAACTCGATGTCAAGGAATTCATATCTGAGGGTCTTAGGTAATGGCTTAAGATCCAATGCTAGTTTTCTTGGACAAGGCATGTGATCGGGTGTCAGAGCTAAGCATTCACTCAGATTGTCGTCTCGGTATTCAGGACACCATTCGTTATCTTCGAATATAAGAGGTGTGGGAATCTTCATGGTTTCAGAACAAGGTATTGGTTCCCATTCAATTTCTCTTACGCATTCGTCCATGATGTCTACCAGATAACATGTGTCATCTATGGCAGGCACTTGTAAGAATTGTGTCAGAATAAATTTGACTTTCCCTTCACCTACTTCAAAGGTTAGTTTGCCCTTTTTAACATCTATGATAGCTCCAGCAGTAGCTAGGAATGGTCTTCCTAAGATGATAGGTGTACTTTCGTCTTCTCTAATGTCCATGATTATGAAGTCTATAGGGATGTAGAGTTGACCTATCTGAACAAGAACGTTTTCTAAGATTCCTACTGGGTATTTGACGGAGCGATCCGCCAATTGAACGGACATCTTTGTTGGTCTTAGTTCCCCTATTTCCAGTTTGTTGCATATGGATAAAGGCATAACGCTAATACTAGCTCCTAAATCGCATAGGGCTTTGTCTATGACAAACTTACCTATATGGCATGGTATAGAGAAGCTTCCAGGGTCTTTCAGCTTAGGAGGCATCTTGTTTTGGATAATTGCGTTACATTCTGCTGTAAGCGTGACTGTTTCATTATCTTCTAGCTTTTTCTTGTTGGATAAGATTTCCTTGAGGAATTTGGCATAGGAGGGCATTTGAGTTATAGCTTCTGTAAAAGGAATTGTTATATTAAGTTGTTTCAGAAGTTCTACGAATTTTTTAAATTGCCCTACATTCTTAGGTTTGGCTAATCTACCAGGAAATGGGATCTGGGGTTTATAAGGTGGTGGAGGCACATAAGGTTTTTCTTATTCTTTGGCCTCTCCTCCTTTATCCTCTTCGTCTTCCTCTGGTTTCTCTAGTTGATTCTCCTTCTTAGTTAGTGTTTTGGACCTTTGATACATACTTTGATTTGACAGTCTTGGGTCAGGCGGTCCATCTAACTCGGTTCCACTTCTTAATATGATGGCATGAGCATGCCCCTTTGGGTTAGGTTGTGGTTGACCGGGAAATGTATCAGTCGGTGCAGCTGTAGGTGCTTGTTGTTGAGCCACTTGAGAGATTTGGGTTTCTAACATTTTATTTTGGGTGGCCAAACCATCTATTTTGTTTGCTAATTATTTTATCTGCTCGTTAGTGTGTATGTTCTGATTTTGGACGTCTTTGTTTGTTTGCGCTTGGGTAGCTATGAAGTTCTCCATTATCATTTCTAAGTTTGATTTTCTAGGCGCACTAGGAGCATTTGCAGGAGCTTTCTGATATCCAGGTGGCACGACAGGTGCTTGGTTTGGAGCATACAATGCATTGGGATTTTTATATGAGAGATTTGGGTGATTTTTCCATCCAGGGTTGTACGTGTTTGAGTAAGGGTTTCCTTGAGCATAATTCACTTGGTCAGTTGGAGTTCCTGCCAAGATCTTACATTCGGTAACTAGATGTCCAGGTACTCCGCATATTTCACAATTGGGAGTTATAGCAGCCATGGTGGCTGGAGGTATTGCGGTCAAATTATCTATCTTTAGGGTGAGGGCATCTACCTTAGCATGGACACTGTCTAGATCGCTTATCTCATACATGCCTCCTTTTGTCGGTGTTTTCTCTATAGTACCTTTGTCTGCGTGTCCTCTTTCACTTCCCCACTGATAGTGGTTTTGGGCCATAATTTCTATTAGAGCATAGGCAGCGGTGTAGGATTTGTCCATAAGTGCACCACCTGCGGCAGCGTCTATCGTTAATCTTGTATTGTAAAGGAGACCATTGTAAAAGGTATGGATAATCAACCATTCTTCCAAGCCATGATGTGGGCATAGTCTCATTAGATCCTTGTATCGTTCCCAAGCATCGAAAAGGGATTCGTTCTCCTTTTGTCTAAAATCGCTTATCTGAATTCGTAGCAATGCTGTTTTGCTTGGCGGGAAATACCTTGCAAGAAAGACTTTCTTCAGCTCGTCCCATGTAGTGACTGAGTTTGCTGGTAGAGATTGGAGCCAAGCTATTGCTCTGTCTCTTATAGAAAAAGGGAAGAGACGAAGTCTTATTGCCTCTTGACTGACCCCATTGTTCTTAATTGTATCTGCATACTATAGAAATATTGATAGATGAAGATTAGGGTCTTCCAATGACTCACCAGAGAATTGGTTCTGTTGTACAGCAGATAACAAAGAGGGTTTCAGTTCAAAGTTGTTAGCCTCGATTGGAGGGGCAGCAATGCTATTGTGCATTTCATCTTGTGAGGGAATGGAATAGGATTTGAGTGGGCGCGGAGCAGGATTTACAGCCATTTCTTTGGTTGGTCTAGAAATAGGAGGTTCGAGTGATTGACGAGGTAGAGTGTTATGCAAGAGATGATACTCTTAAATGCGGCGTCTAAGTCTGAGATAACACTCGATATCATTGATTTGTATGTATAACGGCTCACCTTACGAACGAGTGTTTGGCATACAAATAAGAAAAGAAAAGAAAGAGAGAATTTTTTGCTCTAGTCTCTACTGCGTAACAAAAGAGTAGCGATGTCGACTTAAATCAGTCCCCGGCAACGGCGCCAAAAACTTGATCGGGATTATACTTACGTATCCAATGATTCGGACTGCAAGTGCACAGTCTTATCGTGTAGTTTTAAAAGATATCGAACCACAGAGACTGATGAATCGATCTACCGTCTTCTATTGTAACTTTGCAAATCTAAAGCTAATGAATATTTGATTTGGTTGTAGGGAAAACTAAACACTAAATTAAGTTAGATTTTTAATAATCAAAGAGCGTAATTACCAGTATGCAATAGTCGTACCTCGGGAACTAGCAACCTGTTGGGTGTCTTTATATTTTCAAAACAGCTTTCAGTAAAACTTATTTAGTTTAAAAACCCTCGTCTCACACTGTCGTTTTGTTGATCTAGGCTATGCAGTTAAGTCCTAACGTACGCTTCCGCCATCCTGCAGGAGTTAAAAACATTTTTTGAAAACTAAATAAAATCTTAATTAACTTTAAAGTGCTTCCGTTGTATTTTAAGCCAATGCCTAATTACTACTGTCCAGTTAAAAGATCTCAAACTTCCTCTTTGTTGACCCTAACCTCTATCTATTTTTTACTTCCGTAACAAAACAATTTAATGATTAAAAATAGTAACTTAGGCCAGAAAAGAAAGTTTCGTAGTAAAAATAATCCCAACTAAGTTACTCGTTCCCTTGGTTGAGTGACCTTACATACCGGTATAGGAATTCTAGCCTAACATAATATCAGACCAAATCGTAGAATAATTTAAGAGACAAACGAAAATAAACATAATTATATTGATTAGAAGCAATAAGAATTCTTAAACATAAACCTGGGAATAACTCTTAAAATAGAAGCACTCCTGCACAAATTGTAGGCTTTGCTTCGATCGGAGAATATATTTAACCGTAGAAACAAAATAATGCCGAAAGGAATATAGAAATAATGGGAAATAAAATAATGCTGAAAGGAATATTCGCTCAAAGTAAATATAAAATCTCCAAAGTTTCTTTCCAAAAAAGAAGAACTCTTTCTATTGTGGTCTAAGGCTCTTTTTATAAGTCTTGTGCGATAGTTGTTCTCGAAAATGTAGGAACAGTTTATTTCTTCCTTTGAGAAATAATAAGGCCATTAATTTGTCACATTCCTTGGTGCTTTGACTGAGTGGGTCAGATAATATAGGTAGTCGCTGGATTAACATTTGAATGCGTTTTTGTCCGTTGGATGCGAAGAAAGTGGGGTAAGTGGCCTTGTGACGTTCGTCACATCCAAGTGACGATAGTCACTTTGTCATTCTCAATGCGTGACGTTCGGCACGCCTCCTTGACGATCGTCAAGGTCTTTTTCATGGTGGTCCACGTGCTCACATGTATAATGGGCTTGAGCTCATTTCTTCTCCTTTGGCCTTTTTGCTAGTTTTGCACCTCTTTTTTCTTCATTTCTTCCAAAGTGTTCAGCTTAATGCATATCTGCAAAAATAGAAAAATACTTGCATAATACCTATAAAATAATTTAATTTAAACTAAAGTATGAGAAATATTTGGTGTATATCAATCCAGAAATATCACATATTTGTGTGTCATCATACCCATAAGGTATAGTCTAAAAGTTATCACCTTCCAAACAAGGTTCTAGAGGTTCCCAGAGTCTACATCCTTCCTTCGGATATTACCAACTTCCTGATTAACTCGGTAATTAGTAATATTCTCAAGAAAAACTTGTCTGAGCGTAGTATCGTGTGACAACTATTTCTAAAATTACTCTGTCATAGCTTCCGCACTACACCTAAAAGGCCAAGATGTGTTAGGTATTCTATGGTCCTCAGCTTCAGCAGGCTCCTAGGTCGAAAGCAGTACGTCTTCCTGATTACTCGGTAAACGAAACTACAATCAAAGGGGCCTCCACTAAGTGGTGGATCTCGTGCCTTCTTTTTTGTGATTACTCCCTCAAAGTTAACATGACTATACCGCCCGTGCTATCTTAAAGTTTGCCCAAGTATGGGTATAGGACTTATAAGTAATCACCAAGCACCCTAAAAACCAGGAAAATCCAGACAAACAAATATACAACATATAACACATAAACAACAATAGCACATATACAGATGTAAACAAAGATAGGCTCAACCCACTTAGGGATGGACCAGCAAGAGGTCAATCTCTCCCCAATGAATTCGCCATTTTTTTCTATAGCGGTAGAAATGTTTAAGACTAAGCCATTGGATTGACTAGAATTATACAGATCAAATAAAAATCGACATCGAGCTTTATTGTTTCCAAAGGAAGGGGAAAAGAGTGAATAACCCAAAAAAGAGGGGGAGAGATTCAAGGTAAGGGGGTTGGTTATGCAAAGGGAAGGTATTAGCACCCTAAACATCTATGGTACTTCGCAGAAGCCTCTTTGAAAATCTGTATATTTTGGCTATAAAATGTTGTATAGATATAGATGGTGGAGGTGACAAAAGAAATATATTTTTTATGATTTTTGCACCCGCCGCGGTTGTGAACCTTTAGTGCCTACGTACCACCTTTCTTGCAATAGGGATCAGGGTACACGTAGTTCACCTTTTTTTAAAAAATTTAAAACACAAGTATGTTGGTTAATTTTATGGATAAGACATCATCGTCATTGTCCGTGTGGAAAACATACTTACTACCCACAATCATGAGAAAGGAGAATTTTCATCATCTCAAAGTGGAGGAGATGGATTGGATTTTAAAATCAACAATGCCTCACTCAACACCCAAGTGGAAAATATCTCTCTTCACTATATATTGTAGAAGTATAGTTGTTTGAATCACTACAAGGATTGACAAGAGTCTAATCTTTTGAGAAAGGTTTTTTTAAAATAAAAATCCAAAGTTACAAAATGGTTTGAAATGAGATTGATTGACTTTTAGTCTTCTCACAAAAAATGTCAAGGTATTATTAGATTGATTGGAGTTTATTTATGAATAATGTTTTGAAAATGTATGGACCTAAGTCCAAGTTTATTATGAAAGTGGTTCAAGTTTAAAAAGAAGAATAGTTTTCAAAAGGAGGGAGGTGATTTTTGAAATTAAATAAGATGGGAGGAGAAGAAGAGACTAACCTAAAGCATGAGGTAAACGTTAGGGAGAAGAACCATCTAACCAACAAGAAGCCAATACTTAACATTATGAGTCAAGATAGAATTCTCATTCTTTGGATTGAAACCAAGCAAGCAAAGATACTAGACCTCTTAAGAGAACCAAACTTCAAATGTATTAAGTCTTTAGAAAAATTGGGCAGAGTAACGGCTGTATACGGGTGAATTTCAAATTACAAACAAAATATGTAATCATAATAACCTGCACAAAAAAACAAGCAAACAACCCAATGTCTTGAGGTAAACCTCAAGAACTCCAGAAAAAATATAAATTAAGATCACAAGGTCTCCAACATAGGCCAAGGATTCTAATCCTAAGTCCAAGAAGTTCAATACTCCATAATACCAAGGATAGTAACCAAATAGTCCAAATATCATTAAAGCTTTTTATGGTTCATGTTGATTATTAGGTGTATTAAAAAAAGAAAAGAAAATCTCAAGTGAGCAAAATAAAAATAACAAGAATATAAATGCTCAAGTGAGAAAAATAAAAATGGCATGAAATGTAATGCTTAAAGTAAATGGTACATAAAGCATAAAAATAAAAGCATAAAGTAAAACCAATTTAATAATTAGTGGTTAGTTGGATGACCATCTTGAAGCTTGCATTTGGAACTCATTAGAGGATTGGTAGAACCAAATCCTCCACACAATAAATTAAATTTGCTTTTTGTCAAGTATATCATCCATTTGGAATCTTCAAAAGTAGCATTTATTGCTCAACAATGTTTAAGTGATCCGCATTGACCAAAAGTGTTGTAGATCCATTAGAGGATTGGTAGAACCAAAGCCTCCACACAATGAATCTCAAAGTTATTGGATCAAAGAGATCAAATCAACATACTTGGGCTTGCAAACATAGGTTTGGACCATAAATGATCACTTATTCGAATCAGGATAAAATTTAGCGCTATGTTAAGCAATCGTAAGTGCACTTATATAGAAGTCGCACCTATTTTGAGGTTGGTCAATAGCAATCTATGCACCATTTATTTTGAGACATGATATAGAGGTCATGCTCCAATAACACTTAGTGCAATAAGAAAGGGATAACATGAAGAAGGGTGGGAAAGAATATACAAACCACATTTGAATTAAAATTTAATCAAACTATTATTAAAATCATTCATCCATTTTTGTGGAGTTAGACTCAACACCATGGATCCAATGATGTTAATAAAGTTCATGATCAAAAATTCAACCTAAGATCAGCCAGAAAATAATCACAAAATAATATTGCATTTAATATATACAAAAAATGTTTTAAAAATATTTTAAAATAAAAATAAAAGAGAAAAATATCAACCATGTTCAAATTAATCAAGAAATATTATGTAAGACCATAGAAAAATCAGAAATGAACTAAAGTAATTTTATTAAATTTTTGGTAATTTTTTAAAGTCAAAAATTATTTTTAAAATTAAAAGAAGTGATTAAAATAAACCAAAAAGATAAAAAATAAAAAAGTCAGAAATAAAAAATAAATGAGGTCACCAATATCATTGGATCATTCCATAATTTTTTCAGAATTTAAAAATGCATAAAAGTATTTTTAAACATTTAAAACAAATCAAATAAAGTGAAAATTTATAAAAAAATATTAAAACACAATAAAATTCTGAAAAAATAAAAATTATAAAGATAAAAATCAAAAATATTTTTCATTATTTTTACAGATTTATTGGACTAAAAATGAGTTTTCTATGATTTTTTGAAATTTAAAACAATGAAATTTAAAAATTAGAAAAGAAAAATAAAGCCAAAAATATATGGACCATTGGATGAGAGTAAAAACACGTTAGTAATAAAATTCAAGGGATCTGGCGCGCTGTGCATATCATGGTCATTAGTGAATAAAGCACTGAAAGATTAATTAAATCAGATTTAAAAAAAAAACAGATGCCACGCCATCATTGGTTGGAAGATGACACGTTGGTCATCTTCAACCTCCAGCCAGTCCCAAAACCAGGTTGCTCAATCTGTAAAATTAGAGCACGAGACCTATTCCATTCGCTTCGTCTCTTCAAGATGAAGACAACCACACCTTGTCGACAAATTTATATAAACTGTAGCTCAAGCAATTTTGAAGAAAAGTTTTGAAAAGGGATTTGAAAATTTTATGGTCAAAACGTGTTTCCAGATAAAAGCAAGTGTTGCGACTAGAACCAGGGCAATGAGAGCTTTACAATGATATCAAAGTTTTGAAGAATTAATGGAGAAATCTACCTACTGAAGTTGAGTTGCAGAGCTCTGAAAATGGACTTATATGGATCAATGTAGGTCACGATTCTTGAAGGTAATTGTATGGTTAGCTTCAGGGAAGATCAAGGAAGGTGAATTGAGTGAAAAATTGGATTGAAAAAGGCTTGAACATTGATTTTGAAGTTGCAGAAAAATGAGTTGTGTAGTAAGTTTGTCAGGTGATTTTGGCTGTTCAAGCTAGAGGAAGTGAATGAGGGATCACCCTCTATTTATAGGGAATCAAATGGAATGTTCAAGCGTGTGAAATGGTGAAGTTTAGAGGGAAATCGTGTGAAGTTGCAAACAAGAAAAGTGTGACTTCTATATTGTTCAAAGCTCATCCAAAACGTGCATTTTTCTATGCTAATCACTTTTGGAAGTTCACTAAACATGTTTAAAGGAAAAAACGCGCAGGAACAATGTGTTTAGAAGATAAATCAAGGATTTCAAATTCTGACTTTTTGAAGAAACTTCAGTTTCAAGTTACCAAGTTCAAATCAATGGCATTCTCAGCTCAAGGGGTCTTAGGGCATGATTCTTGATGCTTTAGAAAGATGAGGTTACAAGCTTTGCAATGGGAAAATAATAGAATCAAATGGATGTTTGAGCTGAAAGTTACAATGAGTCAAAGTTGGGAAAAAGAAGTTGACTTTCCATACTTAGAAATATTTCAAGTATTTCTTCAAAAGTGACCTATAATGTTTTGCATCCAAACATGGCCTTCCACTTGGAATTTTCTCTTGACCAAAAATGATGGCATGAAATAGACCTCTTGAATGATATTTTGAAACTTGAACCATTCAAAATATCCAAAAATTGAGAGAGTTATGAATTGTTGAAGTTGGCAAAAAATCATGAAATGATCTATAATCTTTTGTATCCTTAAGGCATCTTCCATCCATTTTCTCACTTTGCACATAAAACAAGGAATAATGTTCACATATTAAAGATCATTATGGAAAAAGATTGGGCTCATGATGATAACAATTGACCAAGTTATGATCATTTGTAGTCACACATGAGAAATTGGGGGTTCATCTGGAGGACTTGTAATCTTTCTTCATGATCAAGCTTCTTCCACATGAAAACTCCTTCAAACTTTTGAACTTATTTGTTAATAACCCTTTGAAGAGAAGGATGTCTTTGGAATCAATCAAAAATACCAAAATATGAACAAGATATACTTCTTTGAAGTTCAAAACCCTAGCTCCTAGATCAAGAAAATGCTTTGAGGAACTTTGACAATTTTGAACAACCATCTTGTACAAACACTTTTGCTTTGTAAGTAGAAGTTGTTATGGATGATAAAGAGAACTCATAGCCACGAAAACTACTTCCAAATCTTGAGAATTGAGAGAAATATGCACTTGTGACCAATGGGAACAAAGCCTTGTCCAAACATGACAACTTCTTCAATCAACCCCTTGTACCTTTGAATCAATCTTGATAACTTTGAAATGTGGTGAACCAAGATAAAACTTTCCATGCCATTTCTTCCAAAATAACTTCAATGGTGAGGTTTTAACTTCTCAAGCTTTATTGATTAGGGCATGGAAATAAACTCATGAACCCATGGATCAACTTGCTAAGCCACGTTTCCTTTACCTACATTATTACCAAGTAAGACAAACCAACATTGCATTTTATTAATTAAAAGGAAAGTAAAAACAAAACATGCATGATCACAAAAGAAAAACAAGTTAAGGTTCTTGGTGATTCCTCAAAGAGAAAAGCTAAAGATTGGAAGGAGAACCAAAAGCCCTAATGTGACCTTGTTGTGATTGAAATAATATGGTATCATGAAGGGATCTCAGGGGGGAAAAGTGGGGTACAACAACAACGCAATCGATTGTCATAGCAAAATTTCACATTTAAAAAAAACACTGATGCATTGCATCAGTAGTGCAATCGAATGTAACAGAATAAAAAATCATTTTCTGCCTTGTTTTGGGGTTGTTTTGATCCATCTCTCTTTTTCTACTCACTCCTTTTGATTGTTGATTTGGATAGAAATTTGAAATAGCCAATTTCTCTTTAAATTTAATGAACTTTGGGTGTAAATGAAGTTGCATAATTGTTCATTAATTCAAATCTATTAAAGAGTGAATTATTTAATTAATTTTTGGTTTTTTGGATTAATGATATGTTTAGTACTTCAATCCATCAAGATGATCGATTGTATTTAAGAATGAAAGAAATTTGAGGTAGTGATCCAAATTAGCTTATCATTACCCTCCCTCTTCATCTTATCCCTTTATTTTTTATTTGTGCTACATGTTAAGGGATAATGATCTCTATATCATTTATCAAACATGAAGTACATAGATTGCTATTTACCGGCCTCAAAATAGGTGCGACTTCTATACAAGTCCACTTACGATTGCTTAACATAGCACTAAATTTTGTCTCGATTTGAGAAAATGGTCATTCATGTCCCAAACCTATGTTTGCAAGCCCAAGTATGTTAGTTTGATCCCTTTGATCCAATAACCTTGAGATTCATTGTTAGGAGGCTTTGGTTCTACCAATCCTCCAATGGATCTTCATCAATTTTGTTCAACGCGGATTACTTAAACATCATTGATCATTAAATGTTGCTTTGAGGATTCTTAAATGAATGATATACTTTACAAAAAGCAAATGCAACTTGTTATTGAGAGGATTTTGTTCTACCAATCCTCTAATGAGTTCTAAATGCAAGTTTCAAGATGGTCATCCAACTAACCACTAACTTCTAACAATTAACTTTATCTTAAGCTTTTATTTTATGCTCTTTACTTTATGTACCATTTACTTTAGCATTTATATTTCATGCTATTTTCATCTTTGCTCACTTTAGCATTTACTTTTATGCCATTTTTATTTTGCTCAACATGAACCATAAAAAGAATTAATGATACTTGGACTACTTGGTTACTATCTTTGGCATTATGGAGTATTGGACTTCTTGGACTTAGGAATAGAAACCTTGGCTTATGTTTGAGACCTAGTGACCTTAATTGATATTTTGTCTGGAGTTCTTGGGGTTCACCCCAAGACATTGGGTTGTTTGTTTGTTTTGTGTGCAAGTTATTATGATTACACACTTTGTCTGTAATCTGGAATTCATTTGTATACAGCCGTTACTCTTGCCAATTTTTGTGAAGACTTAATGCAATTAAAGCTTCATTTTCTCAAGAGGTTTAGTATCCTTGCTTGGTTTCAATCCAAATAATGGGAATTCTATCTTGACTAATAATGTCAAGTGTTCATTTCTTGTTTGTTAGAAGATTCTCTTCCTTAGTCTTTACCTTATACTTTATGATAGTCCCTTCATCTCCTCCCCTTCGTTAATTTTCAAAACTTTCTCATCTTTTTCAAAAGCTTCTTTGTTTATAAACTCTAACCGATTTCATAATAAACCATGACTTTATCGAGTTCCTTTTCTTTTAAAATTTCTTTTCTTTAAACAAACCTCATTTCACTTAACAATACTTCAATATCTTTCAATATTAAAAAATAATAATTCAACTCATTTAAACTCTTTTGTGCACTCGAGCACCTTTACCCTTCAAAACTTTTTCAAGATGAGACATGATTCATTGATATTCGAGAAACATTGTCTTATCCCCATGGTTATTAAGTTGTCGACTTTTCAACTTGAGTGCTAGAGGCGTTCTCAAACCCTCACTCTTGTTGACGCAGGGTCCATCTTTCTCACACCTTGTGGGCATTAGTCAAGATTTCTCTCCTAACAACGACGACTTATCTCTTCGCTTAAAATGAATCAACATACAAGTCTTTTTAAGCCAAATTACGATGCTCTGACTTTCCCATTGAATGAGGGAGTACGTAGGCACTAAGTCTTACGACCCAAGTCGAGCAAAATAAAAAATAAAAAACATTTTCTTTTGTTTACAAGTACACATTTATTCTTTTCCTTCAGCAAGTAAACCTTTACATGACACTCCTTTTAAAAGAAACCAAAAAAAGTGGATCCTATGAAGTACCATAGATGCTTAGGGTGCTAACACCTTCCCTTTGCATAATCGACCCCCGTACCTCGATCTCCGATCTTTTATTTCATTTTGGGTTTTGTTTGCTTTCTTCCAATTTCCCTTTGGAAACAATAAAGTGCGGTGGCGACTTCATTGTGTGTGATAAGTCAATTGATGGCTTAATCACAAATCTTTACCACTACATTTCTTTTCCTGCCATCACTGTCGCAATTTTGTTCTCTCTTAGTTTTGATTTGCGTGCGACAGAAGGAAGTGGCGACTTCACTGGGGATAGATCGACCTATTATTGGTCCATTCCTAATTGGGTCAATCCTAGCTTTGTTTGCTTATTTTCTACGAGTGTTTATATATTATTCTACTTGCTGCTTATTACTTCCCATTATTATTATTATTATTATTATTATATATATATATATATATATATATATATATATATATATATATATATATATATATATATATATATATATATATATATATATATATATATATATATATGTGTGTGTGTGTGTTTGTTTGGATTTCCCTGGTTTTCAGGGGCTCGGTGATTTCTTATAAGTCTTCTACCCGGACTTTGAGCAAACTTAAGATTGGACGGGCGATATAGTCATGTTAACTTTGAGGGAGTAATCCCAAAAAAGGAGACATGAGATCCTCCACATAGTGGAGGCCCCTTTGACTATAGTGTCGTTTACGGAGTAATCAGGAAGACGTACTACTTTCGACCTGGGAGCCCGCTGAAGTTGAGGGCCATAGATACCTAACCCATCTTTGCCTTTTAGGTGTAGTGTGGAAACCATGATGGAGTAATCCGAAAATGGTTGTCACGCAATGCTACGCTCGGACGAGTTTTTCCTGAAAATATTGCTAATTACCAAGTTAATCAGGAAGTTGGTAATATCTGAAGGAAGGATGTAGATTTTTGGAACCTCTTAGAACCTATTTCGGCAGGTGATAACTGTTAGTCCATACCTTATGGGTTGTACCCTTGACTCTGGGCTCGTGACTCGGAACCATGTGATCCTGTTACTGTGTAGTGCATTTCATAACATTGCATATCATCTACATCCTCTGCATCATTCTGCATACATCCAGGTTGTTCAGGATCTTATTCCCAGTTGCTTCTTTCTTCCAGTTAGTCGTCTACTGTCAAGATGATTCCTCAACACAACTATGGGACAAGAGTTGTTTCCAGATTGAGAATGGAAAACCAAGAACAACACAACATGGAAGTCAGAATGGAAATCGATAACACAACATGGAAGTGAGAATGGAAATCTGAATCCCAACTACTTCTATTGACACTCAACCTATCCAGCATACATCTACTACATGGAAAGAGTTTGGGTTTCCTTATAACTACTCTCTGCCTGTTGCAATTACTTCAATGGTTGGACAGTCTTCTCTACCATTCTTTCAGGCTCCAATTTTCACTCAACCTTAGCCAATCGTTAATACTCCTTCTCGAAAACCTGCTGCACAAGCTGCTTTTGGGAACCCTCTCTTTAAGTACCATGCTACCAGTCCTTGAAGTGTGAGTCAAGGATACTTTGATGAGTTGGGAGAGTTTAAAGAACCGTATCAGACTTTATAGAAGAGACTTAGAGATATGGAAGGAAATGAGTTCTTCAGTGTTGATGCTAACAACATGTGCCCAGTTTTTGATCTGGTTATGCCTGCAAAGTTCAAGACTCCCGAGTTTGAGAAATACCGGGGGCACACTTGTCCAAGAAGGTATTTGGTGATGTACTTTCGAAAGATGTATGCTTACACAAAGAATGACAAGTTGCTTATCCATTGTTTCCAAGATAGTCTGAGTGAAGCTTCATTGAAATGGTATATGGGACTTGAGAAAGGTCGTATCCAATGCTTCCAAGATCTTGTTGATGCTTTCATAAAGAAATACAAATACAACCTTGACATGGAACCTGATCGTCTCCAACTGCAAAATATGTCTCAGAATGAGAAAGAATCTTTCAAGGAATATGCTCAACAATGGAGAGAACTGGCATCTCAAGTTGAACCACCTCTGGCAAAGAAAGAGCTAACTGGACTGTTCATGGATACTTTATCCCATTTATTTTGGGAGAAGATGATTGGTAGTGTGTCCTACAACTTCACAGACCTGGTGACAAGTGGCCAAAGATTAGAAGAAGGAATCAAGAATGGTAAAGTGTCTAAAGCTGCTGAATCTTCTAATGGTGCAAAGAAATACCTTTTGAACTTTCAGAATAAGAAAGAGGTAGAAGCCAATGTTTTCTCGACTGAGAGAAGAAGACATCGTCGTAAGCCTCAATACATTGATCAATCATAAGTAGTGGTTGTTACTCCCGTGGTGAATACTCAACCAGTTCAGGTTTCTCAATAATAGAATATTACGCAGAATCAAAATTGTTGTGTTGGGAATATGGCTCAATTTGATCCCATCCCTGTGACATACACTGAATTGTATCCTACATTGGTGCATAAGGGCTTGATTATAACTAGGCCTCTGATTCCTCGAAAGCCTTCTCCAGCTGGGTTCAGATTTGAACTTCGCTGTTAATTTCATCAGGGAGTTGTCGATCATGATTTAGAGAGCTATTATGCATTGAAAAATAGAGTGTAAGAATTGGTTAAAGAAACTATTCTCACTTTTAAGGAGACAGGTCCTAACATTGTCAAAAATCCTTTGCCAAAACAAAGTGGTTGAAGACTGAGTCGGGGTACCCTCAAGTCACTTCCTAAAGCCTGTGTTTCAGACAGGACAGCTCATCCTTGTTACTGATTAGTCACTAGGCCATCTTTCTTTTTGTTTGCATTTTTCCCTTGTTTAAGTTAAAATTGTTGCTTTCAAATTTTGTTTGTACTTTCATGTTAAGTTTAATGAAATGAGCATTGCAATGTTTTGATTTAAATCATTTTCATTTACTTCGTTCAAATATATTTCTCATGTTTACTCCCTTTACCAAGCTTTTGTTTATGCAAAGATTTAAGGGAGGATGATGAAGACGAAATACCCATAACTGTTGCTGGTATGCTTTCGAATAAAACTTATTTGAGGATGTACGGGCATTGTTTCAACTCCAAAACACCAGAGAAATAAGGAAGTTAATCCCTCGTTCACCCCTTTTGAGCCTAGAAGTAGGAGTTTCTTTCTATACGAAAAAACCTGCAATCTTAACCTGGGGATGAGTAGTTCTTAGTTAATTTGGCTGTGCATTCAATTGCAAGAGAAATCGTGCAAGACACCTTTCAATAAAGGCGACGATCAAGCTTTCCTTTACACACAACAAGAAGTTTCAAAGATGCTCTCAAACCAAAAGTGACAAAGATGGTTCCCCACAATCATTGAGCAAAGAATTCATTATATTTCCAAAAAGAAAAATGAAATGAAAAGAAAAATCAAAATAAAAATCCCGCTAAGTCAAAACCTATGAAGGAGACTTAGGCAAAAACCTGGGCATCCCGCTGATTGTATTTCCAAATGAAACAGTGCAGGCAACAGTTGGAAATAATAAATTCAATCTGAAGAGGTCCAAATCCTCAAAATTCTCCACCAGTGTCGACAAAAGTACTCAAAACAACAAAATGATGTAAGAAGAAGTGACTGTATTTCTAAAAAATTCCTTAGCCTCTGAATCATCGTCATTTCTACCATCAGTGCAATTCCAAAATCTCTTGGAACCTAAATGCATATTCTGAATTAACTCAACGTAGGACTGAAGAACATCATGAAGATTGGGTTGGGTACAAATAAAATTTGAGCCTTTATCCTTTATTTATTAAATCATGAACCCGACCATGTTACAACCCTCAAAAGACCTAATTGAAGCCAGGTTTCTTTTGAAAGCATACTACAACAAGGTTGCGTAAACTGACTCCTAAGATCTTTTGCGAACCATTTGTTTTAGTATCATACCTTTTCTTTCACTTTAAAAGTATAAACCACTTCATTTTAACTAGTGATGCATTTTCCCAACACGAATAACATCATGTCAAAAATGATTTTGAATCCAAACTTTTGCATGAAATTTGCATTAAAATTACCATGTTTGAATAAACAATTTTTGCTTGCAAACAAGCTTTCCTCGTCAAGGAATTTCAAACATCTGAGAAACTTGGTCATTGACTCTATCAAGGGAAAGTATCTTCTAGGTCCAATTGCAAATGAATTCAATATTTGTTGCTCAGTGCAAATTTTCTTAGATTTGGTTAGCCAGAAGATCATTTTCAAGACTTATACTGAGGCATTTATTTCCAACAGTCATTTCAAGAACTGAAGCCATGATAATTTTACTCCAACAAATATCACAGAATTGAAGCCATGATCAGTTTATCTCCAATAGTCATCTCAGAGTTGAAGCCATGATCAGCTTATTTCCAATAAATTTTGAATGAAGCCATGATCAATTTATCCTCAACAGTCAACTAATCTGGGAAAAATCCCCAAGCAACTCTCCATGTCCTTCCTCAGAAAATCATCAGTTCAATACAATTTACAAGTGTGACAAATTTGGGTTCAAGACATTTTCTTTCTAAGCAAATTTGGCAGAGTTCTCCGTGTTGAGGAATCAAACTTCCAATGTTACCTCCACAAAAGAGTCAAAGTCCTTTATCATAAACGTCGGAATTACATGCATAGATCATTCACATATCATGCATAAAAAAATTCATACATAATGCATAACAAGAGTGATTCATCCTCATTTGCATTTCCCGAGGTCTTGTTGTAGTTGACATGTCACCTTGAGATCAAAGTCGAACTTGCTTGGCACCTACCAAAACAGATATCAGTTCGTCTATTTCTCTCTTTCTTCCAATGCTAATCTTGGATGAGTTGTTTCTCTCTTTCTTCCAATGATAATCTCGGATGAGTTGTTTCTCTCTTTCTTCCAATGATGATCTTGGATGAGTTGTTTCTCTCTTTCTTCCAATGCTAATCTTGGGTATCATGTTTCCCCATGCTGTCCAAAGTCAATATTGGATACCATGATCTTTTTTTCTATCCAAAGCCAATGTTAGATATCATGATCTTTTGCTGTCATCCAAAGCCAATATTGGATGTCTTGATCTTTTTGGCTATCGAAAACCAATATTGGATACCGTGATCCTTTTCTTCCACCCAAAGCCAATATTAGATGTTGTTATTTTTTTTCCATCCAAAGCCAATATTGGATGTTGCTATCTTTTGTTTCCATCCAAAGCCAATATTGGATGTTATTATCTTTGTTTCCATCCAAAGCCAATATTGGATGTCGTGATCTTTTCTTCCATCCAAAGCCAATATTGGATGTTTCCATCTTTTCCTTCCATCCAAAGCCAATATTGGATGTCGTAATCTTTTTGCTGTCCAAAGCCAATATTGGATGCCATGATCTTTTGCTTCCATCCAAAGCCAATATTGGATGTTGTGGTCTTTTCTCTAGTCTAAAACCATTATTAGAAGTTGAGCTCTCCCTTCATTGAAAGCCAATATTGGATGTTGCTATCTTTTGCTGCCATCAAAAGCCAATATTGGATGTTGTGATCTTTTCTCTCGTCTAAAGCCATTATTAGGCGTTGAGTTTTCCATTCATCCAAAGCCAATATTGGATGTTGTGGTCTTTTCTCTCGTCTAAAGCCATTATTAGACGTTGAGCTTTTCATTCAAAACCAATTTTTGATGTCGTGTTTCTTTTCCGTCCAACGTCTTTCCTGGATGACTCTAACGTAACTCCAGATTTGGTCTCATCCCACATCTATTGTTCTTCTAGATGTTTCTGATTGTTCTTTCCAGAGAGTTGCTCGCCTCGTTCAATGCCATTCTTTGATGTCGCTGCTTGCCTTCTCGGGTTTTATCTTTTTCCAAGTATTGATGGTTACTCTTTGTCACCCTGACAAATATCTAAAAATATGTTGTTGTTTCCCTATCATGTTTTTCCACGTCATTTCACCTGAGCTGCCATAAGTTTCTAGTTTCGAGTCTTTCCATATTCCCACAGAGTCTATCTCATCTCATACATCATTCAAAAAAATATATTCCAAAAAAGAGTCCATGCATTCATTCATAACATATGCTATCATCTCATCGCATCAGGGACGAAATTCAGGTATGTTTGTATTTAATTACTTTCCGCCTATCTGGCAAAAAAAATAATAAATAGGGGCAATTGTTGTAACCTAAATATCGCCCCTAACTTTTTCAGTCACACTTTCATATCATATTTTTCCATTTGGCTACAATCATTAATAAATCGCTTCATTCATCACATTTGCATCCTATCTTTAAGTTTTCTCTTGTGTTGTTGACTAACTTCTATTAAAATACAAAAAAAATATTTGTCTTTGTCTTTGTATATTTGTATTTAGTAGGTACCAAGTCAAAGCATCTGAAAAATAAGGTTTTCCGGTATTATTTTCCTTAAATCTCTATTTGCAAAGAAAAATATTTATAAAAAAATTTCATTTTTTTCACTGTACAATCGATTGCACAATGTGAAATTTTGAAAAAAATCAGCAATTTCAAGCTTGTCATTTTTTTGCTCCAAACTTTCTTCGTTTTTGAAATATATATCATTAATTCAAATTTTGGCTCCGATTTTTCATTTTTTGAAGGATATACCATTAATTCAAATTTTGGCTCCAATTTTTCATTTTTTTGAAAGACATATCAATAATTAAAATTTTGGCTCCAACAATTAATTACCAAACCACCACTAATCCCAAGTCTAAACTCAATAAATTGAGCCTTCATTTCATTCAAATCTCAAGCTTTTGATATCCAAATCCACCTTGCTAAAAAATATCTCAATTCTCTCCATCTTCCAAATTCACTCAAAGCTCCATTTTAAAAAAAAAAAGTTAGTAAGCTTTGCATTGAAGCTTACTAATATTTGAGCTAAACCTTCATCCAAACACTTTTTCTTTGTCAATTCTCTACATCCAAGCTTGGGAAATTGATTCTTGGGGATGAATTGAAGCAAATTCTTAAAGTTGTTTTAATAATTCTCAACATCTACCTTTGGTAAGTTGGATTTTTCATCTTTCACAATGTGATCTCTTGTTAATCTTTGGGTTTAAATCATTGAGCATTATTTTGTGATTCCATTTGTGCTATTTTCTCATAATTTAATGGAACTTTCGTGCTCAATTAAATCCATGATCATAAGGTGTTTGATGAAAAGTTTGAACAAGAAATTGGCCTTTTGAAATTCTGATTTTCTGATTTTAACAGGGTGCAATCGATTGATGTAACAGCGCAATCGATTGTCACAGTAAAGTTTCACGTTTTTTTGAAAAACAACACTGATGCAATCGATTGCATTAATAGTGCAATCGATTGTAACTGAACAAAAATGCATTTTCTGCCTTGTTTTGGGGCTGTTTTGATCCATCTCTCTTTTTCTACTCACTCCTTTTGATTGTTGATTTGGATTGCAATTTTAAATGGCCAATTATCTCTTTAAATTCAATGAACTTTGGATGTAGATGAAGTTGCATAAATGTTCATTAATTCAAATCTATCAAAGAGTGAATTATTTAATTCATTTTTGGTTCTTTGGATTAATGATATTTTTAATACTTTAATCCATCAAGATGAGTGATTGAATTTAAGAATGAAAGAAATTTGAGGTAGTGATCCAAATTAGCTTATCATTCCCCTCCCTCTTCATCTTATCCCTTTTTTTTATTTGTGCTACATGTTAAGGGATAATGATCTCTATATCATTTACACAAACATGAAGTACATAGATTGTTATTGACCGGACTCAAAATAGGTGCAAGTTCTAGATAAGTCAACTTACGATTGCTTAACATAGCGCTAGGTTTTGTCCCGATTTGAGAAAATGATCATTCTTGGTCCAAACCTATGTTTGCAAGCCGAAGTATGTTAATTTGATCCATTTGATCCAATAACCTTAAGATTAATTGTTAGGAGGCTTTGGTTCTACCAATCCTCCAATGGATCTTCATCAATTTTTGTCAACGCGGATCACTTAAACATCGTTGATCATTAAATGTTGCTTTGAGGATTCTTAAATGGATGATATACATGACAAAAAGCAAATGCAACTAAGTTTCAAGATGGTGATCCAAGTAACCACTAACTTCTAACAATTGACTTTATCTTATGCTTTTATTTTATGCTCTTTACTTTATGTACCATTTACTTTAGAATTTACATTTCATACTATTTTCATCTTTGTTCACTTGAGCATTTACTTTTATGCCATTTTTATTTTGCTCACTTGAGCTTTTCTTTTCCTTTTGAAGATACTTAATAATCAACAAGAACCATAAAAAACATTAATGATACATGGACTACTTGGTTACTATCCTTAGCATTATGGAGTATTAGACTTCTTGGGCTTAGGAATAAAAACTTTGGCTTATGTTGGAGACCTAGTGACCTTAATTGATATATTTTCTGAAGTTCTTGGGGTTCATCCTAAGATATTGGGTTGTTTGTTTGTCTTGTGTGCAGGTTATTGTGATTACACACTTTTTCTGTAATCTGGAATTCATCTGTATACAACCGTTACTCTGTCCAATTTTTGTGAAGACTTAATGCAATTAAAGCTTGGTTTTCTCAAGAGGTTTAGTATCCTTGTTTGGTTTCAATCCAAATAATGGGAATTCTATCTTGACTCATAATGTCAAGTGTTGGCTTCTTGTTGGTTAGACAATTCTCTTCCTTAGCCTGTATTGTAACCTTTAGGATAGTCCCTTTATCTCCTCCCCTTCTTTAATTTTAAAAACTTTCTCATCTTTTTAAAAAGCTTCTTTGTTTATAAATTCAAACCGCTTTCATAATAAAACTCGACTTTATCGAGTGACTTTTCTTTTAAAATGTGTTTTCTTTAAACAAACCTCAATTCACTTAATCATACTTCGACATCTTTCAAAATTAACAAAAAAACAATTCAACTCATTCAAGCTCTTTTGTGCGCTCGAGCACCTTTACCCTTCAAAACTTTTTTCAAGATGAGACATGATTCGTTGATAGTCGAGCAACATTCTCCTATCCCCATGGTTATAAAGGTGTCGAATTTTCCACTTGAGTGCTAGAGGTGTTCTCAAACCCTCACTCTTGCTGATGCAGGGTCCATCTTTCTCACACCTTGTGGGCGTTAGTCGATATTTCTCTCCTTACAATGACGACTTGTCTCTTCGTTTAAAATTAATCAATAGAAAAGTCTTTTCTAGCCGAACTATAGTGCTCTTACTTTCCCATTGTACGAGGGAGTACATATGCACTAAGTCTTACGACCCAAGGCGAGCAACAAAAATAATAAAAAACTTTTTTTTTGTTTACCAATACACATTCATTCTTTTCCTTTAGCAAGTAAACCTTTACATGACACTCCTTTTAAAAGAAACCAAACAAAGTGGATCATACGGAGTACCATAGATGCTTAGGGCGCTAACACCGTCCCTTTGCATAACTGACCCCCGTACCTCGATCTCTTATCTTTTATGTCATTGTGGGTTTTGTTCGCTTTTTTCCCATTTCCCTTTGGAAACAATAAAGTGCAGTGGCAACTTCATTGTGTGAGATAAGTCAATTGATGGCTTAATCTCAAATATTTTCCGCTACATTTCTTTTCTTGTCATCACTGTCGCAATTTCGTTCTCTCTTAGTTCTGATTTACGCGCGGCATAGTGAATGGCTTAGCTTCTAGGGCTAGTTATGAACTTAGTTCGACACTAGGATTAATTCCAAAGAATTAAGGTAGGTTGCATCGTAAATCTATATTTTGTGATAAATGTTTCCACACAATGGAGGTATGTCATAACGTAAAGCCATATTTGATGGAAAGGACTCTCGTGCAATGGAGGTAAGTGGTAACTTATAGTCATATTTGGTGTAAAGTGTTTCAATGCAATGGAGTAGGCAGTACCATAAACCTTATTTGATGGAAGGCTTTAGTAGTTGAACCTTTATTCCGTAAAATAGTCTCAAAAATAGGAGTTCTAGTTGGTTTTATGTGTTCATTATAACAATTGTCTCCTAAGTTTGAGAGACCTTGTGAGGCTAGTGTATTAACATTCACATGATGTATAAAGCAAGGTGAGCTAGTGAAGATTTCATCATTATCTAATTCAAACGATTCCACTATGTTTTTATATTTAGCATTTTGTATTGACATCAATTTTATGTATGCACTAAGATATGGACCTATTGTCATAGTTGAGTAGATGTAGTTTAGACACTTTTGGAATAGTCAGTATCAGATATAACATGTTGAGCAATACCACTCTAGAAGCGTATTATTCAGTATGTTACAATTCATAGTAAGATTGAAACTTGGAATCAAAATCTTGTAAAAAATACCATATAATTTACAACTTATTTAGGAAAAATCAGAAACTGTCCTATATTTAGGGAATGAAAAGTCATTCAAAATATAAAAACTATAATTAACATTATCTTTTTAAATTTACATTTTTAACGTTACCTAAAACTAATAAAAACTATTATACCAAAACAAATTACTACTTTAAAGTAAGAAACACAAAAAATGATATATAATACTTTGTAAATGAAAAAATTGACTACTTTAAAATAGGAAATCATAGAATACCAAAAATACCATAAAATACTTATATATAAATAGAGGTAGTGATTAGTTATTATCAACAACAAAAACTAATCTACTTTTTATTGTTATACAAACCAAAAACAAATTTCAATTATGTTTGTGAGAAATACAAACCATTGTAATATCACATTTTTCATGCTGTCAATTTTTTTTATATTGACGTTTAGCACTACTATTTATTCAAACATCGCATGTAGCGGTATGAATTTGTTGACACTTATTCTCCAATCTTCATTCTCAATAATTTAGTTTTTAATTAAACATTATTTAATGTTATATCTTCAATACAATAACATCTTATAATTAATTTTGTTACAGGTCTTAGGTGTGCAATATTATCTTATTCTGATGTTTAAGTACAACGACTTAATCTTTTTTGTTCATCATATATATAATATATAATGGTTTTTTACCTACATTTTTTTATTCTAACTTATTAGGTGTAGCATATTTATTTATTGTTTTATGATTGCCAAATTTCTTAGATCTATGTCTAAATTAATTTAATTAAAGAGTTTCAAATTAAAATATGTGCAAATTGCATATTTAGTACATATAAGCTTTTTTTTTCTATTAATTTCAAAACATACTACAATCCCATTATGAATTTGTTACTTTCATGAATAAAAATTTAGGTATTTCTGTATAAATTTAATTTTGGTAAAAGAAATATGATCATTATCTTTTATTAATTTATTTATAAATTTGGGTTACATGTGATATTTTAGGTCAGTAGATTGAGAAAAATTCACAAGATGGGCGCCTAACATTTGACTAGTCGCAATATGGTTTACATTTTCATTCTATTGTATATTATAACTTCATTACTTGTTAAATCTCTAAAAATGGACATAGAACTTTTTATGAGTGTCGTGATTTTCAAATAATTTATATATCTAATAAAGTTTATTTTAAATAATTATTTAAAACATTGTATATTTTCAATATAGGGTATAAAGTATTATACTCACCTTTTATTAAAATCTTGTCATTTGTTAAATTTCCATAAATTATGAAAATTGTGTTACGGGCACAATACGGACTGGTTTTGCCAACACGAATATACTATGTTGTCTTTAGATTTTTGAATGGATGCATTATCCCAGATTCAACACAACTCGTGTGGGAAAGCACGACAAGACCGTATTGGTCTCAAAACATTTCTTGGCATGCCATGTTCAATAATAATGGAAGCCTAAAATGAAGCTTGTATATTTTAATTTCTATAGTATGATTGAAACAACAAGTAAATTGTACTAACATGGTTGGGTAGGATTGGAATTTTCTTGTAGATGATGCAGAGTAGACAACACTAGTAATTATGTGAAGAATCTTAATAAATTGTATTATTGTTAAATAAAATAAGTAAACTAAAATCAAGATGTATAAGGAACCTTTGAAATAACTAAGGGTGTGATAATTATGGTAAATACTTATGATACAATGATGAATTCCAGAAAGTAAGAAATACTTAAAAGTGTAATGGCACTTTGTTGTTCAGCAAATATCGATAAAGTGATGATGTAAGGAATCAGGAGAAATGGATATAGTGAATGGCTTAGCTTCTAGGGCTAGTTATGAACTTAGTTCGACACTAGGATTAATTCCAAAGAATTAAGGTAGGTTGTATTGTATATCTATATTTGGTGAAAAATGTTTCCACACAATGGAGGTATGTCATAACGTAAAGCCATATTTGATGGAAAGGACTTCCGTGCAATGGAAGTTAGTGGTAACTTATAACCATATTTGATGTAAAGTGTTTCAATACAATGGAGTAGGCCTTACCACAAACCTTATTTGATGGAAGTCTTTAGAAGTTGAACCTTTATTCCATAAACTAGTCTAAAAAATAAGGAGTTCTAGTAGGTTCTACGTGTTCATTATAATAATTGTGTCCTAAGTTTGACAGACCTTGTGACGCCAGTGTATTAACATTCATATAATATATGAAGCAAGATGAGCTAGTGAAGATTTCATTATCTAATTCAAATGTTTCAACCATATTTTTCTATTTAGCATTATGTATTGACATCAATTTTATGTATGCACTAAGTTATGAACCTATTTTCATAGTTGAGTAGATGTAGTTTAGACACTTTTGGGATAGTCAGTACCAGATATAACACGTTGAGTAGTACCACTCTAGAAGCGTATTATTCAGTATGTTACAATTCATAGTAAGATTAAAACTTGGAATCAAAATCTTGTAAAAAATATCAAATGATTTACAACTTATTTAGGAAAAATTAGAAACTATCCTATATATAGGGAATGAAAAATTATTCAAAATATAAAAACTATAATTAACATTATCTTTTTAAATATACATTTTTAAAGTTACCTATAACTAATAAAAGTTATTATACCAAAAGTAGTGACTACTTGAAAGTAAGAAACACAAAAAATGATATATAATACTTTGTAAATGAAAAAATTGACTACTTTAAAATAAGAAATCATATAATACCAAAAATACCATAAACTACTTATATATTGAGGTAATGATTAGTTCTTATCAACAATAAAAAATAAACTACTTTTTATTGTTATACAAAGCAAACAATAATTTCAATTATGTTTGTGAGAAAAAGAAACCTTTGTAATGTCACATTTTTCATGTTGTCAATTTTCTTATTGACAATTAGCAGTACTATTTCTTCAACCATCACATGTAGCGGTATGAATTTGTTGACACTTATTCTCCAATCTTCATTCTCAATAATTTAGTTTTTTAATGTCTTTTTTTCCAGATTAATTAATGGGGAGGATGGGGAAGCCGAGGCTTCCGAAGAAATTGGTGCCACCACCGCCTCCATCTAGATATAAATCTTCGTCCCCGACGCTCGTTTCGCAAGCTCCTCTTGAAACTGGGTCATCTCTCTCCTTTCGGCATGATACTGCAACCATTGTTAGAGAAAACAAGGATATTGATACGATGTTGCAGAGTGGGGAAAACTGTGATGATACAACTAAGAAAGATGAAAACCTAGCTGCTGCAAGTAGGAAGCTATGGGTTCATGTTTTTAACGATAATAGGAATACTTCTAAGGGTAGAGCCATGAAATTTATCGCCCCTAAAATTGTGAATGGAGAAGTTGAGGTTCTGATTGAAGAAGAGGACATTCATGCAGAAGTCAAGTTATGGGAACCGTCTCTTGTGTTATATGATTTAGGATGGGAGCTAAGCATGAATGGGGTTAAAAACTTCATGACAAGAACATGGAATTTTGTCCAGCTGCGGTATATGTACTATAATGAAGAGGGATATTATATTCTGCGATTCAAGTCATTCAGAGAAAGGGATGAGGTTCTTATGAGGGGCCCTTATACGTTCCGGAGCATGCCTCTTCTCATCCGTGAATGGCACCCTGATTTTAACTTGAAGGAGGATCTTTTGCGTACCCTTCCTCTATGGGTGAAGTTTCCCCAGATGCCTATCTATCTTTGGGCAGATATCAACTTTAACAAAATTGGTAGCGCATTGGGTAACCCTATTGTGACTGATGAGTGTACTGCTAACTGCCTGTGCTTTTCTTATGTGAGAATTCTTGTAGAGGTAGACATCACAAAAGAGATCCCTAAGTCCATCACTATTTGTGATGATTCTGGGAACAAGATGGAGCAAAGTATTGAATACGAATGGAGGCCTTCTTTCTGTAGAAACTATCAAAAGTTGGGCCATAATTGTGAAAAACCTAAGGTACATGGGAAATAGTGGAAGCATAAGGCCAATATTCCTTTCGAGCCAAAATCTAATGATGTATCTATTATTAATAGTCTCCCTTTGGCCCAAGCTACTTCTGCTAGTCAACAGGGTGATGGTAACTGTTCTGCAGTGAAAAGAGGCAAGGATAAAGGTAAGATGCAAACCTCTGAAAAACCTCCTAGTAAACTGTTCGGTGATAATGGATTTGATGCTTTAGAGATTTTGGATGATCTTCTTGAGATCTAAAATCCTGGCTAACGTTAGTGTCTTGGAATGTTAGGGGGTTTAATAAAACTGCTAAGCTTAGGGAGATTAGCTCCCGTCTCCTAGAGCTTAGGGTTTATATTATTATTTTGGTGAAACTCGCGTCAAAGTTCATCATGCTAATAAAATAAGGAAGCTGCTGAATCTTGGTGATAATTTTGTTGATAACTATAATTGCCATGCTAGTGGCAGGATCTGGGTCAATTGGAATAAGAACAATATTGATGTCAAGCTTATTTTTTCTACTAGCCAAATGATTCACTGTGAGGTGCTTGACACCCTTGGTAACCTTAGGTTTCATCTTACTTCTATTTATGGTTTTAATAAGCTGGAGCAAAGAAGGGTTTTGTGGCACGATGTGGAGAAGCTAAATTAGCAGGGTCCCTGGTGCCTTGTAGGGGATTTCAACAATGTTCTTCATGGTAAAGACAAAATTGGAGGTTCTTTAGTTACTGAGGGAGAGTTACAGGATTTAACAGACCTAATGCATAACATAGATCTTGCTGAGATGGATAGTACTGGAGAGTATTTCACCTGGTCCAACAAGCAATGTTTGGGGACTATTTACCCCAGGATTGACCATTTCCTGCTTCCAAAATCACTTGAATTATGCCCTTAAAATCATTCCTCCCCTTCTTTCTGATCATGCCAGGCTCTACCTGTGTAATCAGAATATGTCCCCCGGGCCTCACAAAAGATTTCGCTTTATTAAATGTGTTGTTGAATCTAAAGGTTACAATAATGTTGTTAATAAGTCTTGGAATAACCCGATGACTAACAGCCCGAGTTATGTCATGTGGCACAGACTGAAGAGGTTAAGGCTGATTCTTTGCAAGCTCAACAAGAATTTATTGGCCTCAAAGAACCACATTGCTTTAGCTAGGGATAATCTGTCCAAAGTCGAGGCTGATCTTGCAGGTGATCATATGAATACTGAGAAAATCTGGAAGGATAAAAATTGCATTGAAACCTTGCTGAAGTGGAATGATATTGATGAATCCATTCTTAGACAAAGATATAAAACTCAATGGCTTAAAGATGAGGATGGTTGCAATGATATTTACCATGCCTTTATCAAATCCAAGCAAACAACTAAGGCCCTGAACATGTTGCAGAAGGATGATGGTTCTTACATAACTTCTCAAAAGCTGATTGAAGAAGAAATTCTTAATTTCCATGACTCTCTCGTGAGGAATGGTGCTCATCTTAAGAATGCGCTGAGAATTTTTGGTTGCCCCTATCTGTGATTGTGAAATTTATGATGCTATCAAGGGTATCAAAGATGTTGTTTCCCCTAGGTTAGATGGCTACTCTGCAATGTTTTTCAAAGCCAGTTGGAATATTGTGAAAGAGGATGTTATAGCTACTGTCAAAGATTTTTTTGATAGGGGAAAACTCTACAAAGCTTTCAACTGTACCTTTGTGTCCCTTACCCCCAAGGATGATTTAGCTTCCTCTATCAAGGACTATAGGCCCATTTCAGTGTGCACTACAGTTTATAAAATCATCTCTAGAATCATGACTGAAAGATTGAGTTGAGTTATTGGCAGTATAATTAGCCCGAATTAGGCTGCTTTCATCCATGGGCATCAAATCCATCACCATATCCCACTAGCCTATGAACTTATAAAGGGTTATAGTAGGAAAGGTGGTATGCCAAGAATTATGATCCAGTTAGATATGCAAAAAGCCTACGACATGGTGAGCTGGAAGGCGTTGGAACTGATTATGCAGGAGCTTGGTATCCCCAATACCTTTATCCATTCGATTATGACAGCTATATCTAATACTTCCTATAAATTTTTTGTCAATGGTATTACTACTGACTTATTGATTGCCAAGAGAGGAATATGCAAAGGGGATCCAATTTCTCCCTTTATCTTTTCTTTTATTATGGAATATCTTCATAGATGCTTGGTCCATATGCATCTTAATCAAAATTTTAATCATCACTCTAAATGTGACAAGCTCCAGCTGACTAACCTTATGTTTGCAGATGATGTTCTCTTGTTTGCAAGAGGGGACAATATCTCTGTTGAGCTTCTCCTCAAGGCCTTCTATAATTTTTCTAAGTCCACGAGCATGATGGTCAATGCTAGTAAGAGTAAGATTTATTTTGGCTCAGTTGATTCTAGCACCATAAATCATATTCTATCATGGTCTAAATTCAAGGAGGGTTCTCTCCCTTTTAGATACATTGGGGTTCCTCTTACGTGCAAGAAGCTTAGCTGCAATCACTACTTGATTTTGGTGGACACAATTGTTGGTAGAATTAGCCATTGGTCAGCGAGATTCCTCAGCTATGCAGGGCGATTTTCAATTAGTGAAATCTATATCCTTTTCCATTGCTAATTTCTTGTTAATGTGTTTCCCTCTCCCCAAAGCCGTCCTTAAGAAAATTGAAGGGATTTGTCGGTCCTTTATTTGGACTGGGAAGGATGCTGTTAGCAGACAGAGCTTGGTTGCTTGGGCTAAAGTCTGCAAGCCTATTAAGCAAGGTGGCTTAGGAATCATTGATCTTTGTATTTGAAATAATTGTTCTATGCTTAAATTCCTCTGGAATATTTGCAATAAATCTGATAGTTTATGGGTGAAATGGGTCCATGCCTACTATTTGAAGTGCCACAACATCATGGAGGGTAAGAGTAAATCTTCTAGTACCTGGATTATGCGTAAAATCTTGGACCAGATGGATTTCATTCAATCTAATATTCTTCTTTGGAATGACATGTCTTCTAAAGGAATTTTTAGTACGCGTTGCTGCTATCTAACTTTTGTTGATAACCACCTAGTTTTGTGGAATAGGTTGATGCTGAAAAAATTAGCTAGGCCTAGAGCTTTGTAGGTTTGGTTTCCTCACCGATAGCAATTGTTATTTTTGTCCTCAAACTGAAAAACTTTCCCACCTCTTCTTTGAATGTCATAACATTAGGAGGATTTGGTGTGAGGTGCTTGATTGGATTCAGATTCATCATCATGTTCCTAATGTTTGGGAGGATGAGCTTGCTTAGATAATCAAGAATGGCAAGGGTAAAGAGTGGAGAGCCTACTTGTTTAGACTGGCCATTGCTGAAACAATTTATGGTGCTTGATTGTATCGTAACACTATGTGCTTTGGTTCGGCTTTGGATTTGAATCAAGTGATCAAATCTATCATAGATAATATTGTTTTTAGGGGTTAGCATTGTAAATCTTTACAGAGTAGGATTGTTAGACTAATGCTTTCTTAGTTTCCTGTGTTTCTTTGTTTGGCTGGATCCTTGCGATCGCCGAGTATCCTTCTGTTTTAGGTTTAATACAAGTCCTTATTCCAAAAAAATATATAGTTTTTAATTAAACATTATTTAATGTTATATCTTCAATACAATAACATCATATAATTATTTTTATTACAGATCCTAAGTGTGCAATATTCTCTGATTCTGATGTTCAAATATGGCGACTTAATCTTTTTTGTTCAACATATATGTAATATATAAAAGTTTTTTAGCTACCCTTCTTTTATTCTAACTTATTAGGTATAGCATATTTATTTGTCGTTTTTTGATTGCCAAATTTCATAGATCTATGTTTAAGGTAATTTAAATTAAATAGTTTCAAATTAAAATATGTGCAAATTGTATACTTAGTACATGTAAACTTATTTGTTTTTCTTTTAATTTTAAAACATACTACAATCCCATTATGAACTTGCTACTTTCATGAATAAAAAATTAAGGCTTTCTGTATAAATTTATTTTGATTAAAGAAATATGATCATTATCTTTGATTAATTTATTTATAAAGTAGGGTTACATGTGATTTTTTTGGTTAGTAGATTGAGAAAATTTCACAAGAAGTTGTGCCTGACAACAAATTAGATGTGTCAAATACTTTTTCTTCAAGGAGGTTTCCTAGTAAGATTGGATCACATGCTCCAACTTGCATAAACAGTTCTGAAACTTGCACTCTATGCACACCAGTTCTCGTGTCGGATCCCCCTCCACAATCAGAAGTGTGAAAGTGCAAATGTAAGGATAAGTTATACAATCCAATTGGTTAATGTTTATTAGTTTTTATGTTTCATGTAATTTTATTAATTTACGATTAATAAGTGGGACTCATCCCTATGATATTTGAAATTGTCTTTTCGATTATACTTATGAGGTCTCCATGCTTATGAATATTTGGGTTATTAGTTCTAATTTTATTTTATTCAATGTGCTTTTCTCTTTTTTTTTTGTTCAAAAGAGTTCAATAAATTTTATGAAATAAATTATGTATTGAGTTTAATATTTAATATTTTTGAGTATACATTTTTAATTTTTTATAATACTGAATATATTTAATGAATCATGAATTTAATTTGTATCTAAATTTTTTTAAATTAAATATTAATTCACATTTTATTGAAACATTATTTCAGGTAAGAAAATAAAAGCACATATCAAAGTTTAATTCACAAAGATAAAAACTTTAAAATTTAAAAATATCATTTAATTAAAATATAATATAAGTTTTAAAAATAATTTATTATATTAAAATAAATTTTAACTATTAGAGAAGATATTGCTGTATAGTAGAAAACTGCCACCTGGCAGTTTCCACCTCTTGGTTACCTACTGTAACCGGTGCCCTGTTCCTATATAAACAGGTGTCACCTCTTTGTAATCGGTGTGTGAAAGCTTTTATGAATAACAGAAAGTAGTTACAGATGGAAACAAACTTTCTCTACTCTCTCTATCTTTCTAACATGGTATCAGATTAAGCCTTCGATCCATCTTCTTCCTTGCTCCGATGGCGTCACCAAACTCGCCGGAACGAACTCCGGATTCACACGCAATGTCGCAGCTTCACACGCAAGACGATTCGAATCGTCTACACTTCTCGCTCAAGATCGCACAGAAACTTGATGAAAAGAATTTTCACCTCTGGCGACAACAAATCGAACCGTATATCAACGCTCACGGACTCACTGAGTTCGTCGTTTGTTCACGAATTCCGCTTCAGTTTCTTGATGATGCTGCTCGTGCGTCTGGATCTATCAATCCAGAGTATTCGCGATGGTTGCAGAAGGATCAAATGTTGCTCTCTTGGTTGCAATCCACGCTATCCAGTGAAATCCTCTCTCGTGTCCTTGGCTGTTCTCATGCTCATGAGCTTTGGGATCGTCTCTTTAACTACTTTCAGAAGCAGACGCGAGCACGCGCTCGTCAACTTCGTGTTGAGTTACGAACGATTTCCTTGGAGAATTCCACGGTTCAAGAATTTCTGCTCAAGATTCGTAATACTGTTGATGCTCTTGCATCTATTGGAGATCCGGTGCCTGCGTCACATCACATTGATGTGATTCTTGAAGGACTTCCATCAGATTTTGCACCTGTTATTTCTGTCATTGAAAGTAAGTTTGGAGTAATGGATCTTGATGAAGTGGAGATTCTTCTCCTTGCTCACGAACTTCGCCTAAACAAGTTCAAAAAGGTTTCAACACCTGATCTTGTTTCTCTCAATCTTACGCACTCTACTCCCGCTCAATCCACTCCTGATGAGAGTGTAGTTGCCACTACGGAATCTCAGTCTCCTACACAAGTCCAGTCCTCTGATTCTGATGCTTCACACTTTCGTGGTGGTCGTTCCTTCAGAGGTGGACGTTCAGGCAGGGGTAGAGGTGGGAGATTCTCCTCTACTATTCAGTGCCAAGTTTGCTCCAAACCTGGCCACACAGCTCTCAATTGCTGGCATCGATTCAACCAGCAGTTTCAGCCTACCTATGGTACTGCCTACAACAATCAAGCCTGGACTACCTCTCCTACTCCTATGGCTGTGCAGGCTTCACATGTTTGGACCAGGCCTCAAGCTGTCTATAGAGCTGCTCCTGCTGGTGCAGCACCTAGTGCTTATGTTGCTCAAGCTGCATCTACAGCCTCTGCTAACAGTGCCTGGTATCCTGATTCTGGTGCTTCATATCATGTAACAAATGACCCTAAGAATCTTCAACAGCTGGTTCCTATTGAAGGTCATGATCAAATCCTGATTGGAAACGGGCAAGGTTTGACTATCACTTCCTCTGGCACTAGTCAATTCCAGTCACCTTCACAGTCTCATACACCTCTTATGCTCCATAAGCTCATGCTTATTCCCTCTATTACTAAGAATTTAATTAGTGTCAGTCAATTTTGCCTAGATAATGCTGTTTATTTTCTGTTTACCTCTGACAAATGTCTTGTTAAATCCCAGGCATCTCATGAAGTTCTCCTAGAGGGTTCAGTTGGTCCAGATGGCTTGTATGTGTTCCCTCCTATTGACTTGTCTAAGTCCAGCTCTGTGGTTTCCACCAGTTCCAGCTCTCAGGCTTCAGCTCCTAGTATTAATTCTGCTGTAGTTTCATCTCATGTTGATAGATTTAGTACTTCAAATAAGTGGCACTTAAGGTTAGGGCATCCTAACATTCAGACACTTAAACTTGTACTCAACAGTTGTAATGTTTCATTCAGTAATAAAGAGTTGGATTTTTTCTGTACTGCTTGTTGTATGGGTAAGTCTCATAGACTTCCATCATCACCATCACACACTACTTACACCAGACCTTTAGAATTAGTGTATGGAGACTTATGGGGACCTTCTCCTAATGTGTCTACATTAGGCTTCAAGTACTACATGTCATTTGTGGATGCCTTTTCCAAATTCACTTGGATTTATTTTCTGAAATCTAAAGCTGAGGCACTGTCTATTTTCAAACAATTTAAGGTTCTGGTTGAATTACAACTTGGCTGCTCCATTAAGGCTTTTCAATCTGACTGGGGGGGTGAATTCAGACCATTTAATAAGCTTCTTTCAGAACTGGGCATTGTCCACAGAGTTGCCTGCCCTCACACTCATCACCAAAATGGTGTGATTGAAAGAAAGCATAGACATATAGTGGATACAGGACTTACCTTGCTAAGTCAGGCATCTATGCCTCTGCCCTATTGGGACTTTGCCTTCTCCACTGCTGTCTATTTGATCAATAGACTCCCTTCAGCTTCTGTTGGTTCTCAGGTGCCCTATTCCTTACTCTTTGGGATCAAACCTGACTATTCCTTTCTCAAGGTGTTTGGTAGTGCTTGTTTTCCTCTTCTAAGACCCTATTCTACTCATAAGTTTAATTTCAGGTCTCATGAATGTCTGTTTCTAGGCTACTCAACATCTCACAAAGGCTATAGATGCCTCTCTCCATGTGGTAAAGTCTACATTTCTAAGGATGTTTTGTTTAATGAGTCAAGGTTTCCTTACCTTGATTTATTCTCCACCACTAAACCTATTCTGCCTCCTAATACTTCTTCTCATGTCTCTCTCTCTCCTTTACCTATTTTCACCACTCCATCATCTATTCTTTCTCCTTCTGTTGGTCCTTCATCTGCTCCCACAATCCCCTTTAATAGTCAGTCTAGTCCTCCTTCTGCTACATCTTCTGTGTCTTCTCATTCTGCTGCAGGTACTCATTCCTCTCCTGTGGGATCTTCTGGTAGCCCTGCTCCCTCTGAATCTCTTCAGCACACCACCTCCACTGCCACTGATGAGTCCTCTTCTCAGTCTGTCAGTCAAACAAATGAGAATTTAGCACCAGATTCTGTCACCATTCCTCCCAAAGCAGTACCTGTATCAGCTGTTCCCATTAATCATCATTCCATGACCACAAGAGCCAAAGCTGGCTTCAGACAACCTAGACTGGAACCTAGGGTTTTATTGACAGTTGCTGAACCTAAGTCAGTAAAACAGGCTCTTGCTAGTGCTCAGTGGCTGGCCGCTATGCAAGCAGAGTATAATGCCCTAATTTCCAACAACACTTGGACTCTTGTACCTCTGCCACCTCATAGGCAAGCTATTGGCAGCAAGTGGGTATTTCGTGTCAAGGAAAACCCTGATGGCTCCATTAATAAGTATAAAGCAAGACTTGTTGCAAAAGGTTTTCATCAAAGGGAAGGGTTTGATTTTAATGAGACATTTTCTCCAGTTGTTAAACCCATTACAATCAGGATTATTCTGTCTATTGCTCTTACCTACAACTGGTCCATACAACAGCTGGATGTCAACAATGCTTTCCTCAATGGATTACTTGATGAAGAAGTTTATATGGTTCAGCCTCAAGGTTTTGAGCACTCTGACTCTTCATTGGTGTGCAGATTGAATAAAGCAATCTATGGCCTCAAACAAGCCCCTAGGCAATGGTTTGAGAGACTTCAAACAGCTCTTGTGCAGCTTAAGTTTTATCCTAGTAAGTGTGATCCTTCACTCTTCACTTATTTTGAAGGAGGCCATACTGTCTATCTACTTGTCTATGTAGATGACATTATTATTACTGGCAGCTCTTCCTCTTTACTGCAGTCTATCATCACCAAGCTTAATGTTTCCTTTTCTCTCAAGCATTTGGGTGATCTGGACTACTTTCTTGGTATTCAAGTCACCAAGACTGCTTCTCAATCTTTGCTTCTCACACAGTCCAAATACATCAAAGACTTACTGCATAGGACTAATATGCTGGAGTGTACACCTGTAGCTACCCCTATGCAATCTACCTGCAAGCTTACAAAGGTGGGCTCACCTCCACTGACTGATCCTTTTATGTACAGGTCAGTGGTTGGTGCTTTGCAATATGCCACCCTCACTAGGCCAGATATAGCCTATGCTGTGAACAAGGTGTGTCAATTTATGGCACAGCCTCTTGAAGCTCATTGGGTGGCTGTCAAAAGAATTTTGAGGTACCTCAAAGGTACCATCTCCCATGGCCTGCATCTGACTGCTCTTACACCCTCTACTTCACCTACTATTAAGCTGTTCTGTGATGCTGACTGGGCCTCTGACCCAGATGATAGAAGAAGTACCTCTGGTGCTGCAATATTTTTTGGCCCTAACTTGGTCTCCTGGTGGTCCAAAAAGCAACATGTAGTAGCTAGGTCCAGCACTGAATCTGAATTCAGAAGCATGGCTCATGCTGCAGCTGATTTGCTGTGGATTCAAACCCTTCTTCAGGAACTATTCATCTCTTGCAAGACTCCCCAGATTTTCTGTGATAACCAGTCTGCAGTTCTTCTGGCACATAATCCTATTATGCATACTAAGACCAAGCACATGGAGATTGACCTCTTCTTTGTCAGAGAAAAGGTGCTTAGCAAACAATTACAAGTTGTGCACATCCCAGGCACGGATCAGTGGGCTGATGTGCTCACTAAACCATTAGCTTCCACTGCTTTTTTGACTCTTAGGCACAAACTCAGAGTAGTTGCCTCCTCCTGAGTTTGTGGGGGGGGGGGTATTAGAGAAGATATTGCTGTATAGTAGAAAACTGCCACCTGGCAGTTTCCACCTCTTGGTTACCTACTGTAACCGGTGCCCTGTTCCTATATAAACAGGTGTCACCTCTTTGTAATCGGTGTGTGAAAGCTTTTATGAATAACAGAAAGTAGTTACAGATGGAAACAAACTTTCTCTACTCTCTCTATCTTTCTAACATTAACTAATCGAAAAAGTGTAGGTTAAAAAATTTGTTAAAAACTGTAATAATTTATGATCTCATGAAAGCACATAAATTAATTCAAATAAAATCTCCTTACTAGAAACATATTTCACAAATTCACAATATCACTAATGTTTTGGTTGTGATTAAATATGCACATCCTTCTTAAAAAAAGTTTTGTTAGTTTTAATCACCGTAAATTTAGTATTTTAGTTTTTGTCCTTAGAAATTTTTATATCTTTGTCCTTTTTCTTTCTTTTTAATCTTTGAAAATTTTGTCTATTTTAGATTTAATCCTAGTAACATGTAAAATAGTTGATTTTAGTCCATCCAATATTAACATCATAACCACTAAAATCAATTATTCTACAATTTACAAGGGCCAATTGAAATTAAAAATCAAGATTCGATAGACTAAAACAAAGGAACATCCACAAAAACTGCTAGAAATATCTTTCGCTTGGACACGAAAAATAATATTTTTTTTATTAAAAAACTATATTTCAAAATAGAAAATTATGTATTTTAACTTTTTATTTTTAAATATAATTTTATTATCTTAGTGAAAATTTATATTATCCAAGAAAATAAAGGTTTAACTTAACGTTTATTTCACAAGAGCAAAGACATCTATTTTGAAATATATTTCTTTATAAAATTTATTCCACAATTTTGTTAGATGCGAGTTTGTGTTTGGTTTTATTTTATGGGGGCTAACATTGGAGTGTTGGTCACAATATGGTATAACTTTTCATTCTATTGTATGTTATAACTTCATTACTTATTAAATATCTAAAAATGGTCATAGAATTTTTTTCAGTGTCGTAATTTTCAAATGATTTATATTTCTTATAAAGTTTATTTTAAATAATTATTTAAAACATTGTATATTTTTCAATATAGGGTATAAAGTATTATACTCACCTTTTATTGAAAACTCGTCATTCGTTAAATTTCCATAAATTATGAAAATTGTGTTACGGGCACAACACGGCCCGGGTTTGCCAACCCGGATATACTAAGTTGTCCTTAGATTTTTGAATGGATGTATTGTCCCAGGTTTAACAGAACTCGTGTGGGAAAGCATGAGAAGACCGTGTTTGCCTCAAAAAAAATCTTGGCATGCCATGTTCAATAATAATGGAAGTCTAAAATGAAGCTTGTATGTTTTAATTTCTATAGTATGATTGAAACTACAAGTAAATTGTATTAACATGGTTGGGTATGATTGGAATTTTCTTGTATAAGATGCAGAGTAGACAACATTAGTAATTATGTGAAGAATCTTAATAAATTGTATTATTGTGAAATAAAATAAGTAAACTAAAATCAAGATGTATAAGGCACCTTTGAATTAACTAAGGGTGTGATAATTGTGGTAAATAATTATGACACGGTGATGTATTCTAGAAAGTAAGAAATACCTGAAAGTGTAATGGCACTTTGTTGTTCAGAAAATACCGATAAAGTGATTATGTAAGGAACCAAGATAAATGAATATTGTGAATGGCTTAGCTTCTAGGGCTAGTTATGAACTTAGTTCGACACTAGGATTAATTCCACGAAATTAAGGTAGGTTGTATTATAAATCTATATTTAAAGAAAAATGTTTCCATACAATGGAGGTATGTCATAACGTAAATCCATATTTGATGGAAAGGACTTCCGTGCAATGGAGATGAGTGGTAACTTAGAGCCATATTTGGTGTAAAGTGTTTCAATGCAATTGAGTAGGCCGTACCATAAACCTTATTTGATGGAAGGCTTTAGTAGTTGAACCTTTATTCCGTAAAATAATCTCAAAAACAGGGAGTGATAGTAGGTTCTACGCGTTCATTATAATAATCGTCTCCTAAATTTGACAGACTTTGTGAGGCTAGTGTATTAACATTCACATAATGTATGAAGCAAGATGAGCTGGTGAAGATTTCATTATATAATTCAAATGTTTCCACTATGTTTTTCTATTTAGCATTTTGTATTGACATCAATTTTATGGATGGACTAAGTTTTGGACTTATTGTAATAGTCGAGTAGATGTAATTTAGACACGTTTGAGATAGTCAATACCAGATACAATACGTTGAGCAATACCACTCTAGAAGTATATTATTCAGGGTGTTACAATTCATAGTAAGATCAAAACTTGAAATTAAAATCTTGTAAAAAATACCATATGATTTACTACTTATTTAGAAAAAATTAAAAACTATCCTATATTTAGGGAATGAAAAATCATTCAAAATATAAAAACAATAATTAACCTTATTTTTTTAAATTGATATTTTTAAAGTTACCTAAATCTAATAAAAAGTATTATACCAAAACAAATGACTACTTAAAAGTAAGAAACAAAAAAAAAAACGATATATAATACTTTTTAAATGTAAAAAGTCACTACTTTAAAATAAGAAATCATAGAAATAGAGGTAGTGATTACTTCTTATCAACAACAAAAAATAAGCTATTTGTTTATTGTTATAGAAAGCAAAAAATAATTCCAATTATGTTTGTGAAAAAAACAAACCTTTGTATTGTCACATTTTCCATGCTGTCAATTTTCTTATTGACGTTTTGCAGTACTATTTCTTCAACCATCCCATGTAGATGTATGAATTTGTTGACCCTTATTCTTCAATCTTCATTCTCAATAATTTAGTTTTTAATTAAACATTATTTAGTGTTATATCTTCAATACAATAACATCATATAATTATTTTTACTACAGATCCTAGGTGTGCAATATTCTCAGATTCTGATGTTTAAGTATAGCGACTTAATTTTTTTTTCAACATATATTTAATATATAAAAGTTTTTTACCTACCCTTCTTTTATTATAACTTATTAGGTGTAGCATATTTATTTGTCATTTTTTGATTGCCAAATTTCTTAGATCTATGTTTAAGGTAATTTAAATTAAATAGTTTCAAATTAAAATATGTGCAAATTGTATACTTAGTACATGTAAACTTATTTGTTTTTCTTTTAATTTCAAAACATACTACAATCCCATTATGAATTTTATACTTTCATGAATAAAAAATTAGGGCTTTCCGTATAAATTTATTTCTGATTAAAAAAATATGATCATTATCTTTGATTAATTTATTTATAAAGTAGGATTACATGAGATTTTTTTGGTCAGCAGATTGAGAAAATTTCACAAGAAGTTGTGCCTGACAACAAATTTGATGTGTCAAATACTTTGTCCTTAAGGAGGTTTCCTAGTAAGATTGGATCACTTCCTCCAACTTACATAAAGAGTTGTGAAACTTGCACTCCATGCACACCGGTTCTCGTGTCAGGTCCTCCTCCAGAATCAGAAGTGTGGAGATGCAAATGTAACGATAAATTATACAATCCAATTGGTTAATGTTTATTAGTCTTTATGTTTCATGTAATTTTATTAATTTACTATTAATAATTGGGACTCATCCCTATGATATTTGAAATTGTCTTTTCAATTATACTTATGGGGTCTCCATACTTATGAATGTTTGGGTTAAATGTTTTAATTTTATTTTATTCAATGTGCTTTTCACTTTTTCTTGTTCAAAAGAGTTCAATAAATTTTATGAAATAAGTTATGTATTGAGTTTAATATTTAATATTTTAGAGTATATATTTTTAATTTTTTTTTATAATACTGAATATATTTAATGAATAATGAATTTGTTAATCATAAAAACATACAAAATTATAAGTAGTATCAAATTAACTTCAAACCATAAAAAGACGACATTGTTTTTGAATTTATATATATATATATATATATATATATATATATATATATATATATATATATATATATATATATATATATATATATATATATATATATATATATATATATATATATATATATATATATATATATATATATATATATATATATATATATATATATATATATATATATATATATATATATATATATATATATATATATATATATATATATAACTTAGATACAATAATTTCCTCCTTTTTCAACAAATCCATTATTTAAGTTGTATCTAAATTTTTTTAAATTAAATATTAATTCACGTTTTATTAAAATATTATTTAAGATAAGAATATAAAAGCTCATATCAAAGTTTAATTCACAAAGATAAAAACTTTAAAATTTAAAAATATCATTTAATTAAAATATAATATAGGTTTTACAAATAATTTATTATATTAAAATAAATTTTAACTAATCAAAAAAGCGTATGTTAAAAAATTTATCAAAAACTGTAATAATTTATGATCTCATGAAAGCACATAAATTAATACAAAAAAAATCTCCTTACTAAAAACATATTTCACAAATTCACGATATCTCTAATGTTTTGGTTGAGATTAAATATGCACATCCTTCTTTAAAAAAAGTTGTTTGGGTTTCAATTCCCATAAATTTAGTATTTTAGTTTTTGTCCTTAGAAATATTTTATTTATATTTTTGTCCCTTTTCTTTCTTTTTAATCCTTGAAAATTTTGTCTATTTTAGATTTAATCTTAGTAACATGTAAAATAGTTTATTTTATTCCATCCAATATTTACATCATAACCACTAAAATCAGTTATTCTACAATTTACCAGGGCCAATTAAAAGTTAAAATCAAGACTACATAGACTACAATAAAGGAGCATTCACAAAAACGGAAAGAAATAACTTTCCCTTGGACACGAAAGTTTTTTTTATAAAAAAACTATATTTAAAAATAGAAAATTATGTTTTTTTTATTTTTTTATTTTTAATATATAATTTAGTATCTTAGTGAAAATTTATATTATCCAAGAAAATAAAGGTTTAACTTAACGTTTATTTCACAAGAGCAAAGGCATCTATTTTGAAATATCTTCCTTTGTAAAATTAACTCCACAATTTTGTTAGATGCGAGTTTGTGTTTTATTTTATTTTATGGAGGCCTAACATTGGATTGTTGGTCACAATATGGTATACCTTTTCGTTCTATTGTATATTATAACTTCATTACTTATTAAATCTCTAAAAATGGTCATAGATTTTTTTATCGGTGTCGTGGTTTTCAAATAATTTATATTTCTAATAAAGTTTATTTTAAATAATTATTTAAAACATTGTATATTTTTCAATATAGGGTATAAAGTATTATACTCACATTTTATTAAAATCTTGTCATTGGTTAAATTACAAAAAATTATGAAAATTGTGTTACGGCCATAACACGGCCCGGGTTTGCCAACCCAGATATACTAAGTTGTCCTTAGATTTTTGAATGGATGTATTGTCCTAGATTCAACACAACTCGTGTGGGAAAGTACGATAAGACCGTGTTGGCCTCAAAAAATTTATTGGCATGCCATGTTCAATAATAATGGAAGCCTAAAATGAAGCTTGTATGTTTTAATTTCTATTGCATGATGCAGAGTAGACAACACTAGTAATTATGTGAAGAATCATAATAAATTGTATTATGGTTAAATAAAATAAGTAAACTAAAATCAACATGTATAAGGCACCTTTGAATTAACTAAGGGTGTGATAATTGTGGTAAATACTTATGATACAATGATGTATTCTAGAAAGTAAGAAATATTTGAAAGTGTAATGGCACTTTGTTGCTCAGCAAATACCGATAGTGATTTTGTATGGAACCACGAGAAATGAATATTGTGAATGCCTTAGCTTCTAGGGCTAGTTATGAACTTAGTTCGACACTAGGATTAATTCCACAAAGTTAAGGTAGGTTGTATTGTAAATCTATATTTTGAGAAAAATGTTTCCACATAATGGAGGTATTACATAACGTAAAGCCATATTTGATGGAAAGGACTTCCGTGCAATGGAGTTGAGTGGTAACTTATAGCCATATTTGGTGTATAGTGTTTCAATGCAATTGAGTAGGATGTACCATAAACCTTATTTGATGGAAGGCTTTAGTAGTTGAACCTTCATTCCGTAAAATAATCTCAAAAATAGGGAGTTGTAATAGGTTATACGGATTCATTATAATAATCGTCTCCTTGATAGACTTTATGAGGCTAGTTTATTAATATTCACGTAATGTATGAAGCAAGATGAGCTAGTGAAGTTTTCCTTATCTAATTCAAATGTTTCCACTATGTTTTTCTATTTAGCATTTTGTATGGACATCAATTTTATGTGTGCACTGAGTTTTGAACTTATTGTTATAGTTGAGTAGATGTAATTTAGACACGTTTGAGATAGTCAGTACCAGATATATCATGTTCAACAGTACCACTCTAAAATTGTATTATTCAGGGTGTTACAATTCATAGTAAGATCAAAACATGGAATCAAAATCTTGTAAAAAAATACCATATGATTTACCACTTATTTAGAAAAAATTAGAAACTATCCTATATTTAGGGAATGAAAATTCATTTAAAATATAAAAACTATAATTAACATTATTTTTTTAAATTTACATTTTTAAAGTTACCTAAATCTAATAAAAAGTATTATACCAAAACAAATGACTACTTAAAAGTAAGAAACAAACAAAAATGATATATAATACTTTTTAAATGAAAAAATTGACTACTTTAAATAAGAAATCATAGAATACCAAAAAATACCATAAAATACTTATATATATATATATATATATATATATATATATATATATATATATATATATATATATATATATATATATATATATATATATATATATATATATATAGAGAGAGAGAGAGAGAGAGAGAGGTAGTGATTAGTTCTTATCAACAACAAAAAATAAACTATTTTTTATTGTTATAGAAAGCAAAAAAAGTATTTTAATTTTGTTTGTGAGAAAAACAAACCTTTGTAATGTCACATTTTTCATGTTGTCAATTTTCTTATTGACGTTTCACAGTACTATTTCTTCAACCATCACATGTAGAAGTATGAATTTGTTGACCCTTATTCTCCAATCATCATTCTCAATAATTTAGTTTTTATTTAAATATTATTTAATGTTATATCTTCAATACAATAGGATCTTATAATAATTTTTACAAAAGTTATAAGTAGTATCAAATAATTTATATTTCTAATAAAGTTTATTTTAAATAGTTATTTAAAACATTGTATATTTTTCAATATAGGGTATAAAGTATTATACTCACCTTTTATTAAAATCTTGTCATTGGTTAAATTACAAAAAATTATGAAAATTGTGTTACGGGCATAACACGGCCCGGGTTTGCCGACCCGGATATACTAAGTTGTCCTTAGATTTTTGAATGGATGTATTGTCCCAGATTTAACACAACTCGTGTGGGAAAGCACGATAAGACCGTGTTGGCCTCAAAAAATTTATTGGCATGCCATGTTCAATAATAATAGAAGCCTAAAATGAAGCTTGTATGTTTTAATTTCTATTGTATGATGCAGAGTAGACAACACTAGTAATTATGTGAAGAATCATAATAAATTGTATTATGGTTAAATAAAATAAGTAAACTAAAATCAAGATGTATAAGGCACCTTTGAATTAACTAAGGGTGTGATAATCGTGGTAAATACTTCTGATACAATGATGTATTCTAGAAAGTTAGAAATATTTGTAAGTGTAATGGCATTTTGTTGTTCAACAAATACCGATAGTGATTTTTGTATGGAACCAGGAGAAATGAATATAGTGAATGCCTTAGCTTCTAGGGCTAGTTATGAACTTAGTGCGACACTAGGATTAATTCCACAAAATTAAGGTAGGTTGTATTGTAAATCTAAATTTGGAGAAAAATGTTTCCACATAATGGAGGTATGTCATAACGTAAAGCCATATTTGATGGAAAGGACTTCCGTGCAATGGAGTTGAGTGGTAACTTATAGCCATATTTGGTGTAAAGTGTTTCAATGCAATTGAGTAGGCTGTACCATAAACCTTATTTGATGGAAGGCTTTAGTATTTGAACCTTTATTGCGTAAAATAATCTCAAAAATAGGGAGTTATAGTAGGTTATACGGATTCATTTTAATAATCATCTCCTATGTTTGACAGACTTTATGTTAAGGATAAGCACATATTATTCACATTAAAGAAGGTCAAAGCAAATATCAAGACATTCAAGAAGGTCAAACCCAAGCAAACATGTATTTAAAATAGTATCATAGTATATCAGGAAATAGTATCATAATTGTATTTAAAATAGGATTTCTATTATAGGCAATTATAGACTAGACAATTATAGGCAATTAGTATACAGATCCTTGTACTCTTATATTATATATATATATATATATTATATATATATATATATATATATATATATATATGTACATCATTACAAGAATAATATAAAAAATTCTGATACAATATTCAAGAACTTATATCGGTATCAGTTTTTCTCTGGTTAATATCCCTCAGTTTGTGTTTATCATCCTGTTTCAATCCTTCTTCATCGATTCACTCACTCACTCGCATCATCATGTCTGATGTTCCACCACCCACCAATGATCAATCCGCCACCACCTCCAACACCGATCCATGTGTCATCCATCATTCCGCCAACCCTGCAACTGTCCTTGCTACACCTCTGCTCACGGTCAAAAACTATGGTTCATGGAGTCGAGCCGTAACAATGGCACTTCGTGCCAAAAACAAATTCGAGTTTGTCGATGGAACCCTACTCTGTCCAAAGAAGGCCGATGATATCTCTAAGTGGCTCCGCTGCAACGATATGGTTGCAAGATGGATTCTCAACTCGGTTTCAACCAAGATTCGCCCAAGCATTCTCTATGCTGAAACGGCGGCACAAATCTGGACCGATCTCAAGGATCGTTTATCTCAGTCCAACGCTCTGAAAATCTATCAATTGAAACAATCTATCTTTGCCCTAAAACAAGAGGGCATGTCTGTATCTCTGTATTTTACTCAGTTGAAATCTCTCTGGGATAAACTCCATTCCATCGCACCTATCAATCCGTACATCTGCGGTAATGCCAAGAGTATTATTGATCAACAAAATCAGGACCAGGCCATGGAATTTCTCTTCAGGGCGTCCATGACCGATTCTCGGCCGTCCGCAGCCAAATTCTCCTCATGGATCCCTTTCCTTCAATTCAGCGTATTTATAACCTCGTACGCCAGGAAGAGAAACAACAAGAGATTAATTTTCGACCCCTCCATGCTGAGGAATCAGCAGCGCTTCAAGCTTCTAAAGTGCAGTATCACACTCAAGGCAAACGGCAGCGTCCGTACTGTGAGAATTGCAATAAGCATGGTCACACTATTGCTACTTTCTATCAGATTCATGGCTTTCCAAATAAGCCACCAAAGAAATCTGAACCATTCGCATCTACTTCCGCTACTCAACTCTCAAGCGCACAATACCAAAAACTCCTATCTCTCTTAGCTAAAGAGGACACTATGGGATCATCTGTGAATTTAGCAGGTATCGCTTTTACTTGTGTTCCTTTTTCTTGGATTGTTGATTCTGGCGCTTCAAATCACATATGCACATCTCTTTCTTATTTTTCTTCATATTCACCTGTTCATAAAAATATACTTGTTCAATTACCCGACGGCTCTCACGCGTCCGTGAAACACATCGGCAATGTTCATTGCTCGCCGTCACTTACACTCACGAATGTTTATCACATTCCATCTTTCAAATATAATCTATTATCTCTTTCACAATTAACAAAATCAATACATTGTGATATTATTTTCTCATCCTCTGGTTGCATATTTCAGGACCGAGCAACGAAGAAGACGATTGGTCGGGGGTAGTGCTCAGAATGGACTCTTCTACTTGAATGAAGAACCACCATTAAATAATGATGACAACAATCACTATTGTGTTGACCATCCACCAAGTTCTTTTTTTAGTTCTAAGCAATGTAATAAGGCTGACCTATGGCATTTACGCCTCGGTCACCCATCTATTTCCCGTTTTCAATTTATTGTTAAGAACTCTCCAAATATTAATGTGAATAAAGATTTTATTTGTGACGTTTGTCCGCGTGCAAAACAATCACGTTTAACTTTTTCTTCAAGAACATCATATTCATCTCATTGTTTTGAGTTAATGCATGTCGATATTTGGGGTCCATTCTCTACTCCATCACACAATGGATCACGATATTTTTTAACAATTGTCGACGATTATTCATGATGTACTTGGTTATATCTCCTGCAACATAAATCTGAAACATTTACTATGCTAATTCATTTTTTTAATCAAATCAATCACCAATTCAACACTAAAATTAATAATTAATTCCGGCTATGGGGGCATCTTTCTTCCCCAACTTCAAGCTATTCGTTCCGACAATGGTTCGGAGTTTTTGTCCAAACAAATCCAAACATGGTTTCATGATCATGGCATTATTCATCAACGCAGCTGCGTTGCAACCCCTCAACAAAATGGCGTTGTGGAGCGCAAGCATCGTCATCTTCTCGACGTCGCAAGAGCATTACGTTTCCAAGCGAAATTACCCCTTTCCTTTTGGGGTGAATGCGTGCTCACTGCCCGCTTACCTCATAAACAAACTTCCTACTCCCATCCGGAAATATAAATCTCCTCATCAAATTTTACTCGGTTCTCCTCCTTCATACTCATCACTTCGTGTGTTTGGATGTCTCTGTTTTGCCAAAAATATGAACATTCAACACAAATTCGATGAATGAGCTAAACCTGGTATTTTTGTCGGTTACCCTTTTAATCAAAAAGGATACCGCATCTACGATATGCACACTCGCAAAATATATGTCTCTCGCGATGTTCAATTTTTTGAAACCATGTTTCCATATCACGACTTTCAAACTCCTTCCACCGCTAACGACAGAAGCATCAACACTCAAATCCTTGATTGTGAATTTGATGATTCCTCTTCCAACTTATCACCTGCATCAAGTATCTCTCCCGGCATTAGTCATCATGATGACACGATTGTGCCCATTTCCACCCCTCAGGATGATAACTCATCGAATATTCCATCCAATATTACATATATTCCTGTAGAAACTCCCCAACAACATTCACCTACAGCGATCAATCCTGCAGAACATCGTTATCCTCAACGTCTTCGTACTCCTTCCGTTCGCCTCACGGACCACGTATGTGACATTAATAATGTCACATCACAAAGTGCCTTCCCATTAAAGAATTATTTCTCTTTATCCAATTTGAGCACTTCTCATCGAGCTCTTCTTCTTAATATCATTGAAAATAAAGAACCAACATATTATTCTCAAGCTATCAAATCAGTTGAATGGCGTGACGCTATGGCTAAAGAAATTCACGCCCTTGAATCCAACAACACTTGGGTTTTATCTCCTCTCCCGAATGGCAAAACCGCCATAGGTTGTAAGTGGGTATACAAAATTAAATATCACTCTAATGGTACCGTTGAGCGATATAAGGCTCGTTTAGTCGCCAAAGGCTACAATCAAGTACATGGTATTGACTACCATGAAACATTCGCACTGGTTGCCAAACTTGTCACAGTTCGACTCCTTCTCTTCATTACTGCCATTAAAAACTAGCAGTTACATCAACTTGATGTTAACAATGCTTTCCTTCAAGGAGACCTTAATGAATAAGTTTACATGAATAACCACCCAGCTTCTCTCATGAAGGGAAACCATGTGTTTGCAAATTAAACAAATCCATCTATGGTCTCAAACAGGCATCCCGTCAATGGTTCTAAAAATTCTCCACCACCCTCATTCAAAAGGGTTTTCATCAATCCATCTCTGATTATAGTCTATTCACTTTCAAAAGTAATCACACGACTATATTTGTACTCGTTTATGTAGATGATATCATCATCACTGGAAATAACGAAGACGCTATCTCCGACATCAAAAAATTTCTCGCCCAGGCCTTTTCCATCAAAGATCTTGGAAATCTTTCACACTTCTTAGGTATTGAAGTATCCCGTTATAAAAAGGGAATATTCTTATGCCAAAGGAAATATACACTTGACATTTTATCCGACTCTGGTATGACTGGTTGCCGACCATCAAATTTTCCTATGGAGCAACACCTCCGTCTACGGCCCAATGAAGGAAGCCCTCTTCCTGATCCGACAATCTATCGTCACCTCATTGGTCGTCTATTATATTTAACAGTGTCACGGCCCGACATCCAATACGCTGTTAACACTCTCAGTCAATTCATGCAATCTCCATGTACAACTCATCTCGATGCGGCCACACGAGTTCTCCGATATCTTAAAGGGAGTGTCGGCAAAGGCTTATTTCTTTCGGCTTCTAGCTCCCTCAATTTAGTTGGATATGTCGACTCTGATTGGGCTGGTTGTCCTACTACTCGTAGCTCCACTACCGGCTATTTTACCATGTTGGGCTCTAATCCTATATCATGGAAAACCAAGAAGCAACCAACAATTTCTCGTTCCTCTGCTGAAGCAGAATATCGTTCCCTTGCAACTTTATCTTCCGAGTTACAATGGTTAAAATATCTTCTCTCGGATCTCGGCATTGATCATCCTCAACCGATCACCGTTCATTGTGATAGTCAAGCTGCTATTCACATCACCGAAAATACAGTTTTTCATGAACGCACAAAACACATTGAAATTGATTGTCATTCCGTTCGTGAGAAAATTAAATCAGGTCTTATCAGCCCTTCTTATCTCCGATCTTTTGACCAACTAGCTGACATATTTACTAAACCTCTTGGAGGCGATACTTATAAACGACTACTCGGCAAGTTGGATGTTCTTGAGATTTCAATCCCACCTCCAACTTGAGGGGGGTGTTAAGGATAAGCACATATTATTCACATTAAAGAAGGTCAAAGAAAATATCAAGACATTCAAGAAGGTCAAACCCAAGCAAACATGTATTTAAAATAGTATCATAGTATATCAGGAAATAGTATCATAATAGTATTTAAAATAGGATTTCTATTATAGGCAATTATAGACTATACAATTATAGGCAATTAGTATACAGATCCTTGTACTCTTATATATATATATATATATATATATATATATATATATATATATATATATATATATATTATATATATATATATATATATATATATATATATATATATATATATATATATATATATATATATATAAGAATAATATCAAAAATTCCGATACAATATTCAAGAACTTATACGTCATGAGGCTAGTGTATTAACACTCACATAATGTATGAAGCAAGATGAGTCAGTGAAGATTTCATTATCTAATTCAAATGTTTCCACTATGTTTTTCTATTTAGCATTTTGTATTGACATCAATTTTATGTGTGCACTGAGTTTTGGATTTATTGTTATAGTCGAGTAGATGTAATTTAGACACGTTTGAGATAGTCAGTACCAGATATAACACGTTCAACAGTACCACTCTAAAATTGTATTATTCAGGGTGTTACAATTCATAGTAAGATCAAAACATGGAATCAAAATCTTGTAAAAAAAATA